>JARHVA010005821.1:747500-1090437 GCA_037957365.1 Torreya grandis | reverse complement strand
GACCTAATATATCCTTCATTTTCTCAATCTAGGGTTTGTAAGCAGAACAAGGCAAAAGATCCTATTGACTATTGTGCTCCTTTTCTCTATTATTGATGAGTTTAAAGACTCATGTAATGTTATATTAAATTATTATACACCTCATTATTTCATTTATGTTATAATATTACCTTTAATAAACAAATTCTCATCACAAATGCACATACAAACATGTATGTGCAAACTTTGGTCTATTTGGTATAATTAGACTTCTAGAGCCTCTCATTGCCCACATTCACCTTGATGATATATTTGAAACATTAAGAGATTTATTTTAAGATATATATTATTTTTTTAATACTTTCTATGACATATTTACTTTTATGTCATTCACCTTCATGGCTGTACATATCACTATCTCCCTAGCAGGCTTGTGTGTGTATGTTTAGGCTTACTAGGCCTAAACAAAAATTTCAAGTTTTAAGTTGCTTTCTCATAATATTAAATTTTTTTCAAGGTTATGATAAAATTATATATTCATTTAATTATTATTTCTTCTAAAATACCTCTTATCTAACCAAAACAATTATGCATCATCACTTGATAAAGTAGGCTTGTAAGATGTCACTTTGACTATATTAACTCTGTTATACATTTCAAAGCATCAAGATAGATTTAATATACTATAAATTCTTCATGATAAACTCACTAATATTAATTTACAACCAATTCATCATTTTAATCCAACCTTATTTTCTTTCTCTAAAATTTTGCACATGGGCCTGGGTGTAGGCTTCTACTAGGACACTCATGGTTGTAGGTGAGTATTTGAGTTCTTTATCTTAAATAGGGAGAGTATGTGGAGTTAAAACCTTGAATAGGTATATGTATAAATATTTACCACTTTAAACCTTGTGAATGTGTGTGTTCTTCCATTTCTCCCTCTTATATACACTTTTATTATGCATCTATACATAGGCTTAACTATATGTTATGGGCTAAGAATATTTTGACTATTAGGATTTGAGGTTAGCCTTATTCAACTAGTATATTATCACTTTGAATTTAATTTTAAATCCTTTTAAGACACTCTCATACTAAAATTTATCCCATTTCAATTTTGTTATCATATTTTCTATTATTTGACTTTTTATGGGTAAATAACCATAGCCTCATTATAGGTTTATGTATGTTCTTAAGCATTAGTTTCTTACAACCATAGAGAGATTTAGATATAGATTCAAGTATAATAGAGTAAAATAATATCCATTATAGAGACATCACATTCCTCTTAGTATTTAGGCTTTCAAAAATAAGAGTTAATGCATAATTCATTGAATTTATCATATAATGCAGGCTTATTGGTATGCAAACCTATAGGTTTGAATTTTTATATTTTAGGCCTTCTCATGATGTGAAAATGATCTCTTTGACATTTAAATTGTCTCTTAATACCTCCTTACCTATATCATGAGGTCAAGAATCTCAAAACACCTTTCACCATGCAATATACGACCTTTCAACCATGTTTTATGCAAGCAGCCTTCTCACAGTCACAAACCAAGGCATTGCATACTACTTGGAGAAGGTATGGTTTGAGTGAAGCAAATGATCCAAAAATAAACTTTTATATAATTATATATAGTTATATGTGGTATGAAACATTCCTCCATCTTCCTTGAATATTTAAGAACCTAAAACATAAGGAAATCATGGTAGTCACCTTGTAAACTATGTAAAAGAGTAGTTTTCTTACCAATTTGGACCCAAAAGTACCAATTAGGGATTTCAAAAACATGTAATATGTCTATATAGGTCCCTTATATCATAATTTTTATATCATGCATTAAAACATATTAAAATTACCATTTCAAATAGATAAATTGAGTTTGTAGGGTTGACTAGCTTTTTTAGACTACCCTTCCTTCTTAATGATTATTGATAAAGGAAAGCGAATGGATCTACAAAAAAATTCAAAAAATTTAAATCTTACTAGGACCCCCTCCTCTATCAAAAATACCAGCCTTGAAATTTATCTCTCCTAGCCATACCATCCACATGAAATTTGTCTTTATGAGCTTATGAAGAGAGTGATGGAGGTTCTAGAGTAATTTATACATTTTTAGGACCTAAAAATTAATTCCAATTATTAATATAAATTTTTGTAGATAAGGAGACACTTATAAATGGTTTTCACTTGAAATCACAATTATTAAGTCTATACAAGTGACTGAAACTCCCTTCATTGGCATTCAATTATAGGAAACTGATCACTTTCTGACATATTAACATATATGAAAGTTATGAAACTCATATGAGTACTATATAAAGGTACTATTATGGATATTTCAATTTTACATACGTGATAATTATTTATATTAATTTTCCAAGCTCAAAAAATTACCTTAAAGTTTTTAAATAAACCTTAAACTCTCCAAATAAGTTTAATATATTTATGCAAAGTGATTAAGACAAGAATATGACTTTAAGGGGGCCCTAAAAACCTATGAAAAATTTTAACCAACACTTATTTCACCATGGGATGTCTATCGTAACACAAGACCAAGATATAACATTACCTTAATCTTGTCAAATAAATCTTAATTTTTGATAACAAGACTTTAGAAAGACTATTATAAGACCTTATAATACATGAAAAGGTTAGAAATTGTGAACATATGAATCTGATAAGGGGAGATTAGTGTCTTATTATTATAAGAAATCAGATCCAAAACAAAAATACATTAATGAACTAACACCTTAAGCCTAGATCTTAGGGGGAGCTTAGTGAATAAACTAAATGAAGACATAAATAGAATGTAAATAAATAAAAAACTTTCCTCGCCTTCCTTAATGGCTCCAAATGATTCATTCTTTGGCTTGCTCAGCTTGTGATTTAAATGTCTTTGTCAATGGAGCTTTGGCTATACTCTACCTCCTTTTGGTATCATTGGCTTTATAGATTTGTCTTGTGAAACTTTAGTCAATAATTTGGCATAATAACACTATATCAAAATAAGTTTTAAAATCATTTAAGCATGATATATTTGGATTGAGAGAGCTTAAAATTATGAGTTTGAGACCTTTTATTTATAGATTTTTCCATTTGATCAGATTGAACTTGGACCATCCATCTAAAGATGAATATGTGTGGCGAAGAATCCATTCAATTTTGGATGCTAAAATCAATAAATGCCCTCATAAATATTTGGGATAGAGAGGCATTAAAGAGGCATGGGAGGACTTAATCAAATATTTATTATAATTATTTCTTGTAGATGCCACCCCATAGATGAGGTCAATAGGTGATGTAATTATTCACAATCAATTTACATTAATGAAATAACCAATAACCTCCATGGAAAAGCCACTTAATCTCTTCATTCAAATTAATTATCTTTAAACATAATCAATTTTGGTTCAAATTCTTTAAAAATTAGTGCTCAATTAATCAAACTAGTTAAATTTTCATATTATTAGATCAAAATTTGATTAGAGTGGAGTTGGGATGTAATGTTACGTGCATTAGAACCATTATCCCATTTAGTATGTTTCCAACACAAAATAATAAAAGCACATGTCTCATGTAAGCAAATTGGTAAAAAAAGAGCAATCTAAAGTACCCAGGTATGAAATGATCATTTTGAATCAAAATGAACTGATCATCAAAGTTAGATATCACATAAAATGCATTTCCCCATTTAGGGATACATTAGCCTAAATCATCACTTGTATATGACAATTTTGAATGATTTAGCACTTTTTAGTGTTTTTAGGCTAAATTGTGCATTTTGGGTAGAAATTGGTTTGAAGCTTGGTCAGAGGTAATTGGTGGACAGTTTTAGGTGTCTACATTTTGCCCCTATTTGGGAAGGAATTGCAATATATAGGCATAGAAACATCTTATAAAATAATGAAAAGGTTATGTATGCCTATAACTTCAACAATAATGGATGAACTGTATGTGCCCCCTCAAGGTAATGGTTGGCAAAGGGGTTGGTAATCGGTCCCTCAAAAAAGGAAAAGATTGGACTAGAATGATGAAAATAATGGGGTGGAAACATAATTATGTGCCCAAAGTTAGGTAAAATCATCAAGAATTCAAGTGGGATAGTGTACAATGGTTTGACCAAAGTTGGTTATAGGAATTATACCCTGATAGTGGCAACATGGTATGATAACACAATGATTTACCCAATGGTGGTTATCATCATTAAGAAGATGGAGCTACCCCAGTTAGGAAAAATAAATAAGACAAAAACATGCCTCTATTACAGTAGAGAAAATTAAATCTAGTGAGAACATAATTATTTTCCCAAAGGTAGTTATAATCATTTAAAATGTAGGTGGGATGGTGTACAATGATTTTCCCATAGGCAGTTATAATCAGTGGACCATGATTATGGCAACATGATTGAATGTCTAATGTTTTGAATACATGATAAGGATAACTTGATATAGAGGATAAATATGAATTGGGACAACATACTAATATGGAGATGTTCATTTGAACTAACAAAGGTTGAAATTATATCATTGTTTAATTATTATATTTGGGATATGATTGGGATTAGATCAGGATGTTTTTTATGCTGATTTTGACTAGATGTTGATTTTACATTTCCATGTAGAGTTCCTAAATCTAATTTTTTCTATAATATTTGATGGTGGGCATCATTATAGAACACCATGAGGACAGGGTTGAAAGATGCATAATGACTGACTCCTAGGATCCAATATTCAATGGAAACTAATGTGCCAATGATAAAAATGTAGATGTATGAATATGGATGTTTTCACTTATAAATACTCAAGGAATCACCCAATTAATGCACATAGACTGAATCAAGTCAATGGTTTTGAAACTAAATAAACAAGCACATAAACAAAAAATAAACAAGCAAAGAAACAAACAAAGAAATTAATAATAATTAGTCCTAATGTTAGTACAAATAATGTGATAAACATTACCCCTAGAAAATAGGTGACACCTTAGCAAACAAATATAATGGTGGAATATAACAAAGGAAGGGGGTGGACTAACTATCTCCATATGCACTAGGTAAGTGTATGATGCCTACAAAGTTCCATGGATGTGATGATCCAATTAGAACTTTAGGATGAATGTAGTTATCTTAAGAAATGGGAAGAAACTAATAACTAATTAAAAATAAAAACAATGGATGTAATATAATAATGGTAATGGTCTTAAAAAATCGTAAGTGTGTGGGATAAAAGGCCAAAAAGGATGGGGAAACTAAGTGATAAGTGATTTGCTTGTGACTTAGTGAATGTTCCCCAAATCCTTAAGGAAAAGAAGTGGTCAATGTTTTTGGTTTTTATAAATGATTTTCTAATGTTTAAGTAATTTTGTAAGCATCTCAACTCAATAAAGAATGATGAGATACTAAATGGTCAAATCTCATAATATGGTGAGAACATGGGTTAGGTTGATTGCAAAATAGTGAGAGCATGGAAAAACTTGAAATAACTGATCACAAAATGGAGAGATCATGGTGGAAAGGGTGATTGAGTTGATCTAAACAAGTGTTGAGCACTACCTACATATCCCCAAGATGGGACCTCAAGTCACTATAGTTCTTCCTTATAACAAGGGAATCTGACTAGTGCAGTAACCAATTTAAACAAAATAGGCATAGTTGATATGATGGCATAGTATGGCATAAGAATGGATAATTTGTACTTCAAGTCATGATAAAAAAAATTTGCCTCTAATTTAAACATAGATAGTTATAATTAATTAAAAATGGTGTAATTTAATGATACTAATTTTCCCATAGGTAGTTGTAATTAGTAGCATTCCAATAAGAGAGAATGCGACAAGAAATAAAGGATGCAATTTCCAAACTACTATGTTACTACTCCAAAATATTGCCTATGTTTGGAATTTTCGATACAACTACTGAAACCAAATCTAAATCCTCTTACTAAAAGTGGCTGTAGAACTAATGTAATGGAACCAAGGTAAATGGGCCAGGTAGGGTGGGAGAAAAAAGCCAATTGATGGGAAAGGTATGGTATAATGATAGATGGTATAAGGAAGAATAAAAATAATATGGTATAAATTGAAATATTCCTTATAGATAATACACCAAGTAACTCAATCAAAGTAATGCTTGAGATGTATAATGTTCATCAGCTCATCAAGTTCATCCCCATCTGGTGTAGTGAGCATGTATGCTCTGATGCTAAAATTTTCAATAATGATGAAAAGGCCTATATAGTTTGGTTTGAACTTGATTTTATGATTCTTATTGGTCATGGTATTCTTTTGGTTCTGTTTAAGGACAAGATCCCCAAGTTTAAAATATCTATGCTTGACACACTAATTGTATTGTCCATGGAGGTAGTTCTTGTATGCTTGTAGATTGTTAAGTATGGTCATGCATTTCTCATCAAATAGTTATAGCTCTTAAAAATGAGCTACTCAATAGTCTTCATCATATAAGACATGCTTCAAGGAGATGCGTAGAGAAGGTAACTCAACCTCAATGGGAAGAATGGCCTCAATGCCACAAATAAGTGAGTATGGAGTGGCTCCTATGGGGTTATGATTATTAGTGCAGTATGCCCAGAGGGCACAAAATATTTTTAGGTGTCAATCACTACCAACATCATTGAAAATATTTCTAAGGATGTTGACAATGGTTTTATTGGATGATTATATTTGGCCATTACCTTGTTGGTAATATGTCATAGAAAAATGTTGAGTAATATTTTACTTGGCACATAATGATGTGACATATTTATTTTTAAATAATCCACCATTATCATATATAATGTTATATGGGATACCATAATGGCATATAATATGGTTAAAAATGAACTTGGAAATTTTATTTCCAAACACATAAGTGATGGGTATAGATTTAAACCACTTAGTGAAATATTTAGTGGCAGTAAGGATATGTTTATGACCATTAGATGAGATGGGGTTTATATTCCTAATGATGTTGAGTGCTCATGTATAAAATGGCCATCGTGTCAACATTGGTTTCAATGTCTTAGCTGGGGCAAGTATTAGATTGGCATGAAATTGACATTTATCACATCTACATCTATTATTAGCCAATAGTACCTACTATGCAAGAGCTTTTTTGGATAGGTCTACCCCACTGGTGTGGTATCCACATACTCCTTCATGAACATCCCATAATTCTAGATTAGATTCTGTCAAAGTTAAATAATGAAAAAGAGTTCCCCAAGGATTATGATGGTAAAGGGTTGATCCGAGTAAAGTATAACTAGTGGTTTCATGAATGAAGGATTTGGATTAATTATGGGATAAGTCATGTGGTAAAACATAGTCAGGAAGGTAGTTGTAAAGGTTTAAATACTAGATAGAGCTAGGACTAACAATATCATAGATCATTGTGATGGTTAAAGGTGCATGAGATGGCACTAACAAATTCTTGATGAGGAGTTGATACTCTTTATCCATGTATGTTTGTCAAATCAGAGACCCAATAGTAGCCATAACATTTATGGTTTTGTTACTTGCCCTTGGTATATGTTCAAATTGGCCATCAACAATCTATATTTTGAGAGTGTTGACCATGGCCTTATATGGCACCTTCATGTCATCTTTAGTCTAAAAGTGTTATGTAACTTGGTTAATTATTAACTAAGAATCATCATAAACCTTGAGATGAGATATGTTCCTTTATACTACCTATCGAATCCCTACAAAAAATGCTTAATATTAATCCATGTTGTTGGTACAAAGAAAGTTGATATTGAATGATTTTAGGATTAGATCCCCTTATGGTGTATTAAATAAAAAGCCTACCCCTGATATATGTGTAGTAAATGATCCATCAAAAGACAACTTCTAATACTTATCCTTGAGAGGTGTGTCAATGATGGTCATTATGGATTCATCAATAAATTAGAACATGAGTAGTTTTATATCAATAAGGGGTGATTCAATAATTTTATCTACAAAAATGTACCCCTTAATGGATTTTTGGTTAGCGTACTCAATGTCAAACTCATAGAGGAATATGATCCATTTGGTCATGTGGCCTTGTAAAGTTGTTTTAGATAGTAGATACTTGATAGATATACTTTTTAAATGACCATGATCTTATTATTTAGCATGTAATGGTACATTTTCTAATCTATGAAGACCATAGCTAAGCAAGCTTTATCAATGGGTGTATAATTATGTTCATACATGACCAGTGTAAAACTTAAGTAGTACACAACATGATCAATTCCATTATGATCATGATGATCCAAAATTACCCCTAGGGCATTATTTGTAACTGATAGATACAATGAGAATGGATTTCCTAGTATGGGGGCAATAAAATAGGTGGATTCATAAGATATTCCTTTAACTACTAAAAAGTTGTCTGGCAGTGATCATCCTAGTGAAATATGAATTCATTATTTAGAAAATGCATAAAAATATAGCATTTTTTAGCCAACTGTGATATGAAACATCAGATGGACTGGATCTTACCCAATAAACTATAGAGCTACTTCAAATTAATTAGTGGTGGCATCTAAGTTATGGATTCTACTTTAGCTAGATCAACTGCAATGCATCAATGAGACATGATGAAGCCTAGCAATTTTCTTGAGGTAACTCCAAAGATGCACTCCTTAGAATTGAGCCTAACTTTATACTCATGTAGTCTTTTTAATATTCTTCATAGTACTACTAGATGATCAACCCTAGTTTTTGATTTATCAAGAATGTCATCGACATAATATTTAATAATGTCATGCATCATATCATTAAATATGATAGTCATATCTCTTTAATAGGTGGCCCATAAATTCTTAAGGCTAAAAAACATATCTTGATAATAGAATGTACCCCATAGGGTGGTGAACATTTTCACATGTTTGTATTCTAGTGATATTCTAATTTGGTTGTACCTTGAAAAGCCATCCATTAGTGAAGCCATTTCATAACCCATTATGGATTCAATGATCATGTCAATGTTGGGTAATAAAAATTCATCCTTAGGGTAGGCTTTATTGTATAATAGATTATTATGTAGTAGGCTAAGGGATGACATATCACTTTGGTTGAAAGTTACTTATTACACTAGAGTATAATACAATACCCCCTAAGACATAGAAAATAATAAAAAGCCTCATTATTTTAAAACTCATCAATTGGCACATTGGATTCTTATTGGTTGCTATCTATCAGTTGGGAATAATACAATAGAAGTAGGCTGTGATGAATGATTGGTCTAAGGTTATAAATGGAATGGGTGTTAA
Organism: Torreya grandis; assembly: GCA_037957365.1. Taxonomy (NCBI): domain Eukaryota; kingdom Viridiplantae; phylum Streptophyta; class Pinopsida; order Cupressales; family Taxaceae; genus Torreya; species Torreya grandis. The sequence goes on along the minus strand of JARHVA010005821.1, from coordinate 1,081,197 downwards.
AAATATTAATCTCGACTAGGTCATAAAAAAGGCTATGATCATATTTTGCTTCACTGTTAGGATCATCATCACTAGTCATAGGCATTGTAATATGATTAAGGTACATGAGGTCACCCCTAGGTGGTTTAAATCTAATTCCATATGGTCCTTTGTACTTAGTCATATAAATTATCTCAAGTGTTCCCTATTAATTTTTTCTAAGGATTCCTCCTTCATAATCTTGATTTTCCATGATCCTATTAATAATAGGATACTTTGTATTTTTATAACAATCAACCTGATTATAGTTATACAACCATGATTCATCACCTTCAATAGGGTCATATTCTTGATCAGAGGCTGGTATGAAAGTGATAGAAACTAGATTATGAAGGTTACCTTTTCCCTTTCTTTGTCATTCCATATGAAGTGGTTTGGATTGAGGTCTTCTAAAGGACTTGGATTTTTGTGGAAGGTTTGTAATGTGAAAAGTGTCATGGGTCAAATACTCTCATGGGCCATTAGCTGAGATGGTATAATGATTAGATATTTTAGGAGGTGGCATTTTGGAAAGTTAATCAAGGGTATTAGGATCGATGTAGTTGTCCTCTTGTAAATCAAGGAGTATTACCTTTCCCTTGTCCTATTTGGTAACTAGATTCATGCCAAAATGGTAGTTATGGCTCTTGAACTTGGGGACTCTAGATGATTGCAATGTTTGTATAGATGAAAATCTCTTGGTATACAAACCTCCATTCCTGAATGAGAGAACTTGATACATTGGTGAAAAATCCATGGGAACACATGAATTTCATGTAACCAAGGTCTACGTAAAATCATATTGTATGACAAATCGATATCTAACACATGGAAAAGTGTATCATGGGTCAAGGGCCCAAGGATAACTAGCAAACAAATGGTACCTTGTGATTCTTGTTCTTCATTGTCATAGGCTTTAATGGTTATTGTTTCTACTTGTATATCTTCTATCATGTACCTAATAATATTGATGAGCTTTAGAGACAATATATTAAGACCTGATCTATTGTCTATAAGGACACATTTCACTTTGTGCTACTTTATGAAAACTTTAATGTATAATAGATTATTATGTAGTAGGCTAAGGGATGACATATCACTTTGGTTGAAAGTTACTTATTACACTAGAGTGAGGTTTCCAACCAAAGATTGAAATTTTTGAGGGGATATGTCACTTGAAACTATGGATTGGCTAAGGAACTCATTTAAGATGTTTTGTGGGTTGTTGATGTACGCAATAAATCTAAAATGGATATTTATGATGGCATCTTTTGTAATTGTTCCAAAATGTCAAAAATATTTTCTTGAACAATGTTAAATGGCACTTTTTGAGGTAGAATGGTTGGTTGGATGATAGGTGAGGTGATAGATGGTTAGGGGATTGGGATGGTAATCTTTGGCCACTGAATTATGATTACATAATTGGGTTGAGATACAAGACCATGGTTGTTAAAAAATGATGGTGGTGGTAGGGGACTAGATAGGACAAGTCTCATTTTATGGTTCACTTGTGCATGGTCATGAGGCAAGGACAAGTTATCAATATAGGGTCCAAAATTAGTAATCCCTACTTGCTAGTATGCCTATATGTAGTCCAAAGTTGAGGTAGAATTATCAATGTGAGTTGGTTGATTGTAATTATTTAGTAAAGGTTTTGATTGATTATTGATGGAGATGGTGCAAATGTGACCCCTTAAAATATGGCCAACAATCCTATTGTATTCATGTACAACTGTATGGTAGGCCTGTTGGTTATTGTCATTCTAACCTTGGTCCCATCCATTAGGTTGATATTATTGGTTCTACTATTATTTATTTAGTTGATTTTATCTTGGTGGTTGATATTGTTGTTGTTATTATATTGGTCATTATTGTTGTTGGTTGTTATGTTGGGGAAAGGGACTTTGATAGATTCCAAGGTTTTAATTAGAAGTAGATGCACCATTAATAATATTATCTCCCTATTCTCCAACATATTCTGAATCAAATGTTTGATTTACATACAACATATCAAATTATGTCTATTAACATGATGATATTCATATAATTCATCTTGTCAGTACCAATCAAGATAAGGAATACCCTCAAGATAATGTTTTGGTATAGGTCAGATAATTAGATTAGTGGTGGTGAGCTTGTAAATAATACAATAAATAAGTTCTCCAAGGTTACTAAAAATGTGACTAGTAGGAACTTTTCTCCTTAGAGGATGGGTTTGTAATGCTAAAGTTTATGGCATTTATTGTATAGGCCTAGGTTATTATGCTTATTGTGTTTGCTTAAAAGGTTATGGGTTATAAGTAATTTTCATTTGCTACTTGAGATGAGTAGATGGTGTTTTCAATATTTGGATATGTCATGAATTGGTCACTCCATTTCCCAAAACATTCTTGTTGAGATTGAAAGGCTTAGGTTTTCCATAGTTACTGGTTTATGCTGACTGTGATGCTTGTGCTTGGACTTGATTTTGGTTTTGGTCATAGCCATTTCCTTGATTGGTATCCTAAATTTGACTTTAAAAAGTAATATTGATGATCCCTATGTTAATAATGGCTCACTAAATAAACAAACCTTTGTCAATGATCTCTTTAAAATTATGTGCACACTACAGTTCTAGATTATAAGATATCTCACTGTGCAGATTTGGTGTAAACAAAGTGGCTAATTGTTTGTCTATTAAACTGTCGGTGAATCATCTTTCAAGGGATCTCCATCAATATAGATAACTTTTAAAACTTTCAATGATATTTTTCTTAGCTTACATTAAGTTAACCAATGAAATATCATGCTCGAGATTGTATGAGAAGTGTTGCACAAATTTGTCAAAAATATCATCAAAATTTGATACTAAATTCTTGAGAAACTTTAAAAAATACCTCAATGTTTGTCCTATCAGACTCCTTAGAATAAATAAAAATAAGTATATGTCTCTATATGCCACTGACTTGCACACAATAAATAATTTTGTCAAATGAGTCTTGGGGTCACCATTCCCCTTATATTTGTCAAATTTTGGTGGTTTGTACCCTAGAGTAAATGGTACTTACAAGTACTCCATGTTGAAAGGGTAAAAAACATGTCATCTAACTTAAACTTTTTGGTTTATTTCCCATATTGAATGTTAGAAATAACATCCTTCATTTATTTTAGATCTTGGACTAGGAAACTAAAAGGAAAATTGGTTTGAGGTGAAAGATGGGTGGTCATGAGTGGAGCATTTTGACCAGCATATAGTGGAGGTATTTATTGGGTATGTTTTATTGGCTATAGAATATAATAGTAATATGCATGTGTGGATTAGGGTACAGTTATTGAGATTGCATGGACTACAGTGTGATATTCTAGTTAGGGTTGGGAATATAGGCTTGATTTTAGGGATTTTGAGGTTGGGATGGAGGGATATGGTCATACTATGCCCATTGAGGTTAAATAGGGACATGTTGTTGACTAATATAACCTTGATATTAAGGAGGAATTATGAACTAAGACCCTATCTTTGAACTTGTGGCACATTCTACACAAAATTCAAAGGTTGCCTAAGATGTACTTGAAGAAAATTGAAACCTCCTTATTGCATGAATCTCAGTTAGGAAGTGGCTGCATATTAGAGATTCAACATTTATCATTGACCAATATTTACACATTTTTGGTTAGACATCATTTGGTTTTGAATTGGAATATTAGTCTATGATGAAAGAGGTATGGCCATTGTTACCTGGTGAGGTGGAATATTGGTTTCCCCTATTGAGGTGGTAATATGATCTAACTCTATTGCATTGGTACATTATACGATGTTTGTTGTTCTAGAATATTACTCTTCACTTATTAGGGAGGAGTAATATTTGTCACATTTTGTTGTGGTATGGTATTGGTTATTGGTTGACTACCTATTATTATTGGTTGAGTTCTTGAAGAAGTAGTTAGTTGAAGATTATTGGTATTTAGTTTAGATTGGGATTCATAAAACCATATTCCCTAATTTTTACAACCACTAATGGTGTTAGTTAAAGGAAAATTTTGTTTTTGACTAGTTGTTTGTGCATTAACACCACTTTGGTTTGGATTGGACTTTTCTTGCATGTTATCCACTGTGTTTTGCTCAGTGTTCAACATAGAAGTAGAAGGCATTTAGTCAATGGTTGGGGTATGGAACATGTTTTCAACAAATTTTTTTTTCATGAATGGGTCTAAACCCTAATTTTATTAACTAGTCATTTCCATTAAAACTCCTATTGAAGGAGATAAATCAATAAGAGGTGAATTTGACATGGTCATATTGTTGACATTATGTGTTAGGTTAAAATAAGTTTGGTATGCTATCTATATGTGTATAAAGTGATCCTCTATGAGGCCTTTTCCTTTGATAATCATATAAGGGTCCTGATGTTTTATTAGGAATAGAGCTAGAGGGTTGCTAGAAAAAGCCTATTGACTATACAATATATTTTGAGGCATTCTTAATAAACTTGACAAATTATCATGGGTGAAGTCTACTAGAAACTTGTCCCCTAATTCTTTAGCTTTGATAAAAATCTCATCCTTATTTTTTAATAAGTGACACTCAAATAGATAAGGAACATACATGGATGGATTAGTAACATAGTATGGTTTTTGGGGGAAATGGTTCTTCAACTAAAGGTACCATAGTTAGGTATTACTCTATTTGTTCTTGATCTTTCTCTGAGTAAGTAAATGTGTTAACTAAATAATGAGCTAATGGGTATTGGTTTTGTTCCCCTATTTGAGTGTTATGAGATGGATAAGGAATCATCTCATAAGCAACATCATCTACATAGAGGTCTTGAACCATTTCTTCTTATGAAACTACATTACTAATCCTTGTATTTTACATGATGCCACTACGAGTGTAGGGAAACATGTTAGGTTTAATAATAAATGCTTCATTACCAAAATTGAATAGAGTTCTACAAACTCTAAAAAAACATCTAAAAAGGAAAAAGGTTTAAATTTGGTATAACTTAGTCAAAAGGATGGATATGTATATCCAAAAAAAATTATGCAATGACTTGTGATAAAAAAAGCTAACATTAAATGTCTAAATTTACACATCTCACACAAAAAGGTGAAGTAAATGGACTAAAAAAAAATGTTAGATTCTAGGGTTGAAGTGTTTCAAACAAGTCTAATCTAGGGGGAAAAAATGTTTCTAGGTATTTTGGCCAAATGTAACATCAAAATCTAAGCTCAAATAGGTTGTGTTAGGACTCTTACCAAATGACATCAAAATCTATACTTTAAAGGCCAAGTGAGATTTTTGATCTAACAGGTTTGAAACACTTTTAACAAAGACTAGGCATTTTAATCTTAGACAAAAAATTGATCAATGGGTATGAGGTATGAAACAAAAGTTACTTGAAGATAGTTTATTTTCTCTTAAATAATGGCACAAGTTAGACTCTTTTTATCAATAAACTAGACAAAAGTGAATGGTGCAAAGTATGCTCATATTGCTTTAAATTTAAAAAACAATTAGACTCTATTTAAGTAGGTTTTATGAATTAGTTTGAGTAGTGTAACAATGCTAAAATGCTCAAAAGGTGTGACAAATGTTTTTTTTCAAGACTCTTAAGAAAAAATGGTTTGACATGTTTTGGGTATCATAACGCTACTCTCCTCAACTCAAATGACACACAAACAAAAAGTTTTGACAAATTTCTAAGGAAAAAATGTTGTATCAAACAAACTCAAGACTCACTTTACCATAGAAAAACAAGAATGGTATTAGGAAGGGTAGTATAAAATTTCATCCTTGAACTTAGAATGCAAGAAATGCACAAGAGGACCTAAGTTTACCAGTGACAAAAAATTATAATGAGTCTATAAACATCCTTCAATTCAAATGGAAAATTGAACCCAAGTTCCCTCAAGTATATTGCAAATGGAAAACCCGCATAACACATCAACCTTATGAACTTATAAAAGTGCAATTTTGAATTTAAATTGTCAACAAAGGACTTAAGAAAAATTATCAATTAGTCTAGACTCAATTTGTAGCATAACTACACCAATAAGATGATATGACATAATGTTTAAGATAACAAATTTGAACATGGAAAAAGATGATTTTCACTTGGACAACATAATGCCTCCTTATTCAAGAAATTTGTGGAGAATGTGTTTGATTATGGCCTTTGTTAAAAATCAAGTTCTAAATCCAAACAAGGCCAAGTAATCTAAGACAAAGATAAATAAAACTAAATAATTATCCTAAGCCCTAAACTGATAAGGTTACATGATATTGTTGAAGTCCATATTTGTATGTGCATTTGAGAGGAACTTAAGTTTTCATCCAAAATAAAGGTGCATTATATAGTAGGGTTTTTACACCCCCCTTCTCTCAAGTGATAATATGATGACATGGACCTTGGGACATACCTCACATCAATAATATTTTTGTGGCAAGTGGATTTTATCCAAAACTCTACAATTTTCAACTATGCAGATGAATCCCATGTATACCAACTTTCATGTTAGCACATAATAGAAGCAACACATCATTTGGGTACACATAAAATGTCTTGTTGGGAAAAGGTCTAGTCCTTTTCACAACCACTACATCCATTGCTTATTCAGTGTAGTGTGATGTCCAGAATGATCATACGTCCTAAGCTTAACCTCTAATAATAGAGATGGTTTAAATGCTTAGACCACCATCCTAGTTAGGTGATCCCAATTTATATACCCCCAATGGAGAGGGTTTGAATATTATGCTAGGAGATTAAGCCCCAAGTCAAAGCTTCCTTATATAACTTATGGTAGGTAATTAATTCCCCCTCACAAGCCAAAATGCAAAAAATACAAACTAGGTAAAAAATCTTTATGGTTGTTTCTAGATCACCTAAGCCATGATATTCTTGGGGAGAGCCTTCAAAATATCCTTTTTATGCCCTTGGATTAAGGAATAATTTATAATGAATATGGAACTTTTGATCCCACAAGTTCCTTATAGGGGATGGGGGAGATCATACATGCACAACTTCCTTTTTCATCAACCAAATTTAACTAAGTAAATGATTTAACCAAAAACAAAAATAAAATTTAAAGTGAGTCAATTTTTAAGCACTAAAATGAAATATTTGCTAGTGTTCTTTTGCCCCTTTCCCTTAAGTTGCAATTTTTTTGAAAAAAAACCACAAAAACTATTCAAATAAACATCCAAGTTTTTCTTTAAGTACCAAATAGAAATTCTTAATTCTTTTTAAGCACCCAAAAGAGGTTTTAAAATACTTAATTAATCTTGATTTTCACACTTTCCAAATAGGTCCTAGAATAAAATTGTCAAAATTTTATTTAGATTTGAAGCTCTTTTGTGAATGAGACAAGTAACTTTGAAAACTATGCTCTCAAGTTTGCACAGTGCCAAACTGTAGATACAAAATCTAGAACCATAACTTTGTAAAACTATAACTAGTTAAGATAATATCACAATTCATGGGTTAGATAGAAAAATGACAAAATCGCTACTCTAATAGACAAAACTATAAGCCATAATTCAAAACCATAACTTCAAGAGTTGTGATTTTATCAATTAACCCCAAATGACTATGCTAACTATTATTAGTTTAGCCAAAAAACCATGATTACATCTGATAATATCATAACTTTCAAAACCATGGTATTTTAATATCACAATTAGGGACTCACAGTACTACAATATCACAACTTGACCTACACAGAGAGCTTGTTAGTCTAGAAATATAGCCAAAATGCAAAATTGTTATTGAAAGACAAAATTGTGATTGTGTCAATTATGGTTTTGTGTTCTAGAGGACAAAATCACAATCCTATAGTGATAAAATTATTTCTTTCAAAAATTATCTTTTTGGTCAAATGTTTCATCCACTTTGGCTTCAAAATCTAATATTATGAATGAAAATGGTTAGTAGTATGATTATAGGTGCTATTTAATCAAATTCATGGGGTGTGGTCCTACCGATCATGCCATTTGTGAACATAGGAATTTGATAAGGGAATATTAGCATTATGTTAGTATAGGAAATCAAATCCAAAACAAAAACACACTAATGAACTAGCACCTTAATCCTACATCTTCAAGGGAGATTAGTGAATAAACCTAATTAAGACATAAATAAAATGTAAAGAAATAAAAAACTTTCCTCAGGATTGTTCCATTAGCTTGCTTGACTTTCAATTCAAAGGTCTTTTTCAATAGAGCTTTGACTATTCTCCACCTCCTCTTGGCATCATTGGCTTTGTGGAATTGGTTTGTTAATATTTACTCAATAATTTGGAATAACAACTCTATATCAAAATCACTTTTCAAATAATTTGAGCATGATAACTTTGGCTTGAGAGAGCTTAAAATTTTTAGTGTGAGACCTTTTATTTATAGATTTTCCCATTTAATTATAATGAACCTAAACCATCCATCTCAAAATGAATATGTGTGGCCAAGAATACATTCAATTTTGGATGCTAAAATCAATAAATTCCCTCATAAATATTTGGGATAGAGAGACATTAAAGAGGCATGGGAGGGCTTAATCATATATTTATTATAGTTATGGCTTGTGGATGCCACCCCATAGATGAGGATAGTAGGTGATGCAATTATTCACAATCAATTTCCATTAATGAAATAATCAATAACCTCCATGGAAATCCACTTAAGATCTTGATTAAAATTAATTTTCTTTAAACATTATATATCAATTTTATGCAAATTCTTTGGAAATTGGTTCTCAATTAATTAAACTGATCAAAATGTCATATTATTGGATCAAAATTTGACTAGATTAGAATTGGAATGTGATGTTAGATGCATTGGAATAGTTATCCCATTTAGGATGTTTCCACTACAAAATAACAAAGGCATGTGCCTCATGTAATAAAATTTGTAAAAAAGGATAATCTAGAGCACCCATGTGTAAAATTATCATTTTCACTCAAAATGAATTGATCAAAATTAGGTATCACATAAAATGAATTGCCCCATTTATGGATATGTTAGCCTAAATTGGCACTTTTATATGAAAATTTCAAACCATTTAGTGTTTATTTAGTGTTTTAGCCTAAATTATACATTTTGGGTAGAAATTGGTCTTAAGCTTGGTCAAAGGTCATTGGTGGGTAGTTTTAGGTGTCTACAAAAATAAGGTTTAAAAAACATGACAATCAAGTTTTTACCTATAAGGGTTAAACTTTTGACCTTAGGGTCAAAATTGGTCAACACTTATCTCATAATTAAAGAAAAATAGAGATTTAAAAAAATAGAAAACACAAACAGGAGTAGAAATGAAGTAGAAATATGATGTAAAGGATAAAACTATCAAAATACTCTTAGTTTATTTTTATAATTTCACTTCTCAAGTCTCCAAATTCATAGTTATGCATAAAATACGTAAAGTCAAATAGAAAATGCCATAAAATGGCCTACAAATACAAATAAAACTACCAAGACCAAGACCAAATGTATGTGAAAAATGAAAATAGAAAAAATAAATTAAAAAATGTTTCTAGATACACCTATGATGATTGTTAGATGAAAAATAAGAGGGAAGGTTCAACCAGGCATGCAAAAATGTATGAAGAAAATATACATGAAATTAATCTAATAAAATCAAATGATCTTAATTCTAATCTAAAATAGAACTATCTCAAGATAGAGAAATAAAAAAATGAAAAAACTAATCTAGTAAAGAACTAATTACAAACATATGTAAAATTCATCACCTGCTCCATTATGCGATCAATAGTAAATTTGCTATTTGTTTTGAATATGGATGCTCAATTCTTAAACCAATTAAAATGGGGAATTAGTAGCATTTTGATATTAAAAAAAAAAGATCTCTTGATGGCTTTGATGGATTTGATTCACTTCTAATTCACTTGGAATCATATTCGCACTTCATTAGCTTGAAGGTGGATGGATGAAAGTGATGGTTTGCATGCCTATTTATAGGTATTTAGAGGAAAGATCAAATGGTGGAGGATTATTCAATATTTTAAATTATCTAAGTAATCTATGATGGCTAATGAGTCCTCATACATGGGGATGATGACCAGTTCAAATGGTTAAGAGAAATAAAGAGATGGTTAGCTAAGTCATAAAAAATGGGTCAAGTTCTTTAACAAGTCAAGAGATGATTCAAAGGTAGTTGAGGAAGTTAAATAATTATTTGGTTGAGTCAACATGTGATGGAAATAAATGTGGTAGATGATGGTTGAGGTGGAAAATCCATATTTAATAATTAATTTTTTTATTAAAAGTGTGCACAATTGATTAACTTTGAATTATTCAATCATTTGAATAAGGAGGCGAATTTCATGAACTTGAATTTAAATTTATTTAATAAAAAATAGTGTTAATAGGTTTATTTCAACACTAAATGAGATTTACATTTCTATAATTAATATCCCAATTGATGTTAAAGGATAATTCCAAACACTTCTATAGAGTGAAGGATACTTTTCTCCACTTTGTCATTCAGATGTTAGAGTTAGAACCTAACAACCAACATTTCTCAATTAATACCACCACAAATATTTTTAGATGGTATGGCTAGTTTATACATCTTCCAACATTTTCCTACATCAGGGTTTCAAGGTATGATTCCACTCCATATAAGATTCCAATGTTATTTAATGATGAATGGGAACTCATGGAACTAGTGCAAAAACTAATTTTTAGTTTGTAAGCATAAGTTTGTTAGGACCCACTTATTTGTGATTATTGTCAGGTATACTTGTTCCACATTATATAAAGTTAAATCCATTGAGTTAGATATGTCTCATGTCATGATTTTATCATTTCACAATCATCCCTCATTTTATACAAGTGGAATGGTAGAGGTCATTTTTGAGTTCTTCATTCAAGCATTTTCCCTACTATGAATATTTTTGGATGGATTGTGATGATGAAAGCTAATTTAGACTCTTTGATTATACTTCTTTAAGTTGGAGAAAATGATTAATTATAATGTTATGGTAATCACTTAAGATTTATATATTGAATATGATGAAGTGATAGATGAAAATTAATTTTCATGGGGCATCAAGATAAAACCTCTCCCCAAGGGTTACTGGAGTCAAGTGGAGATAACATATTTAGAAAACAAAACTCAAAGGAGTATTCTGTAGAACGTTGGTATCGATTGAAATCCAAGGATTATATTTACAAAATTCCAAACTTTATCCACTTTTAAGAGCTGATATACCTCTACTTGATCCAAAAAATAAAGCAAGGGGAAGATCAAGTGACATATTCTAGTGATACATCAAATACTAATGTTAATTAGGAGTTATAGGAGTCACCTGCCAAACCAAAAAAGAAGTCCATGAATTTTAAAATGAAGAAATCAACTAGTGGCAAGGGTACTCTCTAAATATCAAAAATATTGAGAAAACCTTTAGAATGGGTTATTAATTCATAGTTATTGATAAAAATACAACATTTTAGTATATGGAATAAAATCCCTCTTTTATCTATATAGTCCCTTATTTATGACAATTTATGTTCTTTCAAGTGATCTATGCAGAACTTCTCATAATGTCACATATAAATAAGTAATTAAAATCATATTATATATTAAAACACCTCTTCAAAAAATAATATTAATTTTTCCTAAAAATTTAGATCCCCCACCCATCATCTTGGAGGAAGAGTTATAAACCTAGACAAATGTGTAACAATAAGTTTTTCCTCCTTCACAAACAAATACAAATACTAGGTATACTATGGATAAATATATAATAGTGTACTTATTGTAGGGAAGGACTTGGCTCAATAATCTTCTTTAATACAATAGGTTACTAAAATAATAACACCTTAATAATTAAGTGAAGTTGTGAATAAGAGGGAAAAAAAAGCTCCCCCATTGGAAATATATTTTAGAACTTTCACCACACCAATCCCCTAGGCTTCCAAGAAACTCAAGATAATTTATCATATTGTCAGAGATAAATAATGGGAGAGGTACACTAAGATTATAGTCCTAGTTATATATAAATCTAAGGATGCAATCATCAAAAAATATTCCCATATCTCAAGGGTTCACTTGGGGAATTCCACCCACAAAGCGTTGAAGGAAAATATGAAAAAAAAGTATTTCATCTTTTATTAAAAAAATGACCAAGATAAAGTTATGAAGGACTAGTTAAAGGAGGTGGAGTATCTAATTATCTTAGTCTAAATTTTGGATAACCTATCTCAACCATAAATTTAGCATTACATGTTAGATTCAAAAACTTTAAGGAAAGCTAAGTGAATTGGTAATATTAGAAGGGATACTAATCAATGGTTTGAAAAGATTTAGGAATAGGGAAACAAAAATATAACCCCATTTGTTGAATTATACTAAATTATTGAAGCATAAAAATAATATGCTTATAAGAAATAAGTTGAGTATAGCGAGGAACTAGGTAACTTCAAAAATTATCTTCCTTGATTAGAGACACTAACAAGATCAGATGAAGATACTTTAGTTGATGGCAGAGTCCTAATAGTTTATTACTTATGTGATCAAATAATATTACTAAGGATAATAAGGTATATAATAAAAATAAATAAAAAATACTTATGTAAGCTTAAGGAATCAAGAATTTTGGCAGTTGATCCTAGTTTTTATATATTTTAAATAATTAAAAAGATCCCATGTTCATTATTATGAGATTAATGGAAAGTAATTAGCATAGGAGATATATAATAAACATTCAAGTGACTAATCTATTAATAAACCAACCCTGTTTCACTGTTGAGTCACAAATCAATTCAAATATTAGTACATTTCTATAATTATTTTGATAGATTTGACAAAGATTGAAGATTTTTAAAATAATTCCTCAACAAATGATAAACCTTCAAGTAGAGGATTAAATTTCTTACCAACACTCTAAAGTTCTATATCATGAAAAATTAGAGAATATATTACATAATTTTGATAATATGAAAAGAAACAACAATGTGCCACATAGTCAAAAAAAATCATAATGGACGATAAAGAATAAGACGAGGAAAAGGTGTCGAAGGAGACAATGTGAGTTATATCTCAATGTGCATTTAGGTGTGACATTTAAAGCAACTATCGATTTCATTTGAATCTAAACATTTTTATAGTTTTGACCAAGTCAACAAGCACCTTGAAAAGTGTAAATTTTTTTATTTTTATTATTTATTTATTAAGTCTTAAGATCTGAATTTAATATAAATAGGATGTTTTCATGCCTCTCTAAGTCTATAAATTTTGTAATACTTTTGAAAGGAAGGAAAGTTTTAATTTAAGGGTGTACATAACTTTTATTTTTTCTTAAAATTAATAAATATTAAGTTATTACACGACTTTGTGCTTTCCCTTGGTTATGAATGAATGGCATTATGTTCATTTATTCATGTTATTGATCTCTTTAATCTCTTTGTGATAACAGGTCTTAGTTGATAGTAGATTTATTTTGAGTTAGTGAATGTGATATTAAACTAGGTTAAATCTACCTTTGCTCACCTATTTATGTTATTTCTTCTTCTTCTAAGTATAATTTATTTTATTACCCCCTTATCTATTTTATATATCATGTTTTTTTTCATATATGCAAAACCCAAGTAAAATAATTTAGTATGTATATTTCTAAATATGTTAGGTTTGTATTTTTATTTGATTTATAATAAATTTAGCTTCACCTACACATATAAGAGGGACTTTGTCCCATTGTACTATTTATTTTGGCATATGTGTTAAAGTGTTAGACACTTTTACAACCAATATGCCTTGAATTATTTTTAGGTGTGTTAAGCTCAATAATGTTATCAAAAATGAGATATTAAATCTTATACATTATCCCAAAACATATATTTGAGAATGTTCCTCACATATATAGTATTCAATATATACAAAGGTAAATGCAATTGACCTATTAATTAATCCTAACTCAGAGAAGATAAATATTACTTACACTTCTGATTGTTGATACATTAAATTTTTGGGTTCATGATGAAGATGGATCTACTAGACCTAACCCAGGGATCTCTTACCATAATAACATCACTAGAGAGTGTTACAAATCCTCTATTCAAGTAACACCATATAATAATCCTAGCTAGGTCCTATGTTTTCATATTCATAAAATATATGCAAAGTAAATTAAAATATAATATAGTGCTCATCAAATCTTATGGAACAAAGTGGGGGTAATAAAAATAAAAAGGAAACATGCATAAGATAATTCTAATTAAGATATGTATAGATAAAACCCTAATACATGAAGAGAGTAATATATTTAAAATCCATTACTTATATTATTTCTATCTACTAAAATAGAGGAGTAAAGTTAGAGAAACTTACCTTGAAGATGAATCCATTAAGACTCAATCTCTCCCTCAGCCAAAGGTGCTTTACAAGAGGTTTTTGTGTTTTGTAAGCATTACTAATAAATTCCTAAGCATCCAAGACTTTTCAATAGGACAAGATTCTTCTCCAAGTATAAACCCTAATTAATAACTCATCGAGTATAATGGTGGAAGAGAAAATTATAAATAAGTACAAATGAGTAATTAACTATTGTCTCTCTAATAAATAGTGAAATGGATGTGTAGATATAGTTGAATATAACCCTAAACCATTTCAAAGGTTTATCCAATAGGTTCAACCTAGTTTTAAATCATATCATTAATTGATAAAAATAAGATAGGTCCCAGTCTAAGTCATGCAAGTCTAACCTAGACCTGTAATGAACTTTTAACAAATTAAATATAGGGTTAGCCTAGGTAGACAGTGTAATGTAAATTTTCAAAAAGGGTTTTAGGCTTAGTAACATGCTAAGTAAGGTAGTGACTATCTTAGAGGAGTGTGTAAGAGAGCAATCCAAGAATAGGGAAGTACATAGGAGAAGGTTGTGTAGATATCAAGTGGTGATCAAGGGGACAATAATATTTCAAAGCACCAATGGTATACCCACCCCTTTCCCAATTCACCCTTTAATATATGCACTCAGAGAGATTGAGACTCAACAAGTTACTATAAGTTATAAAGTGTTAGTAATTTATAAAGTTTGAAAATATTATGTGTATACAAATTCCCCACTATAAGCTCATCATGTGTCACTCAGGTGCAACATGGGATGGTGATTTGAGAAAATAATAAATTAACACACAATGTTGAAGATAAATAATTACAATATTTTAAAGCATAAAATAATTAAATGTAAATGACAAACATAAAATAACAAAAAAATAAAGTAATATATGTACACCTTTAATTGCCTTTATCATTGGTTGGTTGTCTATTGTGTTTGTAATTTTGATTGTAGAGTTTGTAGATAATGATTTGGACAAACCCATGGATACAAAATTAAAGATAAAAAATAAACAAACATAAGAAAGTTAAGATAACTAATGTTGTGTAGGCAAGATGTACTTGAAATTTTGGTAAGATGGGGTGATAAATTCTAAGTTAGAAACAAATGAAAAATCCAAAATTATAGTAAATTAGGTAACCAAAAATCCAAGGCTAATAAATAACCAAAAAACTCAAAAAAGTAAACCTTAAGTAAGAAAGGAAAACAAACCAAGTAAAACTAAGGGATAAAAGTAAAAAATGGAAATCAAACATCAATGTGAAAATATTAACAATCCTTACTTAAAAAAAGATGGATAAGAAATGGTAAGATGACATTGATGAGCAAGAAGTAAAAATATTTGCTCAATCATCAATGGAAAAATTACATAAAATGGAAAACAACATTGGTGAGTGATAATAACAATCTAACCTCACTCAATAATAGAAAAAGTACATGAAAGTAGAAACATATATAGTTGTATAAAAAAGAAAGTACAATAATAAAAATATAAAAACAAATGTAGTTTTTTGAAAAAAAGGAGGTACAAAAATGGAAAAAATTTAGATTGACTAAAGCACTTCTATAAATGTAAAGCAATGGAGTAAAGAAAATGAAATCCATAGTCCCTCAACCATACTTTTTTATTCTAAGGATAGATAAAAATGAAACAAATTAGTGCTAGAATGTTTTTAATATTAATGTGCACAAAATGGAATATAGAAGTGAAAAAATATATTTAGAATCAAACTTGCCTATCAAGGGGAGAAATGAAATGGGTGGAGGGGAAATGAAGGAAAAGTAAGGTATAGAAACTATTTATCAAATTCAAGACATTTAAATTAAGTTTTTAAAAATAATAGGACTTTAAACATTAGAGAATCTAAAGAAATTATCCTAGCTACACAAATATTAAGTCATCAAATGAAGTATTAATATCATCCCATGATGTCTACATGAATTAAAATTAAAATTGACCTACCTTCACACAATGTGTTACCCATTCCTCAAGACCCTTTACAGAGTCATGGGTGTACTATGAATATTGGTTACTTGCATGAGAAATTAGGTATCACCATAGATTATTTTGAATTATCATATCCAAATATATTGGCCTATTACACCCCAATGGACCTCATCTCTATGAGGCCAACTATGGATTTTAAACTTTAATTAGAGATAGGAGATGTGATATGATCATGTCTTTTGGTTTGATTTTGAATTTTAAATTTCTATGTTACCTTTTGATCATTCCCTTTATTTTTAAACACTTTGTTTTTAATTTTTTAAGGAATTTTCTATCCCCCTCCATGGGGATTCATAGAACCAAACATAGGTTCTATAAATGACTATCGTTTGAAAAAATTGGGCTTGGTTGCTAAGAAAGAGAATTTAGAGATCATGGTGTCTAACAGTCTTGTTAATTATGGTGAAATAAATGTGTTATCTTGACTTCAACCCTATTTTATCCAAAGTGGAATGAAAGGAAATTAAATCAATGAAATGAACATGAAATAATTTAAATCACATTAAACTACAAAAAACGTAACAAAGGTGAAAAAGGGATACAATGATAGGTAAGTATGATTCTTTATCATAAGAACATTATAGGTGTAGTGAAACATGTTATCATGGTTTATTATCCAAGTTTTATCTATAAAATAAATAAAAACCAAAGATAATTAAAAGGGATCACAAACATATTACCATTTTTTAAAATTCTAGAAAAGGAACTCTAAATTATATAAATATGGTGATTCTATGAGGTCCTAGTCTTATCCATGGTCTTACTCTATAAATAAGAAAAGAGAAACCCAAGTGGGTATAAATAAGAAAATAAATTGTAATTTGAAAATGCAATGGTAAGAATGGTATTTCTGAGGAGAGTCTAGTCCTATCCATTTTATTACACTACAACTCACAAAAGGGAAACCTAAGAGGGTGAAACAAGCATTGAAAATAACAAGATTGATAGAAGTGAAATAAATTCATGAGGAAAACTTTGTCCTATTGATGATTTTATAATGCAACTCATGAGTAAAATAAAAAAAAGGACCAAAATAAGAAATGAAGTTTTATGAAAAGAGAAACTATTGAAGAGGGTGAGACCCATGAATAAATCTTGATAAAAGTCTTAGTAGGATAACATATAGAAGTATGATAATAAGGGAAAGATATAAGGAAAGTATCACTTTAAAATCATGGCTTTCATTATTTTTGAGGTGATAAGTGCCAGGACCAAGAATATATTTCACTAAATAAGGTCCCCCACAGTTTTTGGGTGTATTTTCCTTATTGATCATGGGTATACTCTAATTTAAGGAATAGATCACCAATATTGAAAGTCTGGACTTTAGCCTTTTTGTTATGTTACTTGATAATACGAGCCTTGTATTGGAAGTTATGTTGTATAGTAGCTAAATATTTTTCATCAAGATGATTAAGAGCATGAAGGAGATCTTCACATAATTCCTAATCAAGAATGATACCATGAAGAGATATACATAAGGAATATTGACTTCTAATGGAAGGATACAATTAGAACAAAAGACTAGTGAGAACAATGTTGCCCTAGTGGTAGTATGTATTCTAGTGTGATAGACCCAAAGTGAAGGATATAAATGAAGGTGCAAATCAATGTGGGTTTCATGAATGGTATTTTAAATTATTTCACTAAGGATTTTATTAGTGGCCTCAACTTGGCCATTGCATTGTGGATGATAAGGTGTGAAAAAAATTTGGGATATTTTTATTTTAGAAAATATTTATTTCACAACCTTATTTTTTAAATTTACACCATTATAAAAAATGATAGTTTGGGGAACTATAAAATTACAAATGATTTTATTAAGGATGAAATTAGAAATAGTAGTTCCCATGATATTGACAAGAGGCATGGATTTTACCCATTTAGTAAAATATTCAGTAGTCATGATGATAAAAACATGCCCATATTATGACCTAGGTAGTTTTCTAATGAGATCTAATCCCCATATGAAAAATAGCAAAATAGATTCCATAGTTTAGAGTTTGGCTGGTGGTGAATTGATTAGATCATCATGGAGTTGGTAAGGAATACACTTTTTTAGGAAATTTGATAGCATCATTTTTGAGAGGAGGCCAAAAGTATCCCATATGTAGGAATTTACATGTTGTATCACGTTTCCTACATTAACCACCATAAATACCCTATGTGTTTTTTCAAGGAGAGAAGGGACCTCTTCTTTCATTACATAGTGAATTAGGTTAAAATTAACATTATGATAATAAAAGGGTGTTATATCTAAATAAATATTTGAAGGCTTGCTTGATTCTATTATTTTTATGAGAATATGTATTGGGAGGATAAGTTTGATGTTTTAGTAATTAGATAATGTCTTTATACCATGAGCTCTACTCAACGGTGGTGGCCTCAATATAACAAATAAATGAATCATGCAGTTGGATAGAAGATAGTCACTTTATTATTTTATTAGTAAATTGGGAATAATTAAGACCTTGGTGTGGATGAAATAAGGATGTCAAAGAAGCAATAGAGTCAACAATAGATTTCTAATCTCTTAGAATGGAATTGATGGTAAAAAAAGTAAATTATTTGGTAAGGGTAGTGGTCAACTAATGATAAATGATAATATTTTCACTTTTACATTGGTAATCACCATTAACTTGATGGAAAATGAGCTAGCAGTCACCCAAAGTGTGAAAATATGTAATATCTAAGTCATGTGCCACTCACATGCCTAAGATTAATGCTTCATATTCTACCATGTTATTAGTGACATCAAAGGTAAGATAGAATACTAAAGGGAGTATTTTACCATGAGGACTAGTTAGAATACAGCCTTACCGATCTCCTTGAAGGCATTTGATGTCATCAAAATTAATATTATAGGTGTCTTCATGTAAATTAATGTTGATTTCAGGAAGTTCTTCGATAACTACTTTGGATTTAATAGTATCAAGAATGATATATGAATCATTTATATTACTTATTTCTAAAGTATAAGTGAATTTATGGAATTAATATTTAAGAAAGATATCTTGATTAAGACCTTTAATATAGATAATGTTACCATTGGGGATATTATCTTGAATATGGTTGGTAACATGTATAGGTGTCGCTACAAGTTGCTCAGTAATGACTTAAACTTTGACATATTTTTACATGATGATGTAGAGGTTAAATTTGATTAAAATAACCATCCACTTTCCAATTCTATCTCTAGGTAAAAATGATTTGGATAAAAAGAGATGAAATGGGTCAAAATGAACTATGACATAAGTTGTTTGATAGAACATCTATTGACAAACCTTTTCAACTATAAAATATATAACAAGGAAATCATGTTCTACTTTAGTATAAAATTTTTAATAATAGATAAGGCCTTAAATAATATAGTAGATAATATATTCTCTTATAGTATCATCATTTTGTGTAAGTATTGCCCAAACTAATATGGGTATAGAATAAGTGTACAAAATTAATTGATGTTCATTAGAAGGTGGATGAAGGGTAGGTGGATGTAGTAATGATTATTTCATGTTTTTGAATGCCTAATAAGAAGGATCAGTCCATTATAACATATTACCTTTATTAAATAGGGAATTAATAGAGTAAATGTTGTAAGCCATTTCGAGGACTAATAATTGAATTACCTTGAGCTTTCAAAGTTAAGTATGAATGTTTGGAATGGAATAAATAATAGGCATGTTGACTATAACATTGATCTTAGTGCGATTGGCATAAATATTATGAAGATAAACTAAAAACCTTATAAATTTACCAGATGTAATGCCAAAAGCACACTTGTATGGTTTAAGTCTAACATTTTATTTAATGAGTCAATCAAAGATGATGACAAGATCAGATAGATGAGTTTTGTGAATTTTAGATTTGGAAATTGAGATCATCCACATAGGTTTCCAAAATATTATGGATAAGGTTATAAAAATATGGGTTGCATCCCATTGATAGGTAGGTTTAGCATTTTTAAGGCCGAAGGGTATTTTAACATAGCAATAGGTACCCCATTCTATGGTGAAATTTATCTTGTGTTGGTTTTTAGGGGCAACATGAATCTGATTGTATCCTAAAAATCCACCCATGAGGGATAAAATTTCATATCCACTAGTGGAATTGATGATGGAATATATCTAAGGTAATGGAAAATTATCCTTAGGATAAGTGAGATTGAGGTTATGAAAGTCAATGCAAATTCAAATAACCATGGTAACTTTTTTACAAATGAGAATAATGTTTGACACCCATTCAAAATAGTCCATAGGTTTGATAAAATTAGAATCTAAAAGTTTGATTATTTATTTATGGCCTAGGGTGGAAAATTGGAGAGGAAATTCTATAATTTTTTCTGAAAGGGTTTGGTGTTGGGGTATGTGATGATATTATGTACCATGATACGAAGATAAATAGTTTTCATGTACTCATATGACCAAGTGAAAGTATCACAATATTTATCAAATAATAGAATAAAGGTATCATGTTTATTTGGCACTAGTTCTCTAGAAATATTGAAAGGTAGAGGACATGAGGGTGTGTCATATTTGATTCTTATGTTCTCCTCAATAAGAATAAGATTTTCATATTGAAAATGATATGTCACATTAGGAAGATAAGAAATGGGATTGGTTTTAGGGTCAATTATAGAAAATGAAGTTGTTAAAATGAGTGTACTTTCATTTTAAATTCCAAAGTTTATGGTGTTATCAAGGAAGTTGAGTTTCTTGGTCATGGAGCAATTTAAAGATGGCTTCATCACTAGGTAGTATGGGTAGAGGTCCATAATATTACATCTACTTTAATATCAATGATTTTATTTCCATGATGATAAAATTTAGAATGTATCTGGCATACATTTGTGACCTTAGCATTGAGAATGATCTTGGGAATAGGTGGAATTATAAAAGAAGATTGTTTAGATTGAATTAGTTTATCTTTAGAATCCTTGATGGGGAGAGGATCTAGTAGAATAACTAGTGTGATAAGAGGTATATAAGGTTTCATAATTTCTAAAGATGTGAGAGGTAATATTTATTCAACCATCAAAGGAGTATTGATAAGTGGAGCATTAACTAAAAGTACATGACCTTCAGGTTCTAACTCAAAATCTATGGAAATGGTATGAAAATTATGGTTAAAATCATGTATTTAGGCTAAGGCTTTTTGATAATGTTGAACATCCAAATATATTGATTGAGATTGGGCCATAATTTAGCTATCATCATAGGTTGGAGAAATAGTACATGCTTGTGACTCAAAAGGAACTTTAGGAGGTGAGACACCTAGATCTCTAAATTTACATAGTGACATAAATAAAGGGTCTTGAAATAGTTTATCCACCCCATAGTCATTACATGTGAAATCATCTTATGTATAGGATGCTTCATGGGTATTACATAAAGGAGGGAAATCAGTGATCTCATTGATAAGAGGGATGGTATGATCACAAGGTAAAAATGAAGGAACAAGCCACTATGAAAGGTAAGGAGGTAGATTGGCAGTATTTCATGTGATTTGTAAATCATTGGTCTCATCATGTTTAGAATTAGAAAGAGTGAGTTGTAAATATAGATTCATATTGATGAATTTGAGTAAAGGTACACTATTAATTTTTGGGATAATGGGAATTTGATATTGAGATTTAGGATTGGGTAGCCAAATACTCTATGGGTTAGGATCAACCTCATGTTTATACCATTTGTCATTATGAATTAAATTGATACATTGGCTTTTGAAATAGGAAATAACCCTCATGTGATGAGTCCATGGGAATCCTAGGAGTATATTATAAGATAATGGAAAATTGAGGAGCATAATCTTAATGCATATAGTTTTGAGTCTAATAGTAAAAGGGAGCCAAATTCAACAAAGTAGTTTTTGGTTAGTCTTATCGAATCCAAAACATGTTAAACAAGTTTTACTGAGATGCTATTTATTATATTTGAGTTGTTGAATGAGCCAAATAGACGTCACATTAATTACTAACCCTTCATCTACTAATAATATGTGAATGATGGTGGTATTAATGGATATTTTGATAAATAGTGGTGGATTTTTGACTCAGTCAGAAGATAATTTCATCATTTATCATGTCTTCTTCAAGGAACTCTATGGAAGGTTTTTAAGAAGGACAAATTTATTCAATGGTTTAAAACTTTATAGGTTAAGTTTCTTGAGAAGGTGGCTCCTATACTAAGGTGGATGGTTCTTCTATTTCTTGGATTTGTTGCATTAGGAATTTATGATAATAAAGAAGAGATGAAAAATAACTCTACGGGAGGAATTTTTCAATGCATACATTTGAGTTCCTCTAGAAAATTCTAATGAGTTTTGGAAGATGAAGAACTAACATGAGGCTTGGATGGTAAAATATGTTAAGGAGGAAGAGAAGTGGTTGGAGGTTTGGAATGATGAAGCGGTTCTTCATTCATGATAGTAGTGGTATCTTTGAAAAATTACTCTTCAAGTGATGGTTTATTTGGTTTGGTAATAGGATCTCTATGGGATGGTTTGCATCGATAATTGACCTTAGTCACATTAAAATGTTGGTAATTAGTATATTATTGATCACAATTTGTGTTAACCACACAAATTTCCTTGTTTGATTATTGAGGGTTAGAGGTAGTGAAAGATTTTAGATTATTAGAGGAAGAATATTTGGAAGTTTATATATTTTGAGAAGCATTAACATAATGTTGATGATGGATTTTCATCATGTAATAATGCTTGAATGAATCACCTAGCATAAAATAAACTACAAATTTTGTAATCCCCTGACATGTTTCATGAGAATTACTGATATTAGTGTGAAATCAAAAAAATTGATTAATATCATACCATTTAGAGGGATTATTGGGTTATAGAATGGTTCATAAGGTGATAAAATTTATTTCATTTGTTTCATGGTTAAAGGTATATGGTAAGGTTGGGGATTTTACTCTTTGGTTACTCCTAGTTTGGGTTGATGAGGATTGTTGATTATCACATTGGTTGAATGTTGGAAAGATCCCTTGATGATTTTAGCGTTAGGTTCAAAATTTTTCACTAAGAAGTCTTGATGTTTACCTTGATGAAGAAAATCAATTAATGTATGGGAAGAAATTTTTTTAACCTTTTATTAGAGTGAAGATGTTAGGCTGGTTATGAAAAGTTTAAAAAAAATTGTCATAAGTCTATTGTGATCATCCTTTTGAGCCAAAGATTTCCATCATTTGAAAAAATCATGAGCTAATTCAGTAGGAGTTTTATTATCATTGATGAAATGATTAAGAAAGTTTTTGGGAAGATCATTGTGTTGGAATTATTTAACTAAAATATTGACTAAATCTTCTAGTTTCCATATAAAATGTTGGGGAAGTTGAATACACCATTCTAATACATCACCAATTAAGGTTATAACTAAAATTTTAATTGTGGTGAAAGTATTAGTTTGGATCCATTCTTTATAAATATTAATGAATGCCTTAAGAAAATATGTAGGTTCTTTATTCCCATCATATTTAATAGTTAGAGATATATTACCAATATCAATGGATACAATGAAAGGGGACAAAAGTTAGTTCTTAATGTGTTGAAGTATCTTATTATGAATGATACATTGGGGAATTACCTTTCTTGCAACATCTCTAATAGGTGTAGGGATAAAATTTTGATTATTTTGAGGAATAAGAATAGGAGGTTGATTATCCATGTTGATAAAATGATGTTGTAGTGGCATCATTTAAGAGGTGTTAGATGTTTGCATGATGTTCATTTATTTCACTATTGGTTCAAAAATTTGAGTTGTATCAATTGGTGGATTGGTTTTGGTAGGATGATTCCTCAAATTGGTATTAGGGGGAGGGTTTATAGGTGTAAGGTTTCCTATGGGGTTATTGGATACACTTGTATCGATTTCCCAAACATTATGGTGAGTTGTTTGAATATGGTAATTATATTGATATGTATGAAAAGGATATGAATCCACTAATCTCATCAGTCTAAGTGATTTAAACCATGTTACAATCAAAAGATGAGGAAGGATTAAAGGTAATCCAAGAGTTAAGATCTTCTTGGGTGGTGAAGGTAGAAATAAAATAACATCCCCTATAGTGTTTAAATGGATTCAGGTTGTCCAAAAATATTATGATAGTGGAATTTAGGATGCTTGAAGAAATAATAAAAAATTAGGAAGCAAGAAGGAAAAATAGAGATAGAGTCAACCACACATAGATTAGTATTGACCAATATGTATAGAGTCAACTAGGTTGAAAGAGTCTATGAGAAAGGTCCATAGAAAAATATGCAACAAGGAATAGTTCAGTTGGTTGACTACATTCTACAAAGGACAAAACTAAAATAAGCTACAAGGTTAAATAGTCGTATGGGTCAACTATGTATTGCAAATGAAAAAACCAAATATATGGGAAATATATATAGTCAAATAGGTTGAATGTGTTCTTGAAAAGGAGAAATAGATAAGTTTTTTGGGATACATAGTCAGATAAAGTGATTGTGTACTACTATATAAGAAACTAAACATGAAGATAAGGAAACATAATCAAATAGGATGATTGTGTATTAAAGGCAAACAAGATGAATAGTCTGTAAGAGACTATGTCAACAAGGATGATAGTGTTCTAAAACTAGATAAATATTTTGAAGGATAATGTCTATAAAAATTAAATTAAGCACATAAACAATTATATAAATGTGATTGATCCAATTAGAACATACATCAAAACCCTTACACTAATACTAGTTAATGCAAGTTTTGCAATACAAAATAAAATTATCAAAGATCAAGAAACATATGGAAATTAAATGCTAAATAATTGATAATTCCTAAGTTTTATTACTTTATATTAAATTTTGAAATATAAGTGATAGTAATTTGGCTATAATAAGGTACTAAAAAGTAATCTATGGATGGTTTTAGGTAGTTTAAGATGAAAGGGATGTGTATTGGTGATTTTATTGGCTTGGTATTGGGGAATACCCCTCACTTCAAAATCACATATAGATAAGAATTTTAGGTGATTTTCTGATATATACCATCAACCACATCTTTATACTTGGCCATAAAACCAAGTCAATTTCCCCCTTGGTGATGAAATCTAAGTAGGTAGGCTTTGGGAAGACAAATGTTTAATGTTTTTATATAAAGTGATTTGGAAGTGTGTGAAAAAGATAAAAATAGTGTGACTAAGTAAATTAAAAATCTAGTTAATTAATCTATTTTTTTACTCTAATCATGCAAGAAACTAAAATTAAATGTGAATTAATTACTAGTAAAATTAGGTTAATTCCTTTACTATGAAGGGTACATAATCAATATAGGTGACACTATATGTAAACAATAAAGAACAAGGTCAATGGGGTTTCTACTATTATACAAAATAAATATCTAAAAGAACACAGTAGAATGGGTCAACTATGTCTTCTAGATAGAAAATAGGCTATATAACTATGTTGAGTGGGTCTACCCAGTTTATTATAGGGCTGTAGTTTTATAGAATATAAACTTATAAAAATAGTACTAAAAATGAAAAATGATAGAGAGAGTAAGAATGAACCTTGGCTAACTTGAATATGCTTAGATTGAAAAACTTTGTGTTGATTCAGATATTATGTTAAAAGAGTCAACTAGCTCAATGAAGTTTGAAAAACATGTATGTTGAAAATAAGTTATGAATAGAGTCAATTGGATCGAATATGTTTGCATAATAGTATTATAAAAAAAACTCTAAATAGAATTTATTGGTTTAATTATGCATGAAATTCTCTAACTAAATAAGAAGACTATACCAATTTGATCGATCCAATCACTTGTATTTGGAGAAGATGTGCATAAATACAATAGAGTCATTTTGGGATGATTGTTTATTAAACTTATGCACAAACTATTAAAACTATACTGACAAGTTAGATACAATATTAAAATAATATAAATCTATAATATGATGACAAAAATGAATGTATGAAATAAAAACTACAAAGTTCTGATTCACATCAGGTTCATGAAAATATATACAATGGAAAATGTAGTTGACCTATTAATCAATCCTAACTTAAAGAATATAAATCCCACTTACACTTTTTATTGTTGATACATTAGATATTTAGGGTCATGACCAATATGGATCTACCAAACCTAACCAAGTGATATCTTACCATAATAACATCACTAGGAATGGTTGCAAAGCCTCTAGTTGAGAAACACTATGTAATAACCCTAGTTAGGTCATATTATTAATATGAAAAAAGTATATACAAATTAAATTAAAATATAATATAGTGCTCACCAAAGCTTGTGGAAAAAATTTGGGGTAATAAACATAAAATTGAAATATGTATAAGATAATTCTAATTAAGTTATGTATATATAAAACACTAATACATGGAGAGAGAAATATATTCAAAAACCATTACTTATGCTAATTTTATCTAATAAAATAGAGGAGTAAAGTTAGAGATACTTACCTTGAAGATGAACATATTGAGACTCAATTTCTCCCTTTCAAAAATATTCTTTGTAAGAGGTTTTTGTGGTTTTTAAGGATCACTAAGAAATGCCTAAGCATCCAAAACTTTTCCACAAGACAATATTATTTTCCAAGTATAAAACCAAAGAAATAACTCCTCAAGTAGAATGATGGAAGAGCATATTGCAAAGAAGTAAAAATGAATATTTAAATCATATATCTCTACGAAATGGTGAAATGAATGTGTATATATAATTGAATTTAGCCCTAAACCTTTATGGAATTTTATCCTATAGGGTTAGCCCAATTTTACTATATATCATTAATTGATAAAAAAATTTATGTCACAGTCTAGGTTGGCCAAGGTTGACCTAGACCTGTAGCATGATTCTAAAAAATTAAATACAGGGTCAGCCCAAGCTAAGAGTGTATTTTAAACTAACAAAAATGGTTTTAGTCTTAGGAAGGGGCAAAATAAGGTGGTTATTTTCTTAGAGGAGTGTGTAAGAGAGGAGGTAAGTCTTAGAAAATATATAAGAGAAGGTTGTGTATATATCAAGTAGTGGTATAGGAGAAAACAATATTTTGAATCACCAATAGTCTATCCACCCCTTTCTTGGTTCACCATTTAATGCATTCACTTAGAGATATTGAGATTCGATGGGTTTATATAAGAGAGAAAACATCAATAATTTATAAATTTTGAAAATATTATGTGTATACAATCACAATATGTACTATTGACATGTACCGAAGGTATAAGTCTACTCATATAAACTTATATAGGGTGGGTGGGTAAGGATAAATATGAGGTTTTAATATAGTAACACTATCAAAAGCTTATAATAAGGTTGAGCTAATCATGTAAATTTCCTTATTTGTGGAGCTAAAAGGATAAGTCAACCAATAGATTATGACATTGTATTAATTATTTCCTTTATTTCAAACTTATTATCATTTGATTTGGTTTTTTAATTTGGTTTTAATTTATTTTTCCACTTGAATTAGTTGGATAATTAGGCTCATATTTTATATTATTCATGGAAATGAGTTCAACTTATTGATCGTTGATTATATGTAATAAGTCATCAAATGATTGTAATTTCTTGAACATAATGGACTTGTGGAGAGAGGATAACATTTTTTTAAATATATATTATAATTAATTATCTAAAATATGATCTCCCATATTATAAATCATGGTTTCTTTATTAAATCACATAATCATTGAATAGTTCATTATATATTTTCTTAACTTCTATAATTTGTGCATAAGATAATTTTTTATTGATATTGATTAAACAATGTGCTAGAAATTAATCAGTTAAAGGATTAAGTACACAAATAGATTTGAATGGGAGAATGTAAATTAATTAAATGACTTTATATATAAAAACCCTTCTTTATCTACAACACCTTAACCTGTAGAGCTATAATAGTCTGTTCATTAGATCATGCAATAGTTGAGGATGTTAATTTCACATGAGTATAAATCATAAGATTTACATAGGTTAGATGTGTAGGAGTAGGAATATCATTCTGATGGAAACCTTATGTTTCCCCCACACCATGGGTGGACATCACATGTGTAGCTAAAGGTGTAGAAATATGAATAGTAGTAGTGGTGGTGGTGGTGGTGGTAATAGTGTAAAAACCTATGGTGGAATAAATATATTCAAAAAATATATTATTATAAGTGAATATCTCATGTTGTTATTCCTCAGATGTGGAAACTTTAGCATTATTTTCTATTTAATCTTGGGTTATATGTAACAATGTATCATGCAAGTGTAGATTCATTTTAATATATTGAGTTAGTTTCATTTGGTTTATTTCATTGAATCTTTCATGGTTATCAAAATTAACATCCATATAAATTTTTATTTTTCATGAGAGTTTTTTAATTCAATTTTCATACAAATTCCATCAAGAGGGTGTGATCTCTATCTTCGGATGGTGATAGCATGGACCTCCATGATAGGGGAGGGATGGTAGATATTGATGCCTTAATAAAGAATGAAATAAATTACACATGAACATACTTTATATTTAACATTCATACTGTTTCACGCTATTTTTTATTTATTTGTGTTAATAGGTATACAACTTGATAAATATTAATATAAATTAGAATTGAATGAAATTGATAATTGAAAAATGTTAAAAATAGTCAGTATAACTAAAATTAAGATAATTAGTGTTTTATAATTTATAGTTTACTATAACTAAGGTTTGACATTATAAAGTAGGAATATGCATGGCTATGATAGCTTAGATCCAAAGCTAGGATATGTGGATATTTTTAGGTATGTACACACTCCATGTATAATGGTGTAGGATGGTCATGTCCATTGATTGTAAACTTGACTACTTTTATTGTGATTAATCTATGGTCATTATACCACCCATGACTATTTCTAATTATAGGGTTGATATACTTAACATATATAAATGATGTGTAGATATTCTTGTTTTACTTTTATTTTCCTTGAAAGATCTAGGTGAACTTATGAGAAATAGAGACCTAAAACAATAGAAGGGAAATGTAATGGGTTGATCTGATCCTAATCACCCCATTTTATGATTTACCATTACCTAAATATCTAGATAATTTGAATAAGGAATCAAGCAACACATAGTTCTCCCACCTAGAGTGACTGTGCAATTGTGTTCCTTGTTTATATGTATGCAGATATAAATTCAGATTTGATACTTGAAAATGTTATCTCCTGAATTGATTTGAAATGATTCATAATTAATTTAAGACTAATCCTAGTGAAATTTTTTTAATTTGGGAAGAATACAAAAACATTTCATTTCTTAATGTATAATATTGTAAAAGATAGAAATCAGGTAGAAATCAAGTCAATTTGAAATTAGGTTTTGATTTACTTATGTAGTGATTTTTTTTTAAAAAAAAAATCCTTTAACAAAATTTTGAAATGTGAGGAATTACCCAAATGAAGATTTCAAAATTTGGAAACTAGATATTAGTCAGAATGGGGATGAGGTTACATTATGTGGATAGGTTTGTGATAGTAGATTTTTCTGCTTAGCATATACATTCCCAAAAAAATTAGGAACAATTATCTTCATGTTGAAAGTAGTCTTAGAGTGATATAATCTAGATTGAGAATTAATTTTTAAATTCTATTTAGTAGTGATGAAAAATTGAGGGGTCAATTTTGCATATGCATGAAAAAAATAGAGGAATGAAAAATAATAGTCATGTGTTTAGGCAAAAGTGTCAATTGGTTTAAGATATGTCAAGTAATAACATTGTCAAGTACCTATTACTAGATTTAGATATCTACATTTTCACCCCCATTTATTAAATTAATAAAATTAATAAAGTAAAGGAGAAATATATACCTAAGTTTGTATAACACACTTTATATTTGATAGTAAAATCCAATTGTGTAGGGTAATCATTTTAAAAAACCCTCAAACATCACATAAAGTAGCCATTGTTCATATTGGAAATTTGAAACATTTGTAACTTTGAATTTTTAAAATATAAAAGATGTCAAGGAAGGAGTACACCTATAAAGAGATGAAATTATGTTATCCTATAACTATTATTTCTTATACAACATGTCATAATTCTTCCAAGAATATGGGAACCTCCTTTTTTACCTTTTGTTCTTCTCCAACTTGCACTCATGTCTCATTGGTATCAACACCCAAAATTTTCCTTGGTGGTTTATATTTATTCTGATGTATAACTAGGACTCAAAACCACCACATTTATAAACACCATGTTTGTACAAGTCAACTTTCTATTTAACACTTATCATAAAACTAAAGTTTTGACCTCCCAATTTGTATTTGAAGCTTGCCTATCTTATCTCTCTTAACCTACTCTAGGATTTAATTATGGTATATGGTATCTTTATTATCTAAAAAACTATCCCATTGTGACAACTAATTTTGAATGGTTAAGTTTCATATATAACACTTGGCCCCAAAATAGAGTTTTGTTAGACTTTTACTCGCATGACATTATTGTCTGCCTACTCTCTCAACTCCCTAAAATTGCTTCATGGGGTCAATTTTATTTATATGTCTATTTTACCTTTTAAACCTATCATATCCTATCAACCATTTTCATGTAGATAAGTTTCATGTTTAACTATTTGAGTAAAAATGCAGTTTTGGGGCACTTATACCTCTTATCAATTTTCTTGAAAAGGCATTCCCTAGATTACTTGGCTCTCTTATTTTTCCTTAGTGTTAATTTTAGATTTTATTTCTTTTAAACCTTTTTAACCTACTCCATATCATTCATTAAGATCATTTGAGAAAGTTTTATGTTTAACACTTCTCCCTAAAGTGATACCTAGGCCACCATATTGAGCTTGTAAAATATCACTAAGTCAAGTGAAGAAACTTGTAAAATCCTCTAATTAGGTCCATATTTTGATTTTTACCTTTGGATAGTTCTATTAAAAAAATTTATGAAGTAATTTACCCAAGGTTTTAAAATTTTATACCTTTAAACCTAATTGGGCTTCTAAATCTTGAATAGTTCTTTAAGGATGTGTTTGTGGAATTTTTTTTGTAATTAGAGCTTAAAACTCCAAGTAGCTCTTAGAGGAGGGTATTTTTTTTCGTATTTATAGTTGTTTTTTAAAAAACAACTAGGTCTATTCTTTGGTGGAGGGTGGGAGTCTTCATATTTTAGGATTTTTTTCCAAATTAGGTTAGGAAGGGACACATAGTATGTTTCAAGGTTTCCAACCTTGTATAGCTCTTCGAGGATTTGGTAGCATCAAGTCAATTTTTTAGTTAGGATTTATTCAATTACTAGATCTTAGGGAGTCTTGAAGGCTACAAAAATACCTAATCAAAGATCAAACCCTAATTTGGTCTATGTTTATGGTCCTTGAGCCCAATATTTTTTTTTGGGATTTCACCTAATCCATTCGCCAACAGGGTTCTGATGAGTCTTCTCTAACTTGCACTCATGTATCATTGGTATCAACACCCAAAATTTTCCTTGGTGGTCTATATTTATTTTAATGTATAACTGGGACTCAAAACCACCACCTTTATAAATACCATGTTTGTACAAGTCAACTTTCTATTTAACACTTATCATAAAATTGAAGTTTTGACCTCCCAATTTGTATTTGAAGCTTGCCTATCTTATCTCTCTTAACCTAATATATGATTTAATTATGGTATATGTTATCTTTATTCTCTAAAAACCTATCCCATTGTGACAACTAATTTTGAATGGTTAAGTTTCATATATAACACTTGGCCCCAAAATAGAGTTTTTTTATACTTTTACTCGCATGAAATTATTGTCTACCTACTCTCTCAACTCCCTACAATTGCTTCATGGGGTCAGTTTTATTTATATGTCTATTTTACCTTTGAAACCTATCATATCCAGTCAACAATTTTCATGTAGATAAGTTTCATGTTTAACTATTTGAGCAAAAAAGCAGTTTTGGGGCACTTATACCACTTATCAATTTTCTTGAAAAGGCATTCCCTAGATTACTTGGCTCTCTTATTTTTCCTTAGTGTTAATTTTAGATTTTATTTATTTTAAACCTTTGTAACCTTCTCCATATCATTCATTAAGATCATTTTAGAAAGTTTTATGTTTAACACTTCTCCCTAAAATGATACCTAGGCCACCATATTGAGCTTGTAAAATATCACTAAGTCAAGTGAAGAAACTTGTAAAATCCTCTAATTAGGTCCATATTTTGATTTTTACCTTTGGATATTTATATTAAAAAAAATTAGGAAGGAATTTACCCAAGGTTTTAAAATTTTATACCTTTAAACCTAATTGGGCTTTTAAATCTTGAATAGGTCTTTAGGGATGTGTTTGTGGATTTTTTTTTGTAATTAGAGCTTAAAACTCCAAGTAGCTCTTAGAGGGGGGTATTTGTTTTTTGTATTTATAGTTGTTTTTTTAAAAACAACTAGGTCTATTCTTTGGTGGAGGGTGGGAGTCTTCATATTATAGGATTTTTTCCAAATTAGGTTAGGAAGGGACACATAGTATGTTTCAGGGTTCCAACCTTGTATAGGTCTTCCAGGATTTGGTAGCATCAAGTCAATTTTTTAGTTAGGATTTATTTAATTACTAGGTCTTAGGGAGTCCTGAAGGCTAAAAAAATACCTAATCAAAGATCAAACCCTAATTTGGTCTGTGTTTAGGGTCCTTGAGCCCAATATTTTTTATTTGGGATTTCACCTAATCAATTCCCCAACAGGCTTCTGATGAGATTTTAGTCCTAAAAAACCCTAGATAAAATGTGAAAATACATATGTGGATGCCCAAATCTATGATTGGGGGTCTATATCTTGATTATTTTTATAAACCCTCCAATCCTTTTCTCACCAAATTTCAAATTTGAGGCTCAGTTATATTCTGATATCTTGACCTAATTAGGTTTAAGAAGCATGGGCTAGTTTTATTATAGATTTCAAAGCCTGATTAGAACTAGAAAATTCCAAAAGAAATAGTAATCTTAAAAATAAACTTGATGCCTAAAAAATATTAGATGGGTCTACTAGGGGCCATTTTTTGTATTATTTGGTTTTCTGGGTATAACTTTTGATCTAGGTGTTAAAACTCAAACCATTCATGTTGCCAAGAAACTGGTTCTATCCCAAACACAATGGTGTCTTCAATTTTGCATTATTTTTTCTATGGAAAAAAGTTGTTTATATTTTAATGTATAAATTATTGTTTAATTATTTTAATTTCAAGTTATAACTTCATTTTTAGTCATGTGCAGGCTTTTGAATAGAAAAAGTAGCAAATTTGGAGGTAGTGGAAGGAGAAATAGGTGGATAAGGAATAATTATAAAATTTTGATTCATTTTGGAGGTAAAATATCTCTTTTAAAAGACCAATATTTAATATATTTCTTGACTTTTACACTCTAAGGGTTGGATTTTTCTCCTCACATAAGATATTTGGCCAATCACACTTTCATTTTCTATAGTTATAATTTATTTTCTCTCCCTCAACTCCTCCCGTATTGTCATACTAGTTAAATATTAAAGGATCTATTGTAATTAAGTCCAATATGATTATAAAAATTATATATTTTGATTAATTTAAGAATGAATTTTTTGCTTTATTTGACACATGTAAATGGTTTTTATTGCTAATTATCTCCTTGTTTCATCTCCATAAAATCTTGTGTTGGTTCTACATTTGATTGTGCACTTACTGGTTGAATTAGAGGCTAATTTGTGGATCTCCTATGGTCAGGAAATTGAATTTATAACCATGTTTACAAGGTTTTATTTTCTTCCTCTTTTGCTTTTATTTTACTTTTTATTAATTGATTGTTAAGCTAGGGTTTGAATGTAATTTAAATCAATGTTATCTTGATTGAATAAATATATTTTTCCATTCTACAATTACATTGTTTAATTTTAAACAAATATAATGAACACAGTAGGATCAATTGAAACCACACACAAAATAAAACCCTAGATGCTTATTTTTAATTGGTCATGTTTTAAATATAAAAATTGTTTGTTTTAATCCATGAAATAAAATGTCTTAATGAATGAATGCATTCCTTGTCATTTTCATCATGAAACAAAACCCATTTGAACAAAATTATATATATATATATATATATATATATATATATATATTACATTGTTCGACTACCCAAAACCCACTAAAATAGAGCTAAAAGTTTGGAATAGGTGAACCAACAAAGGTCAATTGAAATGGAATGGTCACAACAAGCAAATAAGTGAAGATCACTATGACTAGATGAGGTAGATATAAAACTTGGGGAGATTTTGATGAATCTCCTTTCAAGAGAGATAAGTCATGAGATGAGCCTAAAACATTGGTGCATGATAAAATGCATGATGATAATAACTTATGAAAGCATTTTGTAATCTTAACCCCTTGTTGAAGCACTTGGAGAGGTGGTTCTTCATTATAAACAAATAAAAACTTGAGAGATATCAAGTACCAATTTTAAATAACTAATCAATCCCTTGACTTTGAAAAAGTGAATGTTTAAACTCTCATGAATGGGAATAAATAACTAATGTATTAAATAAAAGGAAGGTGGAACCATTATGGGTTCACTATAAGTTATGCCAATGTATTGAGCACCACTAAGAATTTAATAGAAATCACTATTAATATGGTGGAACTACATAATGGGTTTAATATAAGTGATTCTGGATATTGAGTGTCACTAGATGTGAAATTACCCATAATAGAATGAATCAAACCATTTCAAATGGATCTATATTATATTTTCATTATCAAAAGATAATGAATAATATTCATTCCTCCATCATGAATTTAATACTAATAGAATTTAATTTAAATAAAAAACATTTTGCATTCAATTTTTAGACTATATTTTAATTTATATGTGCATGAGCCAGTATCATGCCATGTGAATTTGCCTTAAAAGATATAGAATTCCATACATATAAATGATCAACTATTATTATATGTGAAACTTATAATTTATATTCATATAATTATTTTTCATATGCCCATTATGGTCATATAAAATGCAAAATTGGATGACTTAGGCATGGATAATAGCCCCTTACCTATAGGTCCTCTCTCTTGCTCACACAACCCTTCTCAGCTAGATTTTCATTGATTCTCAATCATCTATAGCTTCTAAAACTTAGTAATTTGAGACCTAGGTATCCTTCTCAGACCCAGATCCATCCCCCCCAGGTCTCATCCTTCTAAGACATTAGTGCCAAAGTTGGACACTAGCGCCAAAACCTAGGGTGTCTTATTTTTGGAGTTATTGTCTAAATCCACTTTAGACTCAAATCGTTAGATTTTCTCAAACCTTATCCTTTACCCTATCAACCTAATAGAAGATCATATAACCCACAATCATCAATTTCCCTATAAAAGGCCATTCATTTTCTATTTAGAGGTTTTGGAACACATTCACAAGAAAAAGGCAAGCATACAAGCAATTACACTTAAGTAATCTTCCCTATTGTATGCATACAACCTTCCAAGACTATTCCAAGATCATTCAAGCATTCAAACTAGTCCCTAGTCATCCAAAGTAGATCTAGTTACATCTAGTTGCATACATCACATAGTATTTGAACCAAACACTTTAACGGGAGAACTACATTAGCTTCATCACTCTTTAAAGTATTGGTATGTAGGTAGTGTACCCACACATGGGGTGTGAAGTTCATCCAACATATATTTTACACACTAACACCCCCTATATTTTCCCAAGTTTGCATTCAAGTTCAATTACCAAGAGCTCTTAAGAGGATCAAATATTGAAACAGGCACATAGTGAGCTCCATGAGGTCCTTAACCCAAAAATTTTAGTGATAGGGTAACACATACATCCCAAATAGAACCCATAAATATCTTACCCTTAGGACACTAGCATCAAATAAGGACTATAACACTAGATAGTAGGGTGTCCACCTTACAACAGTACTATATAACTTAGAAAAAAAGTTTTAAAACGTGTTCCAACCTATTTCCTAGTCCTACTCCTCTAGTATTAGACTTCATCTTAGTCCAGAATAGTCAAAAATAAGCTAAGTTAAATATTCTCTTTCCTATTGCTATATCTAGAAAAAGATAAAATACTATTTATTTCCACAAATTATTATGTTAATCAAATGAAATTTATTTATTGATTTACTATACTCAAACCCTTTATTTAATTAATAATTAAACCAATTAATTTTCTAAAAGGATAACACATTTGGTGAACCCACCTTACTTCAAATTTTGCATAAAACCCTTGAAACCTTAGGGCATATTATTTATGATTCTTTTCAATATTTTATTTATTTTTAAAAAATTATAATATAACTGAAATATTTTCAATAAATTCACTCAAATGATAGTTTGCACATACTAGGTCCTTTATGCACAAAACTAGTTTCAAACCAATAGGAAAAGTATATTGATAATTTTAGGAGTATTTTTATATTTGTTCTCAATTTTTCAAAATTATAACTACAAATTTTCTATAAAATTTTCAAATTATTGCACTAATTTTGAAAAAAATCATTCAAAACCCTAGTTTCATCAAATACATTCTCAGTTAATTTCCATTACTTTTCTCATTAATTTTTGAAATTTTAGTTGCATATCAAAATCAGAAAATAAATTTAAAATTCACAAATTAATAGTATTTTGCATAAATATTTTTGAAACATCCCTATTTTCATGTACTATCTCCTTTTTGCTTGTTAAGGTATCACCTTACATGTTTTAGAGTTTTATATCCTTTTCATGCATATTCCAGTTCCTTGCTTAGATTATATCAATTTAATTTTTGATACTATCATCCAATTTTTTTTCCTTATGGCACCTATGTTATTTTCATTTCTTCCTTCAAGATGAAGTGCAAGACTTAGTTTCAACCCTCTTGAATTCAACCAAAACCCTTCAACTAGATTAGATGTTATGGATAAATAACCAAAATAGGTCTTTGTTATAGATCTTACACATCCATATTACACCAATTTTAATGAAGATAACTTTGATAATGAGCAGTATGAAAATTATAATGATAATGTACACATTGATGCTCATACTCCACCACATTAGGCTACCGATCCACTTTTACTAGTTATTAACAATGAACTAGATGTAGATAAAGATTTGGTTCTATAAAGTTTTAGAGATAGACTCAGAGAACAACCCAAAGACCATAACTAATATTGTAGTCCATCATGGAAATCAAAAACGCTAAACAATTTGAGTTTTATATTCCCACACAGTAGATAATCTCAAATGACACTGCAGGGGTAACTATGTCACAACAACCTTCTTCTATCCCACTAGCTACAATTAGTACATCCCTATCTCCTGATGTGGTAACCCTTGTGAAAGAGATAATATCTCTTCAATCCAAGGTATAATATCCTAAGTAATGTGATACTATACCTACATAGGCATTGGATTCTTTTGCTTTACTGCATACACCATTGGCACATCACATTGCTTCTACACCCTTGCCACCTAGTTTTTCTCAACCCAAGGTTACTCTATATGATGTCAAGGGTGATCGAGAGACACATTTGAGAGAATTTCATGTAGCATTATTGGATTATGTACCCAATGATTGGTTACTTACTAAGTTATTTCCATAGAGCCTAAAGGATTATGCACTACAATGGTTTTATAGTCTACCAAATCAATCAATCATAGCTTTTAATCCTTTAGCAAACATGTTCTTAGCACATTTTAGTATCAACATTAGAGATAAGGTTTCATATACATAGATTTCACAATAGAAAAAGAAACCTAATGAGCACCTCACATACTATGGTCTTCAGTATAAGACCATCTTGGCTAAGATGACTAGCCCATGGTAGATCAAGAATTATAGGATATATTCAAAAAAATCATTTTTTTAGAAATTCATGAATTAATCATATTCAAAATATACTCTTCCTTCACTAAATTGTGTCATACACTAAAGGAACAATAAGTCAAGCTAATTTCAATGGGTAAACTAAAGTATTCAATTATTGTACACATAACTAATAAGAGTAACTGTAAATTCCCATACAAGGTCAAAATTAGTGACAACAAGAATTAGAATCAACCAATAGTCAATATGGATTCATATCCCCCTCAATTTGTGGTTTTATCAGCACCACCTTGTCATGCATTCACCAATCTACCAGTTTCTCTAGCTAGGGTTTTAAAGTAGTTATTAGAATATAACATCATATCCCTCCCTCCTATTTGAGAAATGGATTCAAAAAAACCTCTTCCATGGGGATAGGATTAATAGGAATTTTGTGATTTTCACAGGGCACCAAGCCACACTACAAATAGATGCATCAGTTTGTGACATAAGATACAAGACTTGATAGATGATAATCTACTTGATCTAGGTGATTTAGTTGAGCCTCCAAAGGCAAATCCAACACAAGATAAAGATTTTAAAATATTCCTATATCCATTTCCATAGAATTATAAACAAGAGAAAGGGGACACATCAGGTGTTCACCATGTATACCTTACACATCCTCCACCTAATATATACCAAGCATATTTAGCTAAGTCACATTCTTTGAGTGGCATGATCAGTGTGTATGAGTCCATATTTCTAGCTAGACCTTCTATATCATTCTTATATCATGAGATTGTAGATGATAATTTAGATTATAATGCAATTTTTTATCAAGACACATATTCATAACTAACCCATTCATAGTGTCCTTATCGATAGTGGCTCTAGCATCAATATATGCACCATTACATTATTGTTGTAGTTATGTTATTTAGCATAAGATATTACTCCTAAAGATAGAGCTATTAGTAGGTTTAGTGGGAACATATAGATTTCATTTAGAAATATTACACTTCCTCTATAGGTTGGTCCCATATATGTGACCACACATTTCACTATAGTGCCCAATGTAGGAGTTTTTGATATGTTACTTGGTCACCCATAGATCCAAAACATTTGAGTAGTACCCTTTATAGTTCATAGATGCATGAAATTCATTCATGCTAATCAATTTATTATAGTTGATGAAGATCCTTATGCTTTACCACTCCCCACTTCAGAGCCATCTACCAAATTGAAATCATCAGTTATAGTTTTATCACTAGTTTTAGTTTCTTCTCCAATTTTAGTTCCACTTCCACTTCATATCTAGTCACACTAATTTATAGTACAATCTATCCATACACCCCCATAGATATAGGATTCTAGATAGCTTCTAGTTATAGTGTTCACACCTTGAGTAGTTACATTTCAATCTCATATAGCTACATAGAGAGCACCTAATATGAGAGCTTATTCTCCTAGTTTTAGATGGGTCCCTAAGATCCCTAAATTTATATCCCCTTCTCAGAGTTATAGATGGACCCCACATTTGGTTTCCACTTCAGATATTTTAGATCAGTTACATCATACACACATAGTAGTTTTACAATCTCAAACATACACTCGAGCCTCACAATCATGCACTATTAAATTATTTGACATAGGTTACCATGATAGGGAGTCTCATCCAAGACTCATTAGTAGTATTTTTCCCAACTTACTTATATATAGCTTCAAATTTTTAAAAATAAAAAGCATTCAAATATATTTAAAAACACGAAAAACATTTTGATTGTATGCATCCTGCATGTTTTACATTACTACTATCATACTAAGACTTACATTTGTTGTTTCATGCAATTGTATGTCAATTTTATACATTTCCATGGTTCACTTGATCTCTTTGTAGTGTATGAAATGATATATAGATACATGATTGCTTCATTTTACCTATAGAGGGGGCATTCTTACTTCTACATTTTGAGACATACAATGATAAATACACCCATTGGGGGCATATTCTACATGACTACACCATCCAAGTTATGTCATTATTACACTGCACACTCTGAGCTATCATGTTGATGTACATTAATTTATAGCTTACACAAATATCTATATTGACATTTCATTAGTATCTAGCACTTGTGTATCTCTTAGCATATACCTAGTCTTGTACTATACATGTTTCACATACTTTCACATTTGTTTTAAGTAGTTAGATGTGTTTGTATTTCTTCTTAGTTTTTTACATGTTTTTTTGATTTCTTAGCATAGTTTATGTGATTGCATTTCCAATTCTAGCTTGTCTCTTTCTTATGCCTTAGGAAATTTCTAATGTCCTTTTCTTATATTCATGTATGTGCCTTAGGAAATTTTCCAATGTCCTTTGTTTTTACTCTTCCATGTGTTATTGGCCCTTGTGCCAACATTTTTTGCTTCACTTGTATGTGTATGTAACATTTGAACATGCCTTTCATGCTTATCTTCTAGTTTGAGTGACATATGTCCATGTCCCTTATTTTCTTGGCCTATTAGCCACTCTCTTGTGTGCTTCTTTCTTTGGATGCTTGTTTTCTTGTTTTTATCTTCAAATGGGTGCCATGTCATGATCCATACCATGCATTTACCTTGATTTCTTAGATTCCATGATGGACATCATGCTCTATCCCTCCAACTAAAAACTAACATCTAACTTTTGAAAATCTAGTTTAGTATCATGCACATGCTTATAAATTTTTATATCTATTTATGCATACCCTTTTTGATCTAATAATTTATAAAATATAAACATTGATATATCTAGAAAACATCTTCTCAAAATATCAATGTTATATCTATACAAATTAACACACTTGTATGACTCTTTTTCTTCTAAGGGTAGTCATTATAGGTTCATAATTCTTACCTTCAAAATAAGGGGAATAAAATAGGGGTTTTTCATAGAGAATAAATATCTTAATAGTCAAAACAACAACATTCAAAACACTCAACACAAAATCTAGAGGTCAAACTAGTCAAACTAGAATAGTAAAATAGTCACAGTTTTAGATCAATAGTTAGATTACACATAGGATAATAGTGCCATAAATGGATAGTAGTGCCAAAAATATGAGTTTCCACATTTCATCACTTCTATTTAGGAAGAAAAATTCTCAACGTTTCCAAAAATAGGGAAAAATTTTAGTTTAAGGATAGTTTTTATACTTCTATGTCAGTCAAATTTAGTAGTTTCAAATATAGTTTTCTCATATATAGGTGGTTTATCATGCATGGAATGATGGTTCTCTATTTTAGTTTAGATTATGTAGTTGGCATAACTTCTA
The DNA here is from genome assembly GCA_037957365.1 of Torreya grandis. Taxonomy (NCBI): domain Eukaryota; kingdom Viridiplantae; phylum Streptophyta; class Pinopsida; order Cupressales; family Taxaceae; genus Torreya; species Torreya grandis. The sequence continues at coordinate 1,039,745 of JARHVA010005821.1, read as the reverse complement.
GATCATAATCCATATTCTAGACATTAGTGATTGGGGGCAATGTATATGGCACATTGATCTTCTTTTCTTTTTGAGTTTAGTTTATTCTAGGAATTCTCAATAGTTGCATGCCTTACTCCATCTATAGGTGGTTGGCATAAAATTTGAGTTAAAATTTCATACAAGTTTAGATTTTTGATTACCCAAGTTCTCAAGTTGGATTTTATATAAGCCTAGTACATCAGTTTTGAATTGGCTTTCATACAAGCCTAATCTTCATCCTTCAGAATGGCCAAGAGTGGCCTAGTTTCTAGCATATATTTAAGCTATCCACACTAGATTATCATATCATAGTACATTCATGGGATTTAGGATCCATCTCATATGATATTTATTCTATATCATTATTACTTCATGAGCTTCACATCATAGGCAATGATGGAGCCAAAGGTCTATAATAGCCTTTGTATTATTGAACCACCTATTTATAGGTATTAGACACACAATCAAGACATCGGTTATCACACATAAGATCATCTAGATTCACTTAGTAGGTGATGATGGATCCAAATGGCTAGACTTTTCATTCTCGAGCCACTTTCTATAAAATTGAGCACTTAGCTCCATTCATGATATAAATTATGGTACAATATCACTCAGTACATCCAAGATTACTCAACCTTACTTAGCATCACAATAGGTCTAGTGTTGGTTCATGTACCTAGTGAGGTGTATTAATTCATTTCTCTATCCTTACTCATTTTTTGTATGTTCTTATTTTAGATATAGCATATCTAGTAAAAACTAATCTACTCTATGTTTTCAATTTCAATTTCACACTTCACACTATGCTCTCTCTACACACATCCAACATCACATAAGATTCATGAGATTCTCCCTTAATAGGTAAGTTTAGGTATGCTTTTATTTTTCCTTTATCCTAGTATTTCACTTTGTTTTATAACTAGAATGAAGGTGGGGGGGGGGATGTAGTCATATAAAATGTGAAATTGGATGACTTAGGCATGGATAATAGTACCTAACCTATAGGTCCTCTCTCTTGCTCACACAACCCTTATCATCTAAGTTTTCACTAATTCCTAGTCATTTGTATCTTTGTAGACTTACTTCTTTGACATCCAAGTAGCCCTCTCAGACCCAAATCCATCCTCCTAAGTCTCATCCTTCTAGGACATTAGTGCTAAAACCTATGGTGTCTTATTTTTATCACTATTATCTAAATCCACTTTAGACTCAAATGGATATATTTTCCCAAATCCTCATCTTTTCACCTTTCAGACTAATACAATCTCATCTAACCAATGAACATTAGTTTCCCTATAAAAGGCCATTCATTGTCCATTTAGAGGGGTTGACACTCATTCATAGTAAAGAATCAAGCATACAATTAATTACACTTAATCACTCTTCCCTATTCTCTTCATATAGCCTTTAAATATTATTCCAAGCTCATTCAAGCATTCAAACCATTCCATAGTCATCTAAAGTACATCTAGTTTCACATCTAGTTGCATACATCACATAGTATTTTCACCAACCACTTTAATGAGAGAACTACATTAGTTTGATCCCTCTTTAGAGTATTGGTATGTAGTAAAAATTCCCACACATGGGGTGTGAAGTTCATCTAACATATATTTTACACACTAACCCCCCTATCTCTTTTCCCAAGTTTGCATTAAAGTTAAAAAACTAAGAGCTCCTAAGAGGATCAAAGATTGAAATAGGCACACAACAAGCTATGTGAGGTCCCAAACCCTAAAATTTTAGTGATAAGGTAACAAAATCATTATGAATATAACCCAGAAATCTCTTATCCTCAAGACACAAGTGCTAGAGAAGGACTATAACACTGAATAGTAGGCTATCTGCTTTACAATGCTACTATCTAGCTCAGAAATTAAGTTTATAGGCATTTTCCAACATATTTCCTAGTATTTTTCCTCTAGTATCATACTTCATCTCAATCCATAATAATAAAAAATAATCTAATTTGAATATTCTCTTTCCTATTGCTATATTTAGAAAAAGGTAAATTACTATCTATTTCCACAAATTAGTAGGTTAATCAAAACATATTTATTTATTGATTTAGTATAATTATACCCTTTATTTAATTATGAATAAACTAATTAATTTTTTGAAAGGATAAAATACCCATGCATATACATCTATGTGTATATGATTTTGTAATCAAGTATTTATAAAGTGAGTGCATATGCATGTCATATGCCCTCATAATTTGAAAAGAGAATGAGGAATATTCATGCCTCCATGATGAATTTAATACTAATAGAATTTAATTTAAATAAAAAACATTTTTACATTTAATTTTTTGACTATATTATAATGTATATGTGCATGATCTAATATCATGCCACCTAAATTTCCCTAGAAGATATAAAATTCCATACATCTATATTCTCAATTGTAATTATATGTGAAACTTATAATTTATATTCATATAATTATTTTTCATATTCCCATGCATATACATCTATGTGTGTATGATTTAATAATCAAGTATTTGTAAATTGAGTGCATATGCATGTCATATGCCCCCATAATTTTTATGAATGTCTTAATATATATCATGTATTTAATTTATTAATTAATTTTAATATTTGAAACTTGTATTTTTTTATGAAATATGTATTTTTTTCTCATGGATACTATAATCTTTAATAAAACCCCACTATAATTCCCCCTATTGAGATGAGGAATGTAGCTTTCAAGTTAGTCATCTCAAAAGAATAGTTAACTATTTCATGTGATAAGGATAGAATTATGTATTATCATGTCAACATGTGGAGGGTATGTTACCATAGAAATTCAATTGTCATTTAAGCATGTATGTAACATATGGAATTCAAATCATACAAATGTCATGTCTAGATGGATCATGAAAGCACTAATTTAGATTAATAAGTAAAATAAGAGAAACACAATGCCATGAAATATCACATATACTAAGGACAATATCCATATATAATGGACATAAAAATGTCACCAAAAAAGACCAAGGGACACATGAAAAGGAAATTAAGAATGTATCAAAAAGGGAACACAAATTATCACATACACAAGGCCAAGTGGCCACACACAATAAGCAAGCAATGTTTTCCTATAATACAAAAAATTAATGATATTGAAGGAGCATATAACAAGTGATAAATAGTCTACACCAATCCATATCTATCAAATTTTATATGATATAAAATTATCATATCCATGTATCAAAATATAATATATGAGTAACTAACAAGACACTTGTAAGATGTGTAGCCCAAAATGGAATATAGGTCATAGATAGATATAATAAGATAATAAGATGCCTCAAACATAGGCATGACAACTAGGTATATGAGAGTCCATAATCAATAATCTCTATATAATATATATGTCTTGAATCACACTCCTATACCTTATGAAATTAATGTTTATAAGAAAAATAATATCTTACCTAAAAAAATATGTGATAAATAGCATATGTAAATAAGTAATCTAACAACTCATGTATCACTTCAGGTCTAATTTTTAATTTTTGATAATATTTTGAATGTTTTTTGTATTTTTGATATGTTTAAAATCTTTTTTATTTTTGATATATATATATATATATTTAATTTTTTACATTTTTTTTAATTTTTTGACATATTTAATGTTTTTGATATATTTAGATTTTGATATATATACAAGGGAAACTACAAATGATTCAAAATATAAGAATGGAAGGGATCCAAACAATCCACAACATATGTCAAGGCATAGTGTGTGCTATAATTAATAGCATGAAAATGTGGGTAAAGTGATAGCGAACAATATGCTCCCTTTGTATATATGAATCCAGATAATGTGGATCCATAATGTATCATAATTTGCATTCCCCTCATAAAAAATAATCAATGTGTGCTCATGTGATATGTAGATGCATATTGTCACATAATTTCAAAGTAGTTCATAAATGATATGCATCAAAATCATGGTAGAATAAATGTCTTAGATGTTCATATCAAGGAAACAATGAAAGAACAAGACCCAAGTAAAAATAAAGCAAAGGGATAAAATAATGATAAATGTAATATCATAAGGACACATGTGAAAAAAATTATAATAAATAAAATGAATAATCAAATAGACATGAAGAAGATATGTGAAATACATTATACTACCACCAGCCAAGTATCTCATTTATGGGATACCTACTTGTATTTTCTATGTCACTAGGCATATCGAATCAATATTCTACATAATCATAATCATATTCTTGGTCTAAAAATTATGATATCCCACTCTTGTCATCTTTTGAATAAGTATAATTAAAAACATCTACACCATATATTGGAATTATAATATTATATTTTCATTGCTCTTTAATATTTTCATCATTATTATGATCTTGCATCTCATTCATTGTTGGAGGTACAATCACTAAGAGGTGGGGTGAATCAGTGATGAAATATATTTTAAACTTCAGTTATGATCCTTTTAAACACTTAATCAATGACCTTAAAAATTCATAAATCATACAATATATTCATAATAGTGAATATGAAATATGATGCAAGATCAAACACACAACACATGAATTATGTGGAAAACCATCATGGGGAATAAAACCCACTCTCAATCCTATAACCACATGGACTACATGTCCTATAAGATGATAAAAAACATGATACCTTTTATTGAAGCACCCACTTCATATAGATCACCCACCCTTAAGTATGAACAAGAACCCACTTGTTTTAGATGTTGAGTACCCACACAACACCTTATGAAATCAAAAATTCTAGAACTCTGATTGCATTTCAATATAATTTTAGAAACAACATATAACACCTCTCTTTCAACTCATCACACCCACTCAAATTTGATCATACAAACAATTCATCCAAACACCCCTTTTGGATCACTCTAGACTTATTTTCTCATCCTCAATCTACTTTATTCTTAAGTCCATCTACTGGTCACACTCCCTATGATCTCTTTCCTTCACATCTATCTTTGGCTCTCTCAACATATCCTCTTCAAGTCTCAAAACCATTACCTTAGATTTCAATTTTTATAGAGCCTTCATGAATATCAACTTATAGGTCAGCCATAATACTTGACTTAACCCTTAAGACTTATATAATGATAAGATATATCTCAAATTCTTTATCACAAGTCAACCATAGTATCCACAGGTCACACTTATGTAGTTACACCTTTCAATTAGGCCTTAGTAGACCTTATAGGTTTCATGGAGACATATTACCCCTTTATTACTTCATTGAGAAAAATAATAACACAAGATCACTTTAAAGTACATTGGTCCACTCCATATGACATCTAAGACATCTTTAAGTGATTACTTCTACCAAAACACTCTTCTACTAAAACACAAATTACTTAAACATTATTTTTTATATACAACCATCATTAATGAACATAAAATAATATTTATATATCAATAAATTATAATTTATAGATATTCAAAACTTCTAAATAAATTTTATATATGCAAATTGAAGTCCTCTTCAACTTTTATTTTTACACCATCAAGAAATTCATCCTAGATCAAAAGATATTAGCAAAATACTACAGACTTGTTTTTTTTCCTTTAATAATTCAAATTCCAATAGTCACTATGTAATGAAAACATTTTAGACACATGTATTCATCTTGTATCTTTTGAAAAATTTCTCAAATGAACTCCATTAACCTCCGTATGAGCCTCCTAACTTTAAATCTTTAATTCTCACTATTTATCATTGATCTATCCTTCCATGATTAAGACAATAGGCACCCTCACATGCCTTCTGAGCATTGACTATTTGACTCAAACCACACCATCGATCTCCATCTACACAAACACCCACGTGCCATTGATATTATATTAATATAACATGATTGAGACACATGTCATTAGTGTGTGAATTCTCATGAACCTTTGACATATTGACTTCATGTGTGCCATTGGATCACAATTTAGATGATGAATGCTCATTGTTAGATCTATCTTGACTAGTTGACCCTAGATTTCAACATAGTTAACATTGATTATCTCTGACACATAACAGTTTGTAAAATAAAATTCAAAGGTTTATAAATTTAGATATAAAATACTTCAAAAATCCAAATATTTAGGGTGCCTTCTTGGCACTAGAGACAACATCTTTATGAAAGCCTTTGACCATTATTGACTTTATGATTACCTACACTAAATGAATAAACTTTTTGGTTTATTCATATTTACATGATGTGTATAAATGGTCTAGTTTCTCTTAATATATAATATACATGTTTCTATTTCTAAATGATCAAATGACACACTATAACCTTACCAAAACATATATGGATGCCTCACAACTTCATCCTTGTCCTTACAGACCTACACATGTGCCATATCTCTCTAAACTATCAAACACAACTTCTTTATCATTCATGCACTAGTACCACATTATCTCTTTTACATCAATTAAAATATAAGACACAAATAAACATGATCAATAATATCCCCCTTTGTCATTGATAACAAAACACCCTCATAATGATTTCTTACTCATTTTAACTCCTTAATTCTGATCTTTCTCCCCCTTTGACAGTGATGACAAAGGGTCTCTTCCTCAATATGCCAACTTGATCCTTGACCTAAAAAATAGCTCAAAGATCTTAGAAATATCCCCCTAACATCAAGATCCATCTTATGTCATATATTCTTTGGAATACACCAATCTAAACTTGGGTGTTTCTGATCCTTGACCTATCTACCTATAGAACTCACAAGCTCTCTTTGCTTACGCACAAAGATTCAATAACTTATCAAAACACATGACTTGATTTGATCAATTCATCATATCAATCTTCTTAAATTCATAGATAAATAAGACATCTTTACACTTCTATCACAACTGAAGCATCTTCAGATATACTCCCCTCACATCATGCATATCTTCTTCAAGTCACTCAAGCTAACTGAGTCAGCTCCCCTTGTCATAGAGGAACTAAAGATCCCAAATCTTAGGATACTCCCATATGTCCATTATCTTACTTGAATTTCAATCCTTCCTCATCTTAAGATTGACTTTGAATGATTCATAAAGAAAGAGATGAGTCTCAAGCTTTGTCTTCGATACTCAAATGTGGCTTTTGTCAATAGTTTAGTCATAATGTCTTCAAGTTGTTATTTTATAGACATATATTCAAATTTAATAATTTTATTACTTAATTTTTATCTTAATAAATGATATCTAATAGGAATGTGTTTAGTTTTTGAGTGCATAACAGAATTCTTAGAGATACTAATTGCACTAGTATTGTCACAATAGATAGGACAAGGTATATTTTATCTTACCTTATAATCTTCCAAGGTTTGTTTCATCCAAATTACCTAAGTATAACAGGAAACAATAGTTATATACTTAGATTTTGTAGTTCATAGAGATACAAAGGCTTACTTCTTGCTTAGCCAAGACACCAAGCATTCACCCATGAAGAAGACACCACCACTGGTACTCTTCATATCATCTGCACATCCTGCCCAATCTACATTAGTGTATGTCTTTAGAGTAAATTCATTACTCCTAGGGTAACATAAACCATAATATATTTTGATCTTAATATATCTTAATATTTGTTTTACTACTTTCAAGTGAGATTCTCTAGGATCAATTTGAAAACTTTCTACAAGGCCCACTACTTACATGATATCAGGCCTAGAAGTAGTAGAGTATTAGAGAATTTCAATCATGGATCTATATAGAGTTTGATCAACTTTTGATGATTCCTTTTGTTTACTTAAATTAAATCTAGTGATCATTAGAGTACTCATTGGCTTATAATCCAACATGTCAAACTTTCTTAGCATATCTTTGATGTATTTTGCCTATGAAATGAATATTCCTTCATTAAGTTGCTTAATTTGTAATCCTAAGAAGAAAGAAAGTTCTCCCAGTATTGAATTTTCAAACTCAGTCTTCATAGCATCTAAAAACTCTCTAATAATGTTGTCATTATCAGAACCAAATATTATGTCATCAACATAGACTACTACTAGTAATTGATGAGTGCCATATACCTTGATATATAAATTACTATCGACTATCCTTGCTTTAAAGCCTTGGATCAATAGATAATTGTCTAATCTATCATACCAAGCTCTAGGAGCTTGTTTAAGACCATATAAATCCTTATTTAGTTTGTAAGCATAGCCCTTATTAGTTGTCACTAAAAGAGCTTCGTGTGGCTCAATATAAACTTCTTCATCTAAGTTACCATTCAAAATTATAGATTTCACATCCATTTGGTAAACATTGAAATCTTTGAAGCTTGCATATGATAGAAAGATTATAATTTCTTCCATTCTTGACATAGGATAAAATGTCTCATCAAAATTTATCCCTTAAACTTGATCATATCTTCTACATAATATAATCACCTTATTTCTTTTTACCTCTCCTTTCTCATTCACCTTGTTTCTAAAAACCCATTTAGTTCCTATCACATTTTTTTATTTTAGACTAGGAACCAAATCCCATGTTTAATTTTTTACTAATTGATCAAATTCCTCCTCTATGGAAAATTTCCAATTGTCATCTTTTATATATTCTAATAAATTTTTAGGTTCAATCTTGGATTAAAAAGTTGTGTCTTATTAATTCTGATTGATCAACCTTCTTCTCTTATAGACTAGCATTCACATTTCCAATAACTTAGAAAATTAGATGATCCTTTTGTATTCACCTATAAGGGGCTTTAGTATCTTGTCTTACTTCTTCCTCTTCACCATCTAATTGATCAGGTATGCTTTCATTATTTGAAATAACATCCTCAATAGTGTCAATTGTCTACAAGATGAGCTTATTTATATCACCTACCTCTTTAAGTCTCACATTAGAGATTTAAATAAATTTGTGTGTTATCTTATTAAAATGTCTATAAATATGAATTATCGAGGAATAATCCAAAAATATTCCCTCATCAGATCTTGAGTCAAATTTTCCAAGATTTTATTCATTCCTCTTGATAAAACACTTGTTTCTAGACACTCTAAAGTGTTCAACATTAGATGCCCTATTTTTACATAGCTCATATGAAGTATTATAATAATTTTATATAAATTATCATATATTTAAGATATAAATAGATGTATTGATAGCCTCTACCCAAAAACCATCTGAAAGTTTGGAATCTTGAAGCATGGTTCTAGTCATCTCTTGGATAGTTCTATTTTTCCTCTCAATTACCCCATTATATTGGGGTGTCCTAGTATGAGAGTATTGTATTGTAATTCCTTATTCCTCAAAAAACTCATGAAAATAATAAGAACAAAATTCATCTCCTTTGTTTTATCTTACACACTTGATTCTTGACCCTTTTTCATTTTCAACAAGAGCTTTGAATGTTTTAAATTTTTTAAAAGATTCTAATTTCTCTTTAAGAAAAAATATCAAGGTCATTCTAGTGAATCCATCAATTAATAACATAAATTAGCTATTACCTTGAATGCCTGGAGTTCTTATAGGTCCACAAAGGTCTGTGTGGATCAACTCCAATGGTACTGTGGTAGAGTGCTCTTTATATTTGTATCTTATTTTGATGTGTTTTCCATGAAGGCATGCCTTGAAGAGAGTATGAGGAATCTTAGTGATCTTAGGCATATGCTTCACTAGTCTATTTAAACTAATCCTTACTAAATCATCAAATTTTATATGTCCAAGTCTTGTATGCCAAATCCAACTTTCCTCTAATTGATTTATGAAGCACTCTCCTTTATTAAATTCATGAAACACATATAAGTTGTTGTTTTCCTTGTGAATGTTTGTAACTAATTTTATAGACTTGGAAATTCTAACTTCATACCATTTGTCATGAAAAGTCACAACATTTCCTTGTTTACATATTTGGCTAACACTTAGAAGATTGTGCTTCAAAATGTTTATGTATACAACATTTTCAATTATAGTATGCACATTATCAAAACTTATAGATCCACAGCTATGTTAGTAGAGTTGTTGTCATCAGACCTTACTAAATCTAAATTGTGTTTTTTTAGAGAAATAAACTTACTCTTATCTCCTATCATATAACTTGAGCATCCACTGTCTATGTACCATTTCTTGTTTTCATCCTCTTGAGTATGTAATGTAGTTTTTACAAACATGGATTCTTCCTTTGAGTCCTATTCCTTCTTTATTTTAATCTTGGTTTTGTCTTTCTTTAACCATTTGATGGTGTTAATAACTTCAAATTATTTTTTCCAAAACTCCCTTTTACAATGCTTAGACATATATCCTAGTTGATTGCAATTATAGTAGAGAACCTCATTTCTTCTCCTTAGAGAGTAAGTATAGTCCTTCTATCTATGACCATATTCATTAAAATTATAATAGTGTTAATTTAAATAATAACTATAGTTGTTAATATTAATCACCCCTTTTGTTTGATCATCAATACCCCAAGACATCTCATCCACAAATTCTTTTGGAGAGCTAGATTTCTAATTATCTTTAGATACAAGAGTATCAACATAAGTCATAACTTTACCTTCTAATTAATCCATTCTTTGATTCAAATTTGTATCAACCACAACCTACAAATTTTTTTATTATTACTTATATTATTCATGTTTGTGTTTTCACACTATCAATGCTTGCAAGAATCTCATGACATATAGAGGAAGTTAAATCTAAATTTTTACTCAATTTCATGTTATTCAATATTTTAATCTTTTATTTTAGACATTTATTTACTTCCCTTGAAAATTTGAGCTCTAATAAAGCACATATTAGTTCACCTTGAAGAAACATCTTAGCCTTTTTATCTTTTATTATACCTATGATCACCTTCAAGTGGTTAAACTTATAATGAAGGTCCTACTCTAATACCAATTATTAGATGTACAATCACTAAGAGGGGGGTGAATCAATGATGAAAGATATTTCAAACTTTAATTGTGATCCTTCAAAACTCTTAATCAATGAGCACAAGCATTCATAAAGCATAAAGGATATTCATAACAATGAATAATAAAGATGATTCAAGATCAAACACACAACACATGAATTATATGGGAAAGCCCCATGGGGAATAAATCTCACTCTCAACCTATAAATTCATGGAATACTTGTCATATAAGATGATCACAAACATTATACCTTTTAGTAAACAACCCACTTCATAAAGATTACCCACCCCTAATTATGAACAAGAACCCACTTGTTCTAGATGTTGATCTCCCACATAACACCTTATGAAATCAACAATTCCATAACTCTGATTGCATTTCAATCTAATTGGATAAAAAATGTATAACACTTATATTTCAACTCATCGAACACACTCAAACTTGATCATATAAGAAATGCATCCAAACAACCCTTTTAGATCACTCTAAACTTCTTTGTTCAGCTTTAATCTACTCTATTCTTTATTCCATCCACTAGGCATACTCACTCTAATCTCCTTCCTTCACATTTATCTTCTTCTCTCTCAACACATCCTCTTCAAGTATCAAATACATTACCTTATCTTTCACTCTTTGTAGAGTCTTCATGAATATCAAATTATAGGTCAGTTATAATAATTCTCTTAACCCATAATACTTATGGGTCACACTTAAGTATTTACACCTTTCAATTAGGCCTTAGTATCCCTTATAGGTCTCATGGAGACCTATTACCCCTTTAGAAATTCATCAAGAAAAAAAAGAACACAAAATCATTTTAAAATACATGAGTACACTCCATATGACCTTTAAGACATATTCATGGGATTAATTCCACCAAAACACTCTTTTGCAAAAGCATACATTACTTAAACATTATTTTATACATACATCTTTCATGAACAAACATACATTAAACTTTGGAGATTAATAAGTTTGATTATACAAATAGTCAAAAATTCTAAATAACTTCTATATATGCACCTTGAATTCCTCTTCAATTTTTATTTTTACACCATCAATAAATTTGTCCTAGATCAAAATATATTAGCAAAATACTACAGACTAATTTTTCCCTTTGTTAATTCAAATGCCAATGGTCACTGTGTAATGCAAACATTGCAGACATGTATCTTCATCTAATGTCCTCTAGAAACTTACTCAAACATGCTCTATTAATCTCTTTATTAGCCTCTTTAATTTAATTCTCATCATTGATCATTAATCTTTTCTTCTGTAATTAAGACACTTGGTACCCTCATGTGCCTTCTGAGCATTAACGATTTGACTTAAAATACACTATCGATCTCCATCTACATGAACACCTACATTCTATTGATGTAATTTTAATATAACATAATTGATAAATATGTTACTAGTGTGTGAAATCTCTAGAACCTTTGACATATTTAATTCACATGCATCATTGGATCACAATTTGGATGATGAATGCTCATTATTAGATATATCTTGACTAGTTAACCCTAGATTTTAATGTAGTTAAACTTGGTCTCTGGCACATAATATTCTGGAAGAGAAAATTTTAATTTTTATAAATTAAGATAGAAAACACTTCAAGAGTCCAAATCTTCAAGGTACCTTCTTGGCACTAGGGATAACATCTTCATGAAAACCTTTGACCACTTTTGAATTTTTGAGTACCTACACTAAATTCACAAAAATGATGGTTCATTCATATTTGCATGATGTGTAGTGATGGTCTAACTTATATTAATCTAGAAGATTCATGTTTCTCTTTTTGAATGACACACCGAAACTTCACCAATACATATATGGATGCCTCACATCTTCTTTGTCTTTATATACTGACACATGTGCCATAGCTCTCCAAGCTATAAAACACAACTTCTTTGTCATTCATGCACTAGTACCACATAATCTATTTGACACCAATGAAAACCTAAGACATGAATGACCATGCTCAAAATTTGTATCTAGAGAAGAATCGGGTATTAATGCTTGAATACTAGGAACATAAATGGTTTCTCCTTTGAATTTTTGACTTTGAGATATAATCATAGTTTTTTTAAATATTTTTCTTATCATATTCATTTATGAATTAAATAGATATAGTGTTTTAATCCTTAAAAATCACATTTTAAAAATTAATATTTCTAGAAACATATTGTTTTTGAAGTTCCTTCATGAGAAACCCTTTCTTAAGAATTATTTCTCGCTTATCTTGAATTTTATTTTTGCAACTTACCTTTTGGTAATGGATATTTTAGTAACTTTTAATTTTAAATTTGTTCTCTTTGCTTATCTAACCATTTTATTTGTAATTATTCTTAATGTATCCTTAATTTTTTTTCCTTTTGTAACCTTTCTTTCTATAGTTTTTCCTTTCATAAACTTTCTTGTTTTGTTTTTCCCTTTTTGTAACTATTCTCGTTATGAATTTACATTTTTTAACATTTCTCGTTCTAATTTTACATTTTTAAACCATTTTTATTCTAATCTTTCCTTTTTTTTGTGTTTTAAATTATTCCTTAAGAGATGAAATCATAGTGTAAGTAGGTTTCTTGATTGATTTATCTAGTATAAGATCACCAGTATCAATGAAACTTTATATTTTGTTCTTCAAATCCCAACAATTGTATGCATGATTCCCATGCATTATATGATATGCACAATAGTATTTTTATCTCCTTAGAAGATGTATATGAGTTAGTGTGATTAATTTTTTTCGAATAATTTCTTGTATAATATTACTTAAACTCTTATTTTCCTTATGTACACTTTTTAAGTCACTGGTTATAGATATATTCTATTTTTTCATCTAATATTGAGACTAATTCTTTTAAGGAATAAAATATTTAGATAGAGATGTATATATATAATTAACATTAGCATGATGTATATATGATCTTATATTTAAGTGATTTGATCCTTGAACTGAAATATTAATTTTTTTTCAACTCTTTAGATATTCTCATAGTGATTATTTAATCTTGAAGAAATTCACAAGCGTAGGCCTTACGTACTTTTGATTCAATGTGCATAAAAATAGTATTAATAGGTTTTATGGGAGATGGATGGGGATGAGGAAAAAATGTTTTTTCCCTTCATTTTTCACTATAGGTGGGTCACTTTAGATTCCATACACATATAATATGTATTATGATTGATTATAACCTAGATGTTATTGTACAATAGTATTCCCTAATTTATTACATGATTATCAAATATATTGAATATTTTTTGTTGACACAATGTATTTAGAACAAAAATCACATGAATTAGAAATTATAGATCATGAATATCAAATATGTCACTGATTTGATTTTAAAATTTTTAATTTTCAAATGGATTAGGGGTGTAAATTTGCAAGGTGTGTTTGATTTGTAATATATCAGATGTATTGATCTCAAATGTAAATAATCACCAAGGTCTAAATAGGCATTGATTATGAAGTATTCCACCATCCTATAGATATATTATCCTATGTCAAAGGTGTGTTGAGGGTAACTTACTAGGAATAATCACTTACTAGTGAACTACAAATTCAAATAATTGAAAGTCTTATATTTTATCAAATTTAGTGAAGTAGGATAATGATAGTCCATACTTAGATAAAATACATTGCAAAATCAAATAATACATATATATAATAATTGACACAAACTAATTTAAACATTAATAAATACACAGATATAATAAACGTGGTAAGTAACAAGGTGAACACAAAATTAGATAGATAACTAAGATGCAGACTATTTTTGGAATTAAAACTAATAAGGAGGTTGTGTTGATGGAGTATCGATCCTAAAAAGGACTCAGTAGGTTTTTATAATTGGAGAAGAGAGTATTATGCTATTATCCCTAGGGATAACTAGTGTCCACAAGGTATTATAACTTTGAAATTTATATTATAGGTTTTCCTTTGCGTATTTGTTTTTTGTACTATAAGGGAGGATTTAATATATTGTAAAAATTATTGTATATCCGCTCCTTCACTTGAAACCCTAGATCAATGAAATAAGAATATGAATTCAATCACAAAGTGAAAAAGGGTTAGAAATTAAATTTTTTATTGACCTCAACACCCCTATGTTGAGTGCTCCCTGCATACCAAAACTATGAAGATGGATCAAACTCCATGTAGTTATCCCATGATATGGTGATGTGTTAAATAGTGGTTCAAAATGCTAGATGTTGATCCAATGATGTGATTAATTAATTAAAATATGAATTGTGACCTTATAATTGTATTCAAACTTTAGGTCAAAGATACTCAGGTTGTATGTAATAACAATTAAGATAAATAAGGATTTTTAGTTTGGAATCCTTTTATGTGAAAAATGGTTTAAAATTTGTATTTATTGTGATATTTTAGGAATTCCTTTAGATGGGTCTTGATAAAATTTAGGGTTGACCATTAAATGAATTTGGATTATTTAAATTATCCATTATTTGGTGGGAGGACAAGAGAAATGGATCTGGATAAGAGAGCAATTCCCTACTATCCAAATAAGGCATAATTGAATAATGAGGACAAACAAATGATTTGGGTACTATGAATAGTTTATGGGTGAGATTTAAATACTTTTAATGATGAATAGGACATTTTTAGGTCATTGGTTTGCTTATAAGAATTATTCATCCACACATAAAGTGAAGAAAATTAGTCAAAATTTCATGCAATAAGTCATAATTTGGGTGTGTAAAAAGGGTGGCCACAAGTGCATTATTTTAACTTAAATATTAATTTTTGTGTCTATATTTTCCCCCATTATTATAGTAATTTATAAAATTGAAAGTAATAGATTGAAAATAAAAGTGTGTACTTAAACTTACCTATGAAGTGTATTCTTGAATGTAGGCATCAACATTGAACTATGCTTCACATGATCCTAAAATAAAACTTGTGTAAAATTAGTCCTTACCTAAGATGAATACTAATAAGTAACTATAATAAACTTATATATAATAAAAAGTAAAAAATACACCTGATTGGGTACATGAACCATTATGCTTTTTTGGTGTAAAAAATGGTGTAAAACTGATGATTATAGAGGGTATAACCCTTGGAGATTTCATTTGTGTTGAACAACTTGGATTAGACTATACATGCTGTAATACTCATTGATAAGAAAGTGTTCTTAATAACTCAAATTTTGTTTCATTGCATCATTGTATACCTAGAGTATTGAATTATTTCGGAACCCATGTATGAATCCAAATAGATTGTTGTGGTGTAAAAACAATGTAAAAGGGTGGACCAGTAATTATACATGGAATAAGGCTCATTTATGGTGAAAAATTAGTGCAAACTAGGCAAAGAGTAAGTTATATGACTCACACATGCTCCCAATCTAATATATAATCTATATGTATTATGATATTAAGTAATAATAACTTAAATTATAAGTAATAGCCTACATGCTAACATGGAACACATGGTGTGCATGATGATCCTAAATTTAGAAAATTTGTAACAAAATTGAATGATCCTAGTAAAACTATGATTGTAAACTAGTTGAGAACTATTATGTACTACCTAACATTTTGATAAATTTTGAAAGTGACTATTTTATATATTTTTTGGATAGTGACACACTATTTTAGATAAGAATAAGGTACACTCTTATTTGAATAGGGTGATCTCTTCTAAAATAGCTCTCTAGGTGAGTTCTAGGTATGTTTTATGATCTAATATGTGAGCTTTACAAAAAACATATTTGTGTATTCAATTGTAGGAATTTAATGTCTAGTACAATCCACTATGTATTCCCCCTCTTTTTCGATGATTTTTTGATCCTCCACAATAAATTAACTAAAAAACATTTATGTAATAGATGTTATGTAACAGATGTAAATTTGATTAATAGTGAGGACATGAAGGAACATGTCATCATATTATACATAAACAAAGCATAATAATAATATGAGATGAATGTAGACACAAACATACATAGTGAGATTGTCAATACATATGTTATTAATTAGGCATGTAGATAAGTGATAAAAAATGAGTACTAAAAGTTTAACAGAACTACTTGGGGAGAGATACATGATATTCATCATGGAATTAAAATGTTGTAAAAATTTATGATGTCCATCATGGTATAAAAATTTGAGGAAATTGAGAAAATAAGTTCCATTTCCATGACACACATAAATAAGGAGTACACATACGGCACATAATAGAAGGCCAAGGAGACACATACAAAGGACATGTTCAAATGTCCACAATAAAAATGGAGGATACACACAAGACATGAATGATGAAAGAAAATGTGAAAATCATGCTTGAATACATGTATTTGAGAAACATAAGCAATTCATAACACTATTAGATTAAATTTATTAGATAACTAATTATATTTCAATGTGTTAATATGTGAGCAATAGTGAAAAATGTTATTACATATAATTATTGAGGTATGAAAAATAAAAGATAGCCAAAGAAGGATAAAACCTATTTATAATATGCCCTCAGTGAGTTTGATAGTGTATAGACAATTTCAAAGAGGCATATGTCTAATTTAGATATGATAACTAATATCATGCACTCATTGGGATAAGAGAAAGGGAATAGAACAATAGCACAGTGAGATACTATCTGTGTAAGGTGATCTTGTTTATATGTAGTTTTTGAGTCTAAGATAGTGAAATAACCTATAAATGTGTCTAGGTATGACATCTTGTATGATATTCACTCACTCATGTACACTTTTGAATCATATATTATATTAAACTAGATATAAATAAGTACTAAATAACTATGACACAAATCAACTGATATAAATGAACAAAATATAAGTATGCATAAGTCTTGATTTTGATTTTTTATGGAATATTTATTTTTTTATTTTTTGTATTGGTTGTATATATGAATAAATATGACAATAAACAAATAAAATAAAACATACAAAAAATGTGGATAGGTAAAAGGTGGATCTGGTTGAAGATCATTGGGTACTTGATACTAAAATCTTGTCAAACTCCCATAGATCATCATCATTGTGGCCATCATAATACTCATGATCTATAACTATAGCCTTGTATTTGGAATTATTTTGAATTGTGTGAATTTATATAGAATGTTGTGTTATTGTGTAAGATGCCTTATATGTGTTTTTTATAAAAACTAACATAGAATCATGATTATCATTTTAGAATCTATGATTATCATCAATACCATTAGGAAGAATGTGAATATTACTATCCTCAGATTTGATTTTTAGAAATTTATGTAACTTTTCAACTATATCTCCCATTTAATGAAATAATTATTAACCCATTGTGGTATTCATCTAATTTCATATTTTTATAATGAATAGTAGTGTATCCACCACTTTGGAATAATATGTAACTAGTATTGTAATGTGACCTGTTGAATCTTGGAAATATATACATTTTTGTAATGTATCTCAAGCATGACCTATGTGATGAAGGAATGAAAATTTACATACATTCAACTCTATTTACTCATCTATTTCCACATGCTTTCTATATTCATTCTTAATGAAAAGATGAATAGTCAAAGGATTAATCCTAGAATGCTTGTAGCGTCTGCATGTGTGACCTTGTTGTGAGCCTTAAGAGGTTGTGGTATGGGATTTATAATTTTAAGAGTGACTTTAGTATTATATTTATAAATATTTTTATATAATTTTTAAGTATCTATGGAATTCCTATTTATTCTATGAAAATGATAAAAAGGCTTACCTTTATGATTTGACAACTAGTTAGTAGATCTATGTCATACTATTGGCAAGGTAATTAATTGATTTTCATGTAAAATATATAACATAACATGTGTTATATCTTTTTCACTATTATCCTCTATCCTAATAACCAACTCAATATCCATAAATTCCATATTATTTACTAAATCTATGAATGGTGACCTATTGGTTCATGTAGTTCATTGATCAATGTGTTGTGCCTCCCACACTCTATAAATACTATCTTTTAAAAACATGTTAGTACATGGGATTTTTGATATATTTTTATGTTGTGTAGTGACTATTTATAAAAAAATATTCTTTCTTTTATCCATATCCTAAGTGATTATTTTTACTACATTTGCATGCACTGGTATGACCACCTTGGAATCATATATGTATTCTCTTAGAATAATTAGTGTGAAATCTAACCCACATAAATAATAATTAATGTTCCTTGGTATTTAATTAATACCATCATAAAAATTAGCATCATAATAATCATCAACATCATTTATGGATATGAAATTTGGATCTTTTGAATTCACTAATAAAGGTAGTTATTATACAAGTTTCTCATGGTCTACCTTTTTAGGTGGAATATGTGGTTTTGAGTTATATGTAGATTATGGCCTATGATTATTTGTAATAGACTCACCAACATGATATGTTTGCATTTTTTATATAGGAATGATCTATGGTGGTGGCACTATAGTAAATTGAAGTGTCCCAAATTATGATGGACTCTTAATACAAGGCTCTATAATAGTATAACATTTTAATGGTTTACTATCAACTAGGAATGTTTATAATTATCCATCATGTATAAATTTGACACATCTATGTAAAGTGGAAGGTATATATTCCATTTTGTGTATCTGTAGTTTACCTAGGAGTAAATTATACTATAAATGATTAGGCATAAATTGGAATTGAGTGGTTAAAGTTTTTTAATCTATTGTAATATCCAAAGTGATAGAGCCCAAATATTAGCTAGGCACATAATCAAATATTTTAATATTATTATATGTATTTAAGAATATACTATTGAAAATATTCCATCCTAAACCATCATCAATTAAATCCCATTTTAATACTATATTTCTTATTTGAATTTGAATCAAAAAGGTAAGTTTTGATAAATAGTTAGCTATGAAAGAAAATATTCATTTCCAAAAGAGAGCGTCCTCAATATCATTCAAAGTGTTTAAAAAATATGCAAAGTAAGAAGGCTCTATGTCATGAGGCATAGTTTTTGATTCAATGTTTGATACATAATATATCTAAAAATAGTATCCTTTTAAAGAAATTCTAGCATGAAAATCTTAGCTGGTGTATTATTTAATTACTAAATAATATCTTATCTTATAGACTAATGAATGTGCCTCATTAGATTATTTTGGGGATATGGAGGAATTTATTGAATTTTTCCCTCCTGTCTTGGTTGAAGAGGCACCTAACCTCATCTAGTAACAATAAATTAGATCATAGGGTCTACTATAATCCCATGGAAAATAGTAGAGGTTGGATATGAGATAAGATAGTGATGAGGTATAGGTGTAGGAGGAACACAAGGATCCATATAATCCTTATGATGTCTATTAGTAACATGTGGAAAGTCAAACCAATCCATGAAATAATAATCAACATATGCATATTTATTATTAAGCTATCAACTGATATAGGATGTGAGTTTTTACTTAAAATTTTATATCTATGGGATTACATACATGTGAAATATTTTACAAGTGATAGGTAAGCAACATGTAAATAGTACTAAGAGGATTTGAACCAAGAAATGATAGGTATATGTAGTCATTATGATCATGATGAATATGTAAATAAAAATATATAAAAATCTAAAACTCTAATAGTAGTGTTAAAAATAGAAGACCCTAATGGAAAATTAGGTTTTTGTAAATGTTCAATAATAATTAGGTTCAACAAAATGTTTTTTCAAAATTTGAAGACTATGAAAAGGTTAATCTCTAATTAGGCAAGCTATTTCAAAAATTAGAATGCTACAAATATGTATTCAATGACATTAAGTGATTTATAAATTAAAAAATCTATAAATATACAAATAATGTAAAGTACAAAGGAAAACACAAACTAAGCTAGAAAATTAAGATGTAAACTATCTCTAGAACTAAAAATGATAGGGAGGTTGACTTTCAAAAGTGCAGATCTAGAATAGTACGTTGATGTTTTTTGGACATGAGCATTATAATAGGATATGAGAGCTTGCATTATTATCCCTAGGGAGTTTTTGTGTTCAACATGTAATAGAGCTATGAAATTTATGTGGAAGGTTTTCCTTCACCTATGTATTCTATGGACTATACAAGAGTCTACGATCCATTTAAAAAATCATCATGTATCAAATCTTTCACTTTAAACCATAGATTAATGACATAAGAAGATGAATATAATCACAGAGTAAAAAGGTGTTAGTGGTTGAAGTTGTGCTTGAACTCAACACCCCCTGTGTTGAGTTCTACCTACATACTAATAATATGAATAAGGATCACACTCCATGTAGTTATCCCATGTTATGGTGGTGTGTATTAAGGATTCATGTAAAATATTATATGTTGGTGTCATTTTAGTGTGATTAAGTAATTCAATCAAGAATTATGACCTTGTAACTATATTCATACTTTAGCTTAGGGAGACTAGGGCTATATGAAATTATAATTGGGAAAAATAGAGAACTTTATCTCAATGTACAATTAGAATTCTAGTGATTTTTAGTATAGAATACTCTTATATGCAAAATGGGTTAAAATGTAGATATATAGTGATATTTATTTGAATTTCTTGGGATGGGGATTGATAAACTTACAGGCCAATGCTTTAATGAATTTTAATTTTTTAAATTATCCTTTTTTTGGTAGGGGATAATAATTTTATATTTGGATAACAAATTAGTGTTTTATTTTCCAATTAGGAAACATTTATCTAAGGGGCATAAACAACTAATATAGGTACCAGGATTAGTATTTGGTTAACCCTAAACTGCTTAACATGATGAATATGAACATTATGGGTCATTAATTTACTTATGAAAATGAGTCATCCATTTACAAAGTGAAGGAAAATGGTCAAATGGACCTAGAGTAAGGCATGATCTAAATTTTTAAAAAGGGTGGTCATAATTTCATTGGTTTAGCTTAAATGCCAATTTATGTGTCTATATCTTCCTATGATAGGAAAAAAAACCATTTTCATTATTGAAATTAAATTCTATATATAGTGCTATATAATGTCTTAAATATTAAATTAGTACCCATTACACCATGAATTAAGTTAACCTAATTACTACTTTCTACATAATGACAACTCCTATGAGTTTTAAAACTACTAGAACCAAATTCTAGAAATCAAAGAAAATAAAGTAAAAGAGTTTGAAAATTAAAAAAAGAGAATATTTTTGTGTATGGAAATTAGGAAATCAACATGAAACCTTTAGGTCATATATAACTCCTAAATAAATTTTCAATCAAATAAAATAAAGGATGATCATATATATCTTTAGTGTATGCCATGATGTAATTCCCTATTTCATCTCTGAAGGTAAGGTCCATTGCTCTCTAGAATGTGGTGCTAGCATTGATAAAATCAAAAAGCATTTTGAAATATGTAAATGTGCCCCAAGGTGTAGTGAAAGTAGTTTTATATTGGTCTACTTCATTAACTTCCACTTGATCATACCCAAAAAAACCATCTAACATAGATAACATTTCTGAACCAGTCACTATTTATAATACTTGATCCATGATGGGTAGGGGGTAGTTATCCTTTAGAGAAGATTGATTGAGATTCCTAAAATCAACACAAATATAAATTTTTCCATTCTTTTTCCTTACAAGAACTATGTTCATGATCCAGATGAAATGATGAATTAGAAAACTTATCCTTTCAACTCAAACCCTAGAACAAAAATTATATATATATATATATATATATATATTAAAAAATTTACAAGTTCACTAATATGTTTACCTTAATTTTTATTATATTATGTTAATATCTATAAAACTTGGTATATCTATTGAGATTATAATATCTAACCTTTAATCATAAATCTAAATATAAATAATAATTGATTGAAATTAGAATTGAAATTGACAAGAGGTATATGTTAAAAATAGTAAGTAAAATCAAGAGTAATATACTTGAATTTTATGATTTATTTGAATGTAATTTATGTTTGATAGTTGAAATCATAAAAAGATAGGATTGTGAAAACTCAAATCTAAAAGCAATATATGTGAATATTTGTAGACAAGTCTATGCTCCCTAGATAATAGTGTAGGCCAATTATGTCCATTGAATTTAGACTTGGTTACTATAACTATGAAAAATATGTGGTTGATTCCCCACTTGTACCTATGTATAATAAGAGGGTTGATATATTTTGATTTTGTAAATACCATGCATAACTCACTATTTTCCTTAAAAATCTTAGGGTTAATTGTGAGCATTAGAGACCTATAAAAATAGATAAAACATGTAATTGGTTGAGCTAACCCCAATCATGCCCTTTTATGATTAAAAACTACCCATGTATGCAAAAATCTTGTAGAGAGAATCAAGCCACACATAGTTATCCTACCTAGAGTGATTGTGTAATTTTTCTCTATGACTATATGTTTGTCGTTATAAATTTGTATTAGAAAATGTCAGTTCTTGGCTTGATTTTAAATTATTAATATTTTATTTGAGACTAATTCTAGTGATTTATATTGAAATTGGAAAGAAGAGGAAAGAATTGATCAATCTATAATTTTTAAAAGTTAAATGCTAGGTAGAAATCAAGTCCCTTTGAAATGAGGTTTTGATTTACTTATATAGTAAAACCTTTTGACAATTTCCTCTAGCCAAATTTTGAAATATACGAGATGAATCAAATGAATATTTCAAATAAAATAGTCATGAAATCTCATGGGGATGAGGTCATAGTAGGTGGATAGGTTTACAATGAATATTTCTTTCTAGTGTTTATATGTCCTAGAAAATACGGAACAACTATCCTCAGGTTCAAAGCAATATGAGAGTGACATAAGGAAATTTGACTAATGACTTAGAAATTTTATGTAGTTGTGATGAAAATTTGAGGGGTTGAGCCTACATATAGCTAAATGGATATAGCAATGGAAAATAAGATTCATTTTTTTGAACATAAGTTACTTGGTTTAAGATTTGTCAAGAATTAACATTGTCGAGTACCTATCACCAAATTTAGGTATCCACACATAAAATATATATTAATAAGTATATTTATAAATTTATCATAATTAATTTTAGACTAAGTTTTTTTATACATAAATTTTTGAGAATTCATTATATGGTATGAAATGTGTTACATAGTTTAGGCCAACAACATGTAATTTTAATAATCATTGCTTAAATTATAAAATACACAATATGGATATATATTATATCCATCATAAAATTTCCATAATAAATAATTGACCACGCATAAAAAATTATGAGGAATTTTAAATTAAAATATATTCTTGATAAAAATCAGTAGATAAACAAAATCCATAAATTATTTTTAAAATAGATACACCATTTGCTTTCGAGACCAAGTTTACTAAAAATAGTAAAATGTTAATTTTTAAAAATATGTACATAATTTTTGTGAGAAAAAATATATTTTTTATTTAAAAATATTGAATTGGAAGAAATTGAGTGTTTTGAAAATAGAGTCATTTTGAATAATATAGCATTCAAACAATGAACAAACCTAATAAAAGAAACTGTAATATGAGAATAAACATGGACATCTTGGTCAAAAGAGAAAAACATCATATTTGTACCTATGTAGATGAAAAACACTAAAAATCAAACTCGAAGGCATAAATCTAAAACCATAGAAAGAAGAAAATAAACCCTAAGGTAACTTAGGGTTTTCCAAGATCACTTAAATGAATGGGTTAACCAATTTATTTTACATTAACTTTTATTTAGTTATATAAACATGTATAAAAATTTAAAATAATTTATATTATATATAACAAAACAATGGCACATAAATATGAAATTATAAAATATAATATGATCAACAAATGCACTTACTATAAATAGAAAAGAATTAAGGTATTAAGATATTTATCATGTTTATAATTTTGATCAAGTATGAGATTTAATCCATTTAATAAAACATATTAAAGTAGAATGTCACTTGAATTAGGAATTGGGTGTCTAGAACTACTAGGATGGATCTATCAATTTGTGGATTCTTGCATCATAAGATAAACTTATATCTTATTATAAATTAATTTATGCATACAATGTCTATTTGTTTTAGTAAAAAACATTTCCCCTAATTTTAATCCATATTATGACTCATTATGTGAGAGATATAAAAAACCCTATCTCTTTCTATTTGAAATTCTAGTCCAATTTGAACACTAGGTTTAGGCTTGAAAAAGGAGAAGAAGGTGGGTTGAGCTAACCTCAACCACTCCCCAATGAATAATTGAGTTTTGAATACATATTCAATACTTAAAAGAGGGAAATCAAATTCCATGTAGTTATCAACATTAGTATATGTTTCCAATGGTTCTCTATTAATTAATGAAACCAATAATATAGCTTTTGACACATTGAAAATGGAAAACTTGGCTTGGATTAGGTACTTTATGTTTTGATAGAACCTAATCCTTATGGATGATTTTGAAATTAGAAAGTTCAAGGTAATCCCTTTGAATTTCCATAAGAGTATAGATCTATCCTTGATGAGTGTTATATCCTTCAATAAACTTATACCTACTATGTACTTATATCGTAATCTTTAGGTAACTTCTCACACACTAACATGTGAAGCATATGGGATGACACATAAATGTGATATGATATGATGACTATTAGAGTTAGACACAAAATTATATATGTAGAGGGACAAGTCTATTAGAGTTAGACACCTAAAAAATTCCATAGGTGTCTAAGTCTACTAATTTTTTTTGAAATATATAAATGTTGATATAATGACTTGTAGACAATATAACTAACATAATGAATATGATAGGAAAAAATTAAGGAATTAATGTAGGTGATTGATATAAAATTAGGAAGGCTATAACTGTAGAAAGGATGTGGATGTGAGAAAAGGGTGTAAAAGATCAATATGTGTACAAACAAGTGATGTAATGTGATTGTAGGTCAAGACTAACATTTCTAAGTCTCTAATACCAAGTATTCAACATGATATGAATTTTTAGATGCTTATTTTTTATTTGAAAGTATTTTAAGATGTTAATCTATATCAATTTATGACACTTATGTATGTGTTTATTATTAATTCATATTAATATCTTATTGGCATGCTTCTCATGTGTTATAGTCCCCATTTTCATCCCTTTATTATTATTTAATTTAAAACCTCACTATATTTTATCATATGCCCTTGATAATATGATAATACCAATAATTAAATGTAAACACCCTAAAAATTATAAAATGGATATTTTATTTACTTGACATGACTTTTAATGTTCCTAAAATGTTAAAAACATTATTTTTTTGTTTTTATGGGTTTTTTCTAGTAAGATCTTAGTCCCCTATTTTAATAGTTGCTTTGACATTATTTTATGATGAATTTTAATTAATGTGGTTATTAAATATAATTCACATAAATGGAATAGAATAAATCAAGGTGATATAAATATAATTAAAAAAATAATTAGAGATAAATGATTGAAATAGGAAAGTTAAAATAAAAATAAATAATGTTAAACTTTTCAAAGAGATATGAAATTATATTTTTGAGTCTTTATTTTACTGAACAAGAAAATATAATGTAAGAACATAAAGGATACAAAAAACCTAAAAACATTCCAAAAGTTGAGCCTAAGTTCCCTCAAGGAAAATAATTCCTAGTAGAGGATAATAATGAGTGATTCTATTTCCCCTATTGGTTGATATTGTACTTTTATATAAAAATGTAAATTTCACATTTGGTTGTGATAGTGAAAATTAAGTATTTTTGTGTTGATTTCATCTTCAAAAAAATGCAGAGAACTATTATGCGACTTTTTGAAGCTAAAAGCCATATATTTATACCACAAAGAGATAAATGGTTATGAAGGAATGAAATATGTTAGTAGTTGGATTTGTGCTAGATATAATCACCCCACTATGTTGAGTGCCACCGACATACAAATACCCTAAAAAGGGATCAAACCTCTATGTAGTTCTCCCACCTAAGTGACTTGTGCAATTATGTTCCTTGGACTATATGAATGCATCTAGAATCAACTTGAATACTTGATCATGTAGGATTAGGGTTGCATAAAATTGAATTTAGACTTGGCTCATGACTACTTTAAGTGCATGAAAATTTATTTGGGAAGAATAGGGAACTTTTGTTCAATGTACACTTTTGTAAATAATCTCTTGTAATAGAATTGATAATCTTAATAATATGTGTTAAATGAATCAATTAAATTTGATTTTATAGTGGTTAAAGTGGGAAAAATCCCTATTAGAGACCAAATAAATCTAAATTCCATCCCTAATGATATGTTCCTTTTTGAAAATTTAACTATTTCGATGTAAGGATAATAATAATAGATAGGGACATGAATGTTAGGAATTCCTATCCCTTTTAGAAAAGTATTGAGTTTGGGCTCTGAGTTATGATATACATATTCATAAATGATTTTTCAACAATAATTTAATTTATATAGGTGAAAATAGATGCATTTATGATGAAAGTGGGTCCCCTCTTATGCTAAGATAGGTCAAATTGATAAAATAGATGTCAATTCAGTGCACATGTCAATTATTGGTAAAAAGGGATAAAAAATAGGCATGATAAAATATTCATGACTAGATTACTACATCTTCCCCATTTAATATAGAATTTAAATTAATAGATTATAAAAAATCCATACTTTAGTGTTTAAGACACACATTGTCATTGAGTTGCATAATTAAATCATGCAAGGAGCCATATAGTTTGGTAAACCTTTCAAAACACATGAAGTAATTATTTTTTTCCTTTGAATATTGAAATTTAAAATTTATATTGAAAATTTTGAAGTTTTCTTGAAATTTTCCAATTTTTAATTTTAAATGAGCTTTTATAAATTAAAAATTATTTGTATTTAAATAATTTGAATATTTAAATGATAGTATGGAATGAATACACATGTATGTGTGAAATCAATGTTGATTTTGGTGACTTTTCTTGGTGATGATGCTTACTTGAAGCATTTAAAAATTGATGCCTCCCATGAAGAACATAAAGAAGATGGTCCCTTATCTAAACCGTTAGAGAAAATTGGGGGTGAAAAAACCCCAAATTGAATTTTATCTTTTGAAATAAAATAACACTCATTAAGGGACACTAAACCTAAATTTAATTTTGCTAATATTTGTAACCCAAGATGTTAACTAGGTTGAAATACTATTGGATTCACTCTTGTAATTATAGAGTACAAAATGAACTCTAATTCATGTACTATGCACCTAAATTTAATAAATCACTATAGATAGCTTATATATTCAATTTCAATATTCTAATATAGTCTTTTATTATTTGAAAGCATGATCAGAATAGAATGGAGTTTACCCATGCTTCTACCATGTTTACAACTAGTAAAATAGAATTAAAGTGGCATTAAACTACATCATGCCTCCATTGTAATTGTATAGTTTGAAAATTTGTGTATGTTATCTTTTAAAATAAAATAGTAGTGTCTACGAAATGGTATATGCACCCATACTATGTGCTAATACCTAAATTTTTTAACATTTTTTAACTTTAAAACTGTGATTTTTCTAAATAACAAGCAAAAATGATAGAATTTCATGTGACAAGGCCAATGGCCACATACATGAGACATATTAAAATGATAAAAAGTGAAAATTTCACACATTATAGATAAGAATAATGTTCAAAACAAGGGACATGTTCAAATTTTACACACACATAGGGCCAAGGGACAAAACAATGACATATTCAAATGTCACACATAGATATGGCTAAGGGCCAAAAAAAATAGATATTCAAATGTCACAAACAACACATAAAATATCATAAATATTCATCATTAAAAAACTCCCAAAAAGGGCCAAGGGAAAACATAATATAAAAACATAGTTTTAATCTAATTTGTACAAGTAACCTCAATGGAACATAGATAGAAATGTAGTCTAAACCAATGCATAAATCATGAAATCGTATCCTAGAAAATAACATAATCATGTACACTATATAAGATATAAATGTTATCCAAACATGTGAAGATAAGATAAATCTCAACAATATAATGGTTGTATAATAATAAGACATGTATACTATCACATGTAAATAAAATTCCCCAACTTAGCATGGTTAATGAGTATAATAAAGTCCAACATCATAGTCCATAGAAATTTTTGTATGTCATAAATAACACTCATGAATAATAGTTAATGCATGTGTGATATACAAATAATATTCTATCTACTAATCATGAGATAAATAACATATTGAAAATCTGTAAACTTGATAACTATCCATGTATAACTCTTGATTTTGGATTTGTGACAATATTTTAAACACTGTTCCATTTTTTTTGAATATATGTTTTCTTATATTTTTCAATATGTAAAGAATAAAGAAAAAATATTATAATGAAACCATTATGTCAAAAATATAATAAAGGAGACAAATCTAAATAGGTCATAGTAACTGTGAATGATAGATATGCACTAGCAAGGATTTGAATGGCTCAATAGAAGTAATTTTCCATCTATGGAATTTGAATTGTTACTATTAGAAATATGTAGGAGACTAAAATATATATGCAAATAATTGATTATAGTTTCTCATTTCCTCAAATTTACACTTATTTAAATATGCCACATGGATGATAGAATTGAGATTGAAACAAAGAGATTTTACATAAAAAAACCTAAAATTACAAATTGAGTCTGAGTAATTTGTTTAAAAATTGAAATAATTCAAGCAGTGTGTTTTGTAAATGTTGATTATGGGAAAAAAGAGGCAAATTAAAAAATTGACCCAATAGTACAATAATGATTTATGTTTCTATCCTTTGATGAGTGATTATGTTTTATAGGCAAGATGACACAATTTAGGTGAAAACTATGTAAGTAGATATATAAATGTTAATTTTTATAAAATTTGATCATTATTTTGAGAATATATATATTTTGAAGGAGAAATAGAAGGACCAAGAGGCCAAAACATCACTAAAAACCAAGGGCATAAATTAATGGATCAAACGATGTCCAATGTAAACAAATGGAAGAATAAATTATAAGAAATCAAAAACTATGTATAATCAATTTTTTTTTTGTATTTGAATATGTTTGAATTTTTGTTTTTAACCAAGTAAAATTTATCCCATTATTTCATCAAGATATAAATTTAATAAATTGGTGATGATTAGTAGGTGTCTCATCTTATTTGAGCAAAATGCATCAAATGTGCCAATATTAGAATCAAAACATGTATTGTTTTCAATGCTAAATCTATCCAAATAATTATTCACATGATATTGATTAGGAATCATGGATTTAGGAGATGAAAGTGTACATAACACCTCATGAGGTGTTATACAATATTGTGTTAATTTTTAGAATTTTTAAGGTATATGTTCCATAGTATAAATAACCAACTTAGGAGATGTTAAAAGTGTATATGTTTTTTGTAAAGGAGATACTCTATTTTTATAAACTTAATCTTGATTTGTTTGATTTTGAACCACTTGCATCTCTTAACTATAATCCTTTTGATTATATGATAAAATATGGTTTAATTTTTCATATATGTATCATTAAACTATAGTGGTGGATGGGGAGGATGAGGTAACATAGAACATATAGGATAATCATACTCCATCCTTGAAATTGTAATAAATGTATTTCAATAAATATAGTTCAAACATTTATGAATTATAGGAGGTACATAATCATTTTTTTACAACCATGGGCATCCCAATATCATATAAAAAATTCCATTTTGAGGTAAAACAAAATATAGGTAGATGGTATAACAATCCCAACCTGAAGAGGCAACACAATATGTCCCAAGGTGGTTTGTTACTTACCATTGAAATACTTAACACTTTTTCTAGTTTCCTATATAAAAATTTGTGCATATCCCAATGAATTAAGTAAGGTAATTTTATATGGATTTTCACTTAATCCATTATCAACTATCACACTATGAATTTATCTTTGATCAATATAAGATCTTATACACAAAGCATGAAAATTAGAATCATCCTCAACTATTTCACTATCATCAAAAGTAATCATAAGACATGGTGTAACGTTTATAGTAATTGAACCAATAATACCATCCAAAGTATGATAATATGATGCAAGATGTGGATAATTATGTTAAACATCTAAGGTATCCTTATTAGTATCATGATTATCAAATAGATCACTAAAAATATTGAACTTAGTATTATCATTTTGTTGAGTCTTTACTTTCTCATAGGAGTGTCTATCTTTATGACATTGTTTTCAATAAGATCTTAAATGAAATGTTTGAGTTTATAACACCTATTTGTATAATAACCATTACATCATTGGTAATCATAATATGCATTTTTATCAAAAAAATTACTTTGTGGTTTATTCATATGAACTTTATATAAAGCGATTAAATGACATTCAAGTAGATTTCATAGCATTTTATAAGGTAGTTGTGGTAATCTATAAAATTGCATGTATGGATAATCTAATAAAAAAATTGTTAGTAGGTTGAGAAAAAACATTGACTTGTATCTTTTATTCCACTTTAGTTTCTTGTATCTTAGCTTTGTAGGATGGTTTGATTTGAAATTTGGTCGTAACAGTTCTAGTAGATGTAAATGTGTACTTAAGATTGTTCAAATCAATAATTTTGACTTATCTATATTTTATAGTATGAAAAATCTCTTCAAATGATTTAAACTTAATAAAGATTATTGATTCATGTAATGGTACAATAATTTTTTTTTTTAATATGTCTTGTAGTTCAAATTTACTAACACATTAGTCATTTAGCTAACATAGCCTTATAATGAAGCACACAATAATTGATGGGTTCATTAGTTACTTGTTTAAGCTTATATATTTATGCATATGAAAGTTTCTCATCATTATTGATAGCAAAGTGTTTCAAAAATAAATTTGATAAAGGATTAAATGATTTCATATATTTAGTAGGTAAGTGTTTAATCCAATGCAAAGCATAGTATTTTAAAAAAAATTTAAAGATATTAGTTATTAATTTAACATTAAATGCATAATCCAAACATACTCCATGAAAATATCTAAGATGTTGTTTAGGAGTACCCTCATATAAAGGAAGATTAGGAGCTATAAATCTAATGGGTTTTGTATTTATTGGACTTTGGTTTAATAAATATAAAACCATGATAATTAATGTAGGTCTTGTTTTCTTAAAACATTATAATAATCAATTATATTATTTGAGGAATGACACTAACATGGAGTTAAAAAAATTCATTTTATATGTTTGAATCATAACTTAAAAGGACTTTTGTGATGATCTTTATTAAAACCAACCTTAAAATTGATTTATTAAGCATGTGTTGATATTATTACATAATTTAATTCATTTAATATTATTATTTCAAGGACGTAAATTCTATTTTTATTTTAATTTATTGATTATTTTGATCTTTATTATGAGTAATTGAGCACAACGGTTCCTTGGGCTAATTTATCTTAAAACCATACTTTTTAATAATCATTTATAATTTGATAATTCTTAGGTGTTTTAATTTATAATTATTTGAAGGATTTTATTCTTCCTACCCAAACCCTAATCAAATTATGTAAACTCATATGATAATAGGAACATATCCAATGAAGTGTTATGAACATTCCTTATTGATTTTGATATTATCATAATAGGAAAGGTTCAAAAAATTATAATGTTTATTTTGGTAGTACTAGTTGAAACAAGCATAAAACACTTGTCCTTGGTTAATCCTTATTGTCGACTAATCATGGAAGGTTGTAAATAATCTCATTATTATGTTTCTAATCTTTTTGGAATTGGATATCATAACCATAAAAGTTAAAGTTTTTGTTGGTTTGAATTTGGGGGTCCTGACATGTGTTATCATATCTAGGTTTAACCTTAGGGATATTTGGGAAAACATGGGTTGAAATTGTGCTTGGTGTCTCTTGATATGGTGAGGACTATAACCAATTGAGAAAATAGAGATATTAAAAGTGTTATTATTAATAATCATGATCAAATTGGGCATGCCAATAATTATGCTAATGTTGATCATATTAGTAGTAATGATGATGATAACAATAACCAAAAAAATGATGCCAACAATGTCCATGATGATCATAATGTTGTTTTACATGACATATTTGGTGCATTACATAAAATTCAAGTGTAAATGGAATGATATGTGAGTAGGAACAAAATTAAACAAAGATCCTCAAGATGAGAATCCAAGACAACAAAATAATGTGGATCCCATCATCAAGGAGATAAAAAACATCCTCATATGTTTTATTGTGTATAAATTAGGGATGACACTATGATATGGTTAATTAAATTGCATAAATATTTCACTTTACATAATATGGGATCTAATATTAAAACTTGTATATGATACTATTAGTTCGTGGGTGATGTTGCCCTGTGGTGGAATGATTTATGTGATCTTAAGGCTTAGGATTTTGTGACTCTCTGATGCGAAACCTTTGAGAGACATTTCAAAAAAATATACATGAATAGTGTTTTCAAGGAAAATAAAATTACAAAGAGATAGTTTTTGGATCTAATACAAATATCCTATTAGTTGGTGGGTTATGTTGCCTTGTGGTGGAATCATTTATGTTCACCCAAGTAATGTTTATAATTTTATGTAATGTAATTTATTTCTAGTTTTATTTTTACTTGAGTAATATTATTCTAGTAGTCTAAGGGTAGATAGTTTTTGTGGCCCTGTTATAGGAGCTAATACTCTACCCCTACCTAAAAAAAAGGTTATCACATGTCGAGAATGTGGTGAAAATTATTACTATAGGTATTGCCCTCAATTTTAGGTAATCAACCAATAAATCATAGATTTTATGTTTTTGTGGATAATAAAAATACAAAAATTTAGTCTATGCCTATTAAAACTAGAGGTATAATTTCTAGTTCTTATTTGACTATTTTGATTAATTAGGAACTATATATAGTTTCATTTATACTGATAATAAAATTAAATATAAAACTAAACCCTATATACTAAGATACAAATGGGAGGTATAACTCAACATAGATAAAAGGGTTTTTTTTTTAATGTTGAGGTAAATTTGAATTTGACTTAGGAGTCTTTAACACTAATGTAAACCTTATTTTATCACTATTTGGATCATATAACCTAACTATAGGCATGCATTTGTGACACCAACATCAATTTATACTTGATTTATTAAAATAATGAATTCAATACCTTAACATAGATGGTAAACTAGTTTAAATCCAAGGTGTCATCAAACCTTCAATCAAAAAAATTCTTTTAGCCTTGTAGATAAAAATAACATTAGGAAAAGGGTGTAAACTTTATTCTATTAAACTAAATGAAATTTTTAAATAAAATGGATCTACTCTAAAATACTTCCCCATATGGAGAAATTTTGATAAGAACTACCTAGCTTAGCTCCTAAGAGAGATTTTGATTTTGTTATTGACATTATGCCCATATCTAGACTCACATATAAAGATCCATACCAAATGAGTGTGTTATATCTAAGAGAGATCAAGTTTCAATTGAAAGAGTTGATATAAAAATAGTGATTAGGCAAAGTGTCAACATGATAAGCTTGATATTCATTAAGTATGATACACATAGAATTTCTATTGATTACCACATGTTGAATAAATTCACCATTAAAAATAAGTACATGATTATGATGATTGATGATTTATTTGATAAATTGAAAGGGGTATTTATGTTTTCCAAGATAGATCTTCATTTGAGATATCACCAACTCCAAAATAAAGATTCATATGTGCATAAATATGATTTTGTAATAAGGTACGGTAATTATGAGTAAATAATGATGCCTTTTAGACTAAGAAACACAGATGATATTTTAAGGAACCTTAAAAACATTTTTTTTAGGGATTTAATTTATTAGTTTATGTTGGTTTTTCTTTATGACATATTGATTTACTCTAAGAATGAGCAAGAACATGAAATACACTTGAAACTGGTCTTGTAAAAACTAAGACAATAAAAGGTGTATGTTAAATTATCAAAAAACTCCTTACATCAAAGTGAAATTCATTCCATAGGTCATTTGATTTCCAAGAAAGGTCTTATATTGGATCTTGTAAATATTTTATCCATTAATGAGTGCACAAATCTTAAAAACATACCTAAAGTGCACAACTTCATGGGGCTAGCTAGTTATAATGAAAGTTTTGTAGAATATTTTATCAACGATTTATAACCTTATTAATTATAGAATAAATTAAATAAATTTTAATAGAATTTTTAATGTGTAACCTTTTAAAATTTCAAATATTTTTTTAACTACAACACATAATCTATTCATTCCAGAACTAAATGGGATATTTTAAATCTAGGTTTATGCTTGTAAAGTAGGCATCAACATTTTTCTAAGTTAATAGGGAAAGGTGGGTTCTTATGATTATTTTAATATTAAAATTCATGATCAAAACATTCTAACTCATGATTTTAAACTAGCCACTGTGATCCATGTACTCAAGTTCTGGAAAAATTATGTGTTTGGTAAGCATTCCAAAATAAATTTTGACAATTGAATTCTCATGCATTTATTCACTCGTTATGAGATAAATACAATACAAATAATGTGGTTATAGTTTATTTGTAACTTTGACATGGGTCTCAATTATGTGAATAGGAAATAAAATAGGGTTGTTGATGCTCTAAGTAGGAGAACCTAAATTGCTTCTATTTATGCTTTGAGATCAAATTTTAGAAATTATATTATATAAAAACAATAATCTAACTCCAAATTCTTTAAAATATGTTCTAATTTATCAAATTAAATAACATGAATTTTTTTTTCTACTTTTCTTATGTACTCAGAGGGACTTCTGAGACATAAACATAAAATTTACATTCTTTATTCGAATAATCTGAGGGAACAAATTATGAATGAAGTCCATGTCATACCTCATTTTTCTAGCCTAGCTGTCACCTAAATGACACATGAGTTTAAAAATATTTATTTTTGGCTTGGTTTAAATAAGGGCATAACTATTTTTGTATCAAAATGTTAGGAATGGTAGTATGTTAAATCTAAACATTAACCTTCATATGGGTTTTTATATCCACATGAAATTCTAGAAATAAAGTGGGGTGTGATTTCAATGTATTTTTTCTTGAGACTACCTAAGTCTCAAGGTAGACATGTTACAATTCTAGTTGTAATTGATAAACTATCAAAATTTATTCATTTCATAGCAATAAATATAGTAAATGATGCCCCCATCCTTATAAAAAGGTTTGTGAATGGGGTTTTTCACCTTCAAGGTGTTTTATAAGTAATTATCTATGATATAGATAAGTTGTTCACTTCTAAAATTTTAGAGACCCTAATGGTTGCATTCAACACTAAACTAAATTTCAATTTAGTGTATCATCCCATAATTAATGGCCAAACTAAATTATTAAACTTTATAGACTAAGACATGTTGAGAACATATGTGATTGATTAATAATAACTTTGGAGGACTACCTATGCTTGGTTTAATTATCTTATAAAAATACTCATCATTGTGTCATTAAGATGGCACCTTTCAATGCCATGTATGGGTGAAAGTGTAAAACTCCATTGTGATAAAAAATAGTTTAGAAAATTGAGTGTTTTCAATCCTTAAAACATTATAGTATTTTTTAAATTAAATTGTTATTATTCATAAAATATTATATGTTACCTATGATTGTAAGAAAAGGTATGTTGATCTAAAAATGTCACCTAGAGAATTTGAAATCTTAGACAATTTTTTATTGGGAATAAGACCCCATGAAAGAGATATCAATTTTGGTAAAGCAATTAAGATAGCTCCATGATTTTTTAGTCCTTTAAAGATAGTGGATAATACATTTTGGTTGAATATTGTCTATATATTTCTCCTCATCATCCAAAAATTATGTTTTTTTTCATGTTGTAGTGTTGAGAAAATATGTTTTTGACCTATCTCACATTATGGATTAGAATAATATTCATGTTTTGGATGAGGAAATGTTTGAAATGGAACCCATCAAGATCATAACATGTTTTAGAATAGCTTGTGAAGTTAATAATTACATCAAGTATTGATCTAATGGGATCTGATTTTTGAGATAATTTCCACCTAAGAAGATGAAAATATTTAGTGGTAGCATTATTTTCACTTATTTAATTAAGCTCCAAGAAGGTGGCTCCTTTTGGGGGTGGATTCATATCCTACCAAGACATTCTATTATTTTCATTGTTATTTTTTAGACACATTATTATTTTCATTAATGTTTTATTGTTTGTTAGTCTATGGATACATTGGTACCAATTTATGCTTTCATGGATAATTATTAAGATGTTGTAGGCATATTATTATTCAATTATATTTTAGTTTATACATTTAAATTGCATTATAATTCTTCATTTTATTATTTTTATGTAATTTTTATGATTAAAAGAGATAGATAATGAAATTTACTAGGTTCGATCATGGAACATATTATCTAACACTATTGCTCGATGCATATAGGTAAATGACTACAAATAGATACTTAATGGATCCATAAAAATAGTGTTGTTACCATGTCTTATGTTTTAAACTTACCTTTGTTATAAATGTTGTTTCAAATATTTTTTTAATATTGAGTATAGTGTGTAGTTTATTTTACATCGATCTATTATTTTTTCATTTTATAAATCATTTTCTATTGTTAAAGCAATTTATGAAATGATAATGTTGTAACACTGATTATGTTTCAAATGAACATGGAAAGTTAGGGAATTAAAATTTATTACATGAGAATTATTTATGATTCAAACATTTTTTGAAGGTTTTAATAGTCTTGTTTGTGAAGGATGTTTAAGGTTAACATGGACCTAGCAAAAATGTTGATTTAGTGGACCTTGGAAAAAAGTATATGATTTTAAAATCATTAAAGACTTTAGCCTTGAAAATTATTTGTATTGTCATTGAATACTTTAGTGTTGGAAATTAATTTAGAATTCATGAAGAATTTATCATCAGGAGCATTGAAATTTTGATGAAAATCAAAGGTAATCATATTGATTAAGGTTTTATTATATTTTTCATGTTTTATTACTCAAGTTGTTATTCGAATCTAGAAGTTGTTTCTAGAAGACTACAAGTTTTTTTGGGTGTTTGGCATGAATTTTATTAGGTCTCAATCATGTAATAAATAAGTAACTGTAAGTGTTAAGTTTAAGTCACAAACAACGTGATGTGTTTCAAGATAGAACTACAAATATGAGTAGTTGGGAGTAAATGTGGGGAATGAATAAAATGGAGAATAAAAAGTATTTTTTGGGGATATGTTGAAGACAATACAAATGAGGTAAGAATGAAGTAATGAGAATGTCCTAGAAATAATTAAGGGTTTCTCAAAAAAATATTAGTTTTGGTTTACATCTTATGCATGTTTTATTTATACTACTTTTTAAACCCTTAGGGGTGAAAAGATTATAGGAAATGAGTATTTATTTCTTGCAATATCTTCTCTTTATATATTTTAGAAGCTAATTTAGTGAGATACTTTATCTGCCAAGGATACTAATTTTTGGGTGAGGTTTTTTTCAAGATACTTCACCCTAAAATGGTGTAAAGATAAACTTTTGACAAACAACAATTGAATATTGTGTATACTTGGATATATTTTCTTGTTTGGATTTATGTGTATTTATATGATTGTTATATGTTTATTTGATTGTGAAGGTAATTAAATGTGTGTTTTTAATGAATGGATATTTTTATGTGTTAGGTTGCTACCTATGTTATATGTAAACCCTAACCAAGGGCTACTAGATCTCATTTTCAAATATTTTGTGATCATTAATATTATACATTATAATATATATTGAGTGATGTATTCCATCCCATAACTAATTTATGGGGTGGTTAGGGAACTGAAAATGGATGGGATCATTTTTTCCTTATGCAGTATTCAATGCTTTACGTTTTAAATGATCCTTTTGGTTAACTTCATAAAAAAAAATTAATGTATTTTACTAGTTGTACCATGTTGTAATTTTAGTGGTTTTAAATGTATTATGGTGGATATATTATGATATCATCAAAAGTAGTATTGGTAGTGGTATAATGGTTATATTTATTACATTTGTGGAGATTAATTATGGGTATAATTATATGATGTTATGGTTTTATCACTGTTGTATTCATTATTTTGATTATAAGTTACATCATGATTTCATTTTAGTATGCAATCCATGGTGGATATTACTTGAGTGGATATGTCTATAAAAATTCTTTTTAATATTGATTGTAATTATTATTGCATAACAAAATACTCACCATATATTTTTATTTTATGCAAACTTGTAAATTTTGTGGTAAATGTTTATCTCTAGATTTTAAGCATGTTTTGATTCAGTACAATTGTCTTTTTTATTTTGTGTTAAGAATATTTATAAAAATATTTTTAAAGAGGAATCACCATAATGAGTGATAGATGGTAATAGGATTATGATCTTCATGCAATATATATGTGGTAATAGAAGGTAATATTTACATTATCTATGTTCATTTATCAATTTTTAAATTGTATGAACACTTGAAAGTGTTAAATATATTATTATAGTTAATCCCACGTGGAACTATTTTAATAATTTATTCTCATGATTTTGGAATTTTGAATTCACATTAAATTTAATATTAATTGATTCAAATATATATCATGGCTTAACCACACAATAAAATAATAGTCTACCAACAGATGGTTCAAACCTATTTTAGTGACATGGTATCAAGTATTCAAATAGATCATTACACGTATTGTTTCAATAATACATATATAATGAAATGTTTAAATATGTTATCTTATGATTTTAAGTTTTTATAATTTTTTAAATATTTGTGTGATTACCTTGTAAAAATGGATGTTGTTAAATCAATAAAGTAAACTTGTACTACAAAAATATAGTAATATGTAGGTAATGTTTCTATTTTTAGTCTTTTTAGAAAACATCATAAATATTAAAAGGACATAATTGGATATTCTTGGATTTATTAGACTTTGGTTTAAATGAATATTTGTTGGATTTATTATTTCAACTATTCATATAGGTCCATCTGCCTTAAGAATTTATAATAATCAATTAAGTTTCTTATTCAATGAATTACACTAACATAGAGATCAAAATGTTCATTTTGTAAGTTTGAATAATAAATTAAATGGAATATTGTGATGATATTATTATATCTAAACTTGAACCTAATTTATTAAGAATGGGTTGAGATTATTGTGTAGTTGAATTTATTTAAGCTAATGCTTGTCAAGATGTCATATTTCTTTTTCTTCCAATATCATTAATATTATAATTTTTATTATGAGTAATTGAGTATGACAATTCATTGGAACAATTTATATTAAAAATGTCCTCTTTGAGAATTATTTCTAATTGAAATATTATTGGGTCTTATAATTTATAATTGTTTGGAAAATGGTACTTTTCCTACCCAAACCCTAAACAAGTTATCTACATTCAAGAGACAATAAGGCCCTGTCCATGAAAGGATTATGAAAATTCCTTATTGAATCTTCTCTTATTGTAAAAGGAAAGGCTCATAAAATTATAGTGTTTATTTTAGTATAACTAGTTAGAATATGTGTAAGACACTTGTTCTTGGTTTATCCTTATTATTGATATATACCATGGAAGGTTGTAATAAATCTTGTTCTTGTGTTACTAGGCTTATTAGAATCATAGATCATAACCAAAAAAGTTAAATTTTATATTTGTTTTACTTTTGGGGGTTATGAAATGTGGTATCAGACCAGATTCAAGCCTAGGTATATTTTGGAAAAAATGGATTTAACTTGTGTTTGGTGTCTCTTAGGATGATGAGGACCAGAGCCAACTGAGTAAATAAAAATGCTAAAAGTGATAATGTTGATAATCATGATCAAAATGGGAATTCTAATAATGATGATAATGTTGATAATATTAAAAATAATGTTGATTATAAAAATGACCATAAAAATAATTCAAATAATGCCCATGATGATTATAATGTTATTTTAAATGATATATTGAGTTCACTACATAACATTTAAGTGTAGATGGAAGGATACAGTCAAATATTGACCCATATGGAAAAAATTTAGGAGGGTGAGTAGAGATAAGTGCAAAGAGAAGAATCTAAGGATGGGAATATAAGACAATAAAATTATATGGATCTCATCATCAAGGATCTCAAAATATTCCTCATCTTATGTTTTTTGGTGGAAAAATTAGGGATACTGCTAAGGCATGGTTAATTAAATTATATAAATATTTAACCCTACATAATATGGGATATAATATTAAATATTATATATGATCATATCAATTGGTGGATGATGCTTCGTTATGGTGGAATAATTTATGTTATCTTGAGGGTTATGACTCCATGAGACTCTCATGGGAAACATTTGAGAGATATTTTAGAAAGATATACTTGAATATTATTTATAAGGAACATAAAATTATAGAATAATAGTTACTGAAGCAAGGGTGAATATTTGTTTTGGATTACTATAACAAGCATTTTATCTTCCTATGTTATGTGAACTACATACATGATGAATTTTATAAAGTTACTAATTCAAGTTAGGATTGAATGAAGTAATAATTCATGATGTGAACATGAAAAACCCTCTTACTTTAGCTACTACCCTTGAATTTACACATCGTGATGAATAAAAAATTAATTCTCACCAAAAATTAAGGTAAGATTATAATAATTACAATTTGTAATCTAAACAAAAAACAACAATTCTTGTTAGTGAAAATTTAAGAAAAATGTCTAGAAAAGAAATTTTGAAAACAAAATAGTTTTATGGGAAATTTTTGGAATGATAATATAATTTATAAACCTTAGTATTTTATAAATAAGAACAATGTAAATAGTAACCAACATCATTAAATTTTTCATGGCTTTTCCATACAAGTTGATTTTTTACCCTGGCCTCCAAAAACTATTGTGACATGTTGGGAATGTAGTGAAAATCATTACCATGAGGATTGACCATAATTATGAGGCAATCAACCAAAAAATCATAAAGTATATGCTATTGTGGAAAACATAAATGCATATCTTTAGTCTTGGCCTATTGAAACTAGAGGTATAATTTTGGTTTTCCTTTGATTATTTTGATTGAATTAAGAACTATATATAGTCTCATTTCTCATGTTAATGCTACTAAATATAAAACTAAAGCATTTAGACTAAGAGAAGAATAGGAGGTAGATTTTAGTATTAGTAAAAGTGTATCTATTTTTGAATGTTTAGAGTAAGTTTAACTTGACTTGGGAGTCATTAAAACTCATGTAAACTTATTTTTAGCACCAACGAGATCTTATGACTTAATTCTAAGAAAGGATTGGCTACAAAAACATCAATATAATTTTGATTGATTTCCATTCCTTAATTTCTCATCATTTATTATTTATTTCATTATTTATAATACTAGATCAAATCTATCGAATTAATATAACATTCTATGCATAGATTTAACACACAGTCACTTTGATCCACTCTATATTTATCTATGCAGGCCATCTTCAACCATAGGTAATTGGATAGATATGCATGACTTAGTTTGTTTCTTTTTATACATGTTTTAAAACATAGAATACTCAACAAACTCTATTAGGAGGATAAAAATATTTACCTAGAATACACAGTATAAAAATAACATTATTAGCATCTTAGAAAATTATCAGGTTTAATCTTACCATCTTAGTCATTTTTGTTTTTTAATTATAGTCACATTTTTTGTAATTTTCAATCTATAAAACTTTTATCCTAAATCAAACTGGGTTAATTGGATCAACATGGTTCTATATCTTACTTTCCTACATAGAAGAATCAGTAGACTCATTTAGCTATTTTCTTTTAGATATTACATCAATAGATAGCATCAACCCATTCGATTATATTCTATCTTGTTTGCATACTTGGTCATCTGAACTAACCCTGTACTCTCCAAGAAAAGGAAATAACTCATATTATTAGTAATTAATTCAATTTTCATTTTCTTGATTGCTTACTTATATTAGAACACATAGAATAAATAGGAGGTTAGGTTTAATGTTCATCAAATATATCACATAATGAAAATGTTGATGAAATTAATTGTGTGGCTTCTTCTCCAAATAATATTAGTGTTAAAAATCATATATCTTTGTTGCATGATTCAAGTAAACCTTGTCTAATTTTTTTATCCCCTCTAATATGTAATGAGAAAACTTCATGTCCTATATCTCCCATTTTTATCCTTGAAGAACATAACAAGAGTGCCAATGAACATCCTAAGAAACCACTTACAAACTTGCTTTGTTTAGGGACACACAAAAGGTCCAAAATCCATTTGATATATCTCATTTAAATTTCAAATCATATAAATAAAATAAAATCAAAAGGAGCATTCTATTCTCTCTTCCTTTACTAGGTAAAAATGAAGGTAAAAGTTGTATTAACCCCTCTCATGATATTGGAAATGAAGTGTCAAATGTCTTTTTTCATTCCTCTTTTGCATTTTTGGTTAAACAAGAGAAAATGTTTATATATGAAATTATTTCACCAATTCCTATTGAATACAACCAAATTCAAATTTAAGTATCATCTTGTAATGGTAATGGTATTATCCCCCATGATATCCATCATGATATACTTAGCTCATTAACCTTGGGTACTCATTTATTAAATGTTTCAAAGACATGTGATGATTCTCCTCCCAAGAGTGATAAGGATCATATCATCCTTATGTTTAATGTAAATGGTATTTTAAAACAATTAACAAAAACTTTAATCTCTCCTCATTATATGTTATCTATTATGACCACCATGGCATATTTACAACAACAAGTAACACTCAAATTACAAGTTATTTATCATGAGGATTTTTTTGAGGAGAATACATTGCCATAATCACCTATTTCTTGAGATGTATTTAAATATCATTATCCTAAAAAATTTATCATGTACTATTTCTCTCTATTTGATAGTTAATGGGATCCTACTATTCATTTTCAACAATATATACACTCCTTTAGACATTGGGCCCAAAATAGAAGTTTGTTGTTAAAATCTTTCCATCTTAGATTAACCAAAAGGGATCTTGATTAGTTTTATAACTTTCCAAATGGTTCCTTATAAACTTTAAATAATTTTGAGTACATATTCCTATCATATTTTCATCGAGTTACGTTACCTATGTTACTATTGGAACTTTTGCAAACATTGATCCAAAATGAGAATTAGTCTCTACAAGATTATGTTAATTGATTTAAGGATGCTTTGTATTACTTAAACTATACACCTTAATATTTAGAAGTACAATTTATATTTAGTAGGTATATTCTCTATCCACTTAGAAAGAGAGAATTGAAGAAACCTTTTACTTCTTTTAAGACCTTATATTGGGATGTGCATAAATGTGCATGTGCTTTAACGAATAAACAAACCCAATTACCTATTTTTACATCAAAAACCAAGCATGATAATAATAATGTTTCAAGGACACATAAACAAGTTATGAAGGATCATGAACCATTTAAAAAATATTTGTAAGAAACATCGATACCTCACAAGACATCAACAATTAATGTTTTATACAAAA
This sequence comes from Torreya grandis, assembly GCA_037957365.1. Classification (NCBI taxonomy): domain Eukaryota; kingdom Viridiplantae; phylum Streptophyta; class Pinopsida; order Cupressales; family Taxaceae; genus Torreya; species Torreya grandis. Next base: position 995,271 of record JARHVA010005821.1, on the reverse strand, counting down.
GAAAGGAACATATTTTTAGAGTACCCCCCATAATTAGACCAAATATCACCATAATACACTATCCATTTCAGTTTAATTGGCACCAAGATATACCACATGATATAGTATGTAGTCTTTTAGATAAATGATTGATCAAACTCCCTCCTAATTAAAATTAACCACATCATGTTTTCAAGAAGGTAAAAGGACACAAATTTTGCACTTATCATGGTAATAATGATCATCAAGATAATGATTTTTTGTCCCTTGATAATAATCTTTCATAGTTAAAAAATCAAGGATTCATTACATTTTAAAAAGATGCATCCAAAACTCATTCACATACTTCTCCTAGAAGCCTACCTAATAGGGTCAAACCATCCCATGCTAATCATTTTAAGGAAAACATGGTCCATCTAATTTTATAGAAGATGCCCAATAGAATAATTCCTTATCCTAGTGTGTTCTCTACCAATATTTATTGCTCCCACACTAAACCTACAAAAGAACCATTGGTTGATCAAGTCTTGGATAAAAGAATGCATGAAGGGGGTGTACTTACAAAACATATTTAGGCTCCTTATTAGATACCTTTAGATTCACTATTTATGCTTATAATTATAATAAAGTTGAATATAGAAGTAAAATTCATAGTTAATTTAGTACATGATCATTATATTAAATCATTATTCTTTCATACAAGGTTCCATTGTATACAATGAGTACTTTCTTATTCAAATCATATTAGTATTTAATTAAATTAAAATATATTTTATACCTTTTACTTATCCATTGTTGTAATTAGATAATAACATGGGGTGAATCAATAGAAAACAATTTATATTCAATTCCATTTACCATTCCATGAATCATCCATTCATATAAGATCAAATAGTGCATAGAAAAACAACCATATAAGAACATCACAATATAACACAAGATATTATGTGGGAAACCCTCTTGGTGAATAAAACCCAGTAAACCATTCACATGGAATACTATCCTATAATGACAAGATTCAATTTAGGAAAACACTAATTGATCAAACAACACCCATCCCTTAATTTAGTCAAACACCCACTTGACCTTTAGCTAACACCAACTAGAAAGGAGGTTACACCCCATAGATGATCAAGAAATAAATCAATAACCTCAAAACTGATCTCCACATATGATGTTATGTATTAAAAACTTGATTATGGACTTCTCTTTCTCTATCATCTGAAAACTTACCTCTCTACCTCATATATGCCATTTAGGCTCCTTCGCTTAATATGCCTCTTCTAGGCTTATTAGATCCAATGACCTATGTATCCACGGACATAAACTTGATCAATTAAAAATGAATAATAATATTCACCCTCTAATTTTCCTTAATTACCTGATCCTTCACTTTCAAATGATCTCTCATTCACTTAAGTCTACACTCACACAACTAGCCAAAATAAGCCTATTAGGCCTTGCCTTTATACCACAATATTGTTTTCACCCATATTGGTTAGATAATATGATGAAAATAATATATTATAAATTATAATATGTTCACACACATGTTACATGTGTGATACAACCACTCTATAGGTTGACCATTACTCTTACGACCCAAATTCTCCATTAGGCCTAATGGAGACCTAAAGTAATTAGGTATTCTTCAAGGCACACATTACCCTTAAACTCTTTTGACCATATTGAAATTTAAAAAAAAATTGAAACATATATAAAACACCTAAAATATACCCATTAATACTTCCACATATGTTTATACAATCTGGAACTCCAACTCTCAACTTGAACAAAGTTATTTGGCCTACTTACCATTAGGCTTTAAAACACACAGAAAGTCTACCTTAAAAAATTGAATCATAAAAATTATTTTATAAAATAAAAAAATGAATAAATAATATTAAAAAATAATAAAATACCAAATTATCACTATAATTTGCATTAGACACCTTCAATTAATCTCCAAGAATCAAAAAACACCTCTGCAATAGGACAACTCAGACTAGTCAAATATAGTCAAAGTATAATTAAACAAATTTGAAATTTCACACTTGATTAGGTATAATATATGACTTATAATGAATTATTTTTAACCTTTTATACTTGTATAAAATATCCATACTCATTTATATTAAACTCTACCAATAACACTTCCAACTCACTTCTGCAAAGTGGTCACTCAAACTACATGTAGCCTTCAAGAGCATAGTCATGAATAAGTTCTTGTTTAACAACTTTAAGAGTATTTAAAAGACATATAATTCATAACCATGGATTATATGTGATATATATATATATATATATATATATATATATATATATATATATATATATATATATATATATGTATGTATCACTCTAAAATGGATATATCACATTTTATAATGTTACTCATTGTTCTTATAGACCAATCTCTCAGGTCTTTCTCACATAGTGTCAACACAACTAGATAAACACTTTTGGCTTTCATGATTTCAACACCTTATTCAGTCTCTCAAAATTCCACAAAACTTTTATAGTTTATTTAGGTCTTAAAATATAATTACACGATAATTATATTCATCAAATTATGCCATAGGTCTCAAACACATCACTTCAATTACCATACTTGAAACAGTTACTCAAGCTCAAAAACATAGTCATCTTTGTCCTAAAATAAATGAACTTTTATGAATAATTAAGACAAAATACCACCTAGAAAATATTATTAATTATGTCATCTAAAATTTTTATTTTTATATCATCTTTATTTGACCAATATATTTCCTTCTATAAGCACTTATTTTCACATAGGTTTACTCAAAAAAATTATAGTCAACAAAAATCAAATTTGACTTACAATAAATACACATGTATGGAAATTCAAAATTCCAGATCACTTTTATGATCATCTAAATGGATTCTAATTAAGTTTTTAATTTTATACCAAAATTTTTTTATCAATATTTTTACTTAAACAATCATTTCTTTGCACTCTAGTTTATTCAAAAAAAATACGGTCAACCAACAGTCAACTCTCACATGCAATAAATGCAAACCTCCATTTAAATGCATTCAAACCTCATAATCAATTTTCCTAGATTTACCTTGAATTTATTTACCACTTTTCATTTTACACCATCATAAAATTCATACAGTATAAAAATTTATAGAAAAAATACTAAAGACTGGGTTTCCTTTGTAAATTCAAATATTTGAATTCTAGTGATCACATTTTAATGCAAAATTGGCTAAGTATGGAAACTAGTAAAATATGCTTGGGAGAGCAACTTGGAAACAACCATAACTTTTAATATAAATGATTTCAAGAACTGAAATTTGAAATAAATTATATAGGCACAAATATTAATAAAACCCATGTGACCACATTCTTCTAACATATTCATATGTGCTAATGATGACATCATTAATATCCTTACTTAGGAAGTTCTGCCAAGATGACTAGGATAACCTAGACCTTCACAAGACTATTTGGATGAATTCCTTTCACTTCCATAAGTACCACAAGGGCTTATTACACCATGTATGACCCCTAAAACATTTTTAATCACCTCAAATACCTGCATACATGATATGCACTCTCAAATCTACTTGACCTCTTTGTCCATGCACCCATGCTTTTTATCATGCATTCATCTCTCTCCTAAGCATGAAAAAATACTCTCATGACCTCATGGTGACCTCATGATAACACCAATACTCATTTATGACTCTTTGAACATCTTCATGTCATCAATAACATGAATGCCTTCATTCTTTCATGATCACTCCTTTGACATCAATGACAACCATATGCCAACAATCCACAACATACACCATAGAATTTAAATGCAATTAACAAACCATATAATAACCAACAAAGAATAAAATAATGCAAATATATTAGATACAAAATAAAATCCATGGCTGATATAATGTTTTTAAAAATAATCATATCAATCATAAATTAGGGACATATCCCCTAGGTATACTCCTCTATAGGTAGATGCATTGGGATCAAATATTGGGCACCATACACATGATAACATGCATACTCTTTCCTAAAAAACACCTAGTCATTGAACTATCTCCTTTTGATCTCACCTCAAAGCATCATACACTCAATAAGTGTCTACATAATCTTGGTGGAACTCCATTATGGGATGTTCCATTTATCCAGCTTTGCATGTAACTCCTCATGCTCTATGGCTACAATATGGTATGCAATCATAATTACCATAATAGAATCAAAAAATAGTGCATGTGTACCAACAATATCAATAAATCTATGAATAAAACCATCTTCACTTACATCCATCATCATACTAAGAGTAAGGGCCTAAATCACCTGATCTATTTGGTTGACCACTCTTGGTTACCTACACACATTTGAGATAATACACCAGTTAGCAACAAATAGAAAAATTTATAAATATCAATAAATTAAACACAAAATTTAAATATATTATCATTGGATACTAGTGTCCATGTAGGATAGATAAATTGAATGCTAATGTCTATCTTAGCCAAAAATGTCATATGTCAGATAGTAATGTCTGAAAGTTGGTAGTTGCATTTTCATCCTAACACATGTGTCTAGGATGCCAACACAAGCATTTGACATCCCATGAAAATTACAAAAAAATATACTCAAAACATAAATTTTCAAAAAATAAAAATTACCAATAATTTTTCATAAAGCTAATTACCAGCTTGGAAAAATCATGGATGGCTAGGGCACTTTAGAGCATATAAAATCATAGAGGTTGAGGAACTCTTCCACATGGCATTGTTATTAGCTAGACTTAGAGATCAAAATTCACAAAAGTTAAAAATAAAAATTATTTAAAAATTTTATTACAATTCACCTAATATACCACTTTATCACAACTTCAAATGACCATATCTTGAGCCCCAATTATCAAAAGTTGAAACTACAAGTTGTGTTAGGATCTAGACAATTATCCCTTCCATATTATACCAAATTTGAAAAATTTTAAGCATTGTTAAAAATCACTAAATTTTTTTCTACATAGATATCTTGTTATATTCTATATACTAAAAAAAAACAATGTTACAAATTATTGGCCACAACATTACAAAAAATATTACCAAGTCAAATGTTATCAAGCAAATTCTCTATTATTCATTTTATGAGGAGATAACCAGTAGGCACAATATTATCTCCTCCTAAAAGGGGGATCATATTAGTAGGAGAATTTTTATAGACATGTTCTACATAATCATGTTCTCCATAATCAAAACACACTTGGCACAATTCTTAGATTTGGTGGGGGCAATCTTGGGAAACATGTTCTCTACACCTATTTAGTATTCATCATCTCTATTTTATAGTGCGGTTATGTTTTTGAAACATGTCCTCTAAATTTGTACTTATTATAGTTTTATATGATTTTATACATATTTTTGGGTATGCTTTGTAAGAAAGTTATCCACACTTATAAAAAAATTCAAATTGGTAAAAAATACATAGTATATAATCCAAATTCATAGTTATGTCATAATCCTATGCATTGGTACCATTTATTATACATAATTTTATCATGAGACATATCTAAGGTATATATGACATAAAAAATGTACCTAATATTACAAAATCCAAATTAGTTTCAAAATTTCAAAACTTATATGTACCAATACCCTAACACACTGATACCATGATTGAGCATTTACAAACTGTATTGAGCCTTACCCATTTATAATGGTTGGTTCTTATTTTTCATTTGATTTAAGGAATTAAATCATCTATTATGATAAATTTTTTATGTGATTATTATTACATAACTCACCCTATACTAATATATACATATACACATATTTTTCACTCAAATTGTGCTCATCAAAAAATCATACCCCTAATGGCTAAAAAACCACCCTTCCAATTTTGGGTTGGGAGAATGATCACCTCCCAAATCTCTTTACTCTAGGCACAACACAACCATGGTAAAATACACTTTTACCACTTGTAGACTTACTCATCTTCTTATCCATAATACGGATGAGGTTGCAAGTCTCCCTGTCTACTTATCTTATTTTCTAGACTTCAGACCCAATTACTATGTGACACATATATGTGTACTCTATCCATGATCTTTATTTATGATAATTTTTAGTATTGATTACATAAATACTATAAACATTGGTTTATCATTTTTGTCATATCCTTGGTTATAGGTTATATTCAAAAGATGAAATATTGAAGGAACAACTCAAGCGATGACAAGATGTGTTTTCCACACCATAGTATGCATTTTATTTTCAATTAAACTATTAATTCCCATTTTTCTTGCATTATTTTATTAAAAGGGGGAAAATTTAGATACCCATTTCAGTACAATTACACATATTTATAATCTTATTGAATTTATATACCTTTTAATAATAATTATACATCTAGTGACACAATCTCTCATGGACCTCATCGGTTCATCTTATTTCACTCAGTTTACCTACTCCTTAGGCCTGTGTGTTAAATTTATTTATATTCATCCATTTTATACTAGATACCCTTACCTATTTTTCTTATTTTATATATGTTATCCCCTAGAAACTTGTATTCATCTTATACATTAGCATTGATATTAGTGTCTAGCCTGGATGCAACTATCCAGGATTATCTTTTTATATATATTTTTGTATCTTTTACTTTGTGACTATTTTTTCATCCCTATTTTCCTATATTTTTTTCATATTTTCATGCATCACTAGGTTCCAACTCAAGTTCAAAAGGTTAGTATATATAAAAAGGCTATGGTATAATTAATACACCTTCCAATTTGACAAGGCAACTCTATAATAAGAAAGTATTATTTATTTCAAGCTATCAAATTTCACTACAATACTATTAAAAATATGAATCATTAAAAAATTTAAATATACTATTACATCACTTATACAAAATGTTAATAGGAAAAATAATAGATAGTTTTACTATTAAAATTACACACACATGCATAGGATGGAGAACTACATGTGAGTTTGAGGCCCTCTTAGGAGTATTAGCTATGCAAGTAACACTTATCAACAATGGTTTATTAGGTCTAGTTCGACTCATGTCACTTACCCCTTTTTACCAAATTATAATATGTACAATGCAAAGGAACTAGGGTTGATTATTTTGTATATGTAACACACATGCAAACATAATTTGAGATAAGAAATGATTACATAGGGTTTACCTTAAGTCTAGTCCAAATTTGAGGTCACTCATATGTATATATTTCACTAAACACTAGCATTAGATATAGACATAAGCATCACCATTACTATCCTAGATCAATGCAACTATCTGAATGTAAAAAAAATCAAAACACAAAATGAACAAATTTTATATCTCTAGCATAGCCCTATGACAATTGTTGATCACTACCTTAGACTAAAAATAATAATAAATAAGATGTGCTCTCTTTATCCCTTAGTTGCTTAGTATTTTTTTGTATTTATTATACATGTTATACTAGGTGATTCTATATTATTGATTGTATTTTATTTTAAATATGAATATTTCCATTCCTTTCTAATAACATTAATTGCTTGTGTATTATCTTGTAAAATTACAAATCACTTAAAATAATAGATTGCATTGGTACAGGTTATATCTTTATATGGCCTTTCCATTTATCATGCTGATTTACATTAATTGATTACATGTCTTATTCTTTCTTATATTATTTAAAGTGATATGTTTCATGGATATACTACTTTGTTGTTTTGTGACATTGATTAACAATGTATACTAGTTTAACTTGTTATATACTTCAATATTTTTATTTCATTTCCATACACTAACAATTGATTATGTTTGTTTATCTCTTGCTTTATATGTGACATTTATTGACTGAGTATATCACTATATTACTTTTATCAAGCCTATTCATTATCTCATTGATATTTATTGATTGATTATATCATTGTATGCCTCTTCTGTGGGCCCTTACTTTATTTTACAACTTTTTCTTGATTGATTTTTTATGACATGAATCTTTATTTGGAACCTTACCTTATTTTAATAATTTTTATTGATTGATATTTTATTGTATGACTCTTTCTTTGGGCCCTTTCCTTATTTTACTACTTTGACTTTATTGATTTTTAACTACATGAGCCTTTCTTAGGGCACTTTCTTTAATTTAATACTTTTTCTTGATTGATTTTTCATTAAATGACACTTTATTTGGGATTGTGCCTCATTTTACAACTTCTGTTAATTGAGATTTCATTTTTATGATTTCTCTTTGTTTATTCCCTTGCCTCATTATATAATAGTTGATTATCAATTGTGTGCAGCTCTTGTCTTGTTTGAAATTGAGTGTTATTATGTGTTCTTATATTTTGGGATTATGGCCATGACATTGTGTGCTCATGAATGGATAAATATAAGATTGTATGTTGATTTTGTTGAGGTTGTAGTGTAATGATATATATCACGCACCTTTTATTTTTATGTGGTGTTATGATCCATATCATGCACCTTCCTACATATTTTATTATTTAGTTCAATGCTTATATTTTTAACAGTTACAATAATGTGACTAATTTTCATATCTATTTTGGCATGACATTTTTATGGATTACACTACATGTCTCATATGTGCTTCTATGACATGTTATCACATGCTTCCAAATTCTTACATATTTTTACATAACTTGATGTCGTTAATATTTTCTTTTGAGATAATTAATTCATATATTGCATCCCTTACCTAAAAATGGGGGAGTATTGGTGGTATTTTCATAGAGATACAAGCCTCTATGAACATTAAAATTAAAATTTTGTCACATATTAAATGATTTTTAGAGTTTAGATTAGTTTAGATTATTGGTTTGGTTAGAATTATGGGACAAATGTTCACATATTGGAACATATTTTTTTGGAATATATACACCTTTTATAGTAATAAAATTCATAGGTGTTTAAAAAAATTAGATTTGGGAAATATAGATGTAAAACATCATATATCATTTTATCACCAATTGGATCAGATTATGGGGAATGCACATTATTCACACATATACACTATTAAATTTTATACTTAATATCATGACACTAATGGTACTAATTTAACAATCTAAATCTATAACTCCTATATCATTTGATTTTTAAGTATAGTATAAACTCTCCCTTTCATCTTGAGGTTCAAGCTTAGTTCAAGGACTAGCATAAGTGAGATTTTACACCCTTAATGGCCTATAATTACTCATGTGGATTGAGGCATTTATTTTCATAACCCATGGTCCTTGAATTTGTTAATTTATAGTTTTTGGGATGATCACACACAATTATCTAAGTGATTTATTAAGAATCCCATTTATCTATATGATTCAATAAGATGCATAATTTTCCAAATACTTTAGCAAAAACCATCATCTCCAATAACATCACTATCATAATGGGCCAAAATCAAATATTGAGACTATATAGGGTAAAATTCATGAGTAAACCCCTATGTGTAGTAGTGAAATCATGAAAAAAACTCAGTAAGAAGAAACTTATCTTCATAACCAAAAGTTACATTCATGAGCATTAGTTAAAAAGTACATAGGTAGGTACATTATATAAATTAAAAATAGGTCACCCAAAAAGGTAATTAACTCAACTCAAAATTAGAAATTGACTTAAAATACATTTCCCCTAATGACTTAATATTAACCTAAGTAAGCTATTTAGACTATGTAGGAAAAACTGCATAGTGGGAAAAATACTACACTAACACCCTTCCTAAAATATAGCTTCAGTGGGTAGTAGAATTGGGTCCTAGAATAAAGCCCTGATTAGGTACCTAAGTCTATTAAAAATCCCCCTAGAGGAGGATGTTAAAATTTCTTGAACCCAAATAAGATCATTCAAATGAAGATAATTACTCACAATGAAGGGTTTGGTTAATATATCATTAATTTGTTTCATTATCTAGATATAACAAAGATAAATGACTTGCTCATGGATAAGCTCCCAAATGAAATGCATGTGATTCTAGATATAATTCATCAATTGATAAAGAACTGGAGTCTTATAGATCTAGATTGTGTTTTGGTTGTCATAAAATATGACTATTGGTCATCAAAACTAGATTTCGAGCTGAGTGATAATCCCCTAAAGCTAAATAGCCTTAGTAGTAGCATTAAAAAGTATTTTTTATTATTCCTCTATATAAGATAAAGTAATAGCATTTTGATTCTTTCTTTACCAACTAATTAGACTTAAACTAAGAGAAAAACTATAACCCAGATAACACTTAAGCTTAATCTAAATATGTATACCCAATCAAGTTGACATCGATGCCTACTCCATAGTTAATCCTAAAATAGAGTACCCTAAATGTAGTGGAGAATATTAGAATATTTTTAGTGTAGCTCATGTGATTCTTACATAAATATATAGACCATGCCCTCTGCAATATCAAATGTTAGGTCTAGTGTGTGTAAGCTAGATGAGACTACCAACAAGTTTTTGATACAAGGTAGAATCAACCAAAGGAGATGGAGAATCAAACTCAAGATTTAAAATAGATAGAAAGGGAGTTAGAGATAGCATATATTTGTCCATGTTAAAACATGTAATAAAATCAAGAGCATACCTATATTATGTAATAGTTATCATAGATTCAGACTGATAAATTTTAATCCCAAGGAAGTAATGCAACAAAACCAAGTCATTCATTAAGAACCTATCAATTAAGTTAATTTTCATTTCCGTAATGGTGGATGAAGAATTTCTGATGATCAATAGGTCATCTTCCTAGATAACCAAAATTAATGGTAAATTATCATGCCATAAAATGTAGACATTCAAATTAGAATGGTATCTAGTGAACCCATCTGAAATAAGAAAGGTGTCCATATTGGCATACCAAGATTGAGGATCTTTTTTAAGGCCATATATAGATTTACAAAGTTAAAAAACTAAGGTGAAATATTCTATAAATCCTTTTGGTTGCTTCATGTATATCTCATCTTTGAGATCACTATGAAGAAAATACTCTTCACATCTATTTGATGAACATCCCTACGATGTGTTGTAGTAATGGTAAGAGTGATTCAAATTGATTTAATTTTAATAATTGGGGAAAATGTATCAATATAGTTAACGTTAGGTACCTGAGAAATACCCTTTTATACCAAACATGCTTTGAACTTGTCTACAGACCCATCTACTATAAATGTTTTCAATAGATCCAACTATATCAAACAAGTTTTATTTCCTTAAGAAAAAGGACTAAATCCCAAGTGTTGTTCCTCAGTAAAAAACCATATTTCTCTTCCATAGGATTTCCCACTCAAGAGTGCTTGATTCCTCATGAAATGAATGTGAATCATAAATAGATGGAATGAAATCATGTAGGGCATTTTGGAATTAAGAACGAGTCTACTTGTTATCTTATGGATATCCAACCCAATGGCCATCACTTTGAAGTGTTTGTCTAGCCCAAAGAGGACTAGATTTCAAATATTTAGGAGGAGATTCCTCATCCTCTAAAGATATTTTGGGATAAGGATGAGGTCATTCCCTATCACTTATCTTATCATCATAACTAGAATAATAATTTTGATCATCAAGAATTTACTAAGGTAGATTTAAATCATAAAAAATATCATAAAATCTCAATACATCCAAGGAAGATGGAAGAGTATCATGTGCAGAGTCTAGAGGACCCTCTTGAAATTTAACACTTATCTCAATGAACAACTCAGGAGTTATGGGATGAAGGATAATGTATCCATTTACACCCTCAAGATATCTAATGAATATGCAAGGATAACTCATAGTTTTCATTACCTTACGTTTATTTTCTAGAATGCAAGATATAGTAGGAGATCCAAACACTTATAAGTGTTTTACTATGGGTTTCTAACTACTCCATGATTAAAAATGAGGGACTCCCTTAAATATTTTATGGGTAACTTGGTTCTACATATAACAATCATAGTTTATGGCCTCATCCTAATACTAAGGTACAAGAGACTTGGAGTGTAGCATACATTTGGCCATTTCCTTCAAGGACCTATTATTACACTCTACAATACCATTATGTTGAGAAATATATGGAATAATACATGCCCCTCTGAATTGAAGAATTGTTCAAAATAGTTATTGACACAATCACCACTATTATCAGTACACAAAATCTTGATGGCATTAGCTAACTAGTTTTATACAAGCACCTTGAAGTCCTAAAATGATCAAATACCTTAGATTTATACTTAAGAAATTACACCCAAGTATACCTTGAAAATTCATTAATGAAATTAAACATGTATTTGGTCCTATTGAATGAAGGAGTTGGAAATGGACTAGCCATGTCACTATGAGCTAGTTTTAATGTCTATGTAGCTCTCCACAATTTTCCTTTATCATAATTCTCTTTAGGATGCTTACCAACTATGCAACCTTGGCACACACCATCATAAAAATGAAAATGTGGTAACCTTGAAACCATGTTATAATGACTGAGTTTCTCTAGTTAGTGATAGCTAAGATGGATGAATCACTCATGGCATAGTTAACCCACCCTAAGTGAATAAGTGAATAGTAGTAGAGGATTCATCAGGAGAAAAGTGTGAGAAAGTGCATAATCATGACTAGTGATCTAATTTACCAAATGAAAATATGGAGTAACTTTTTGTTTACCTAATAACCATTGAATTAGGTGTGAAATCAACTCTCTTTCTCAAACTATTGTGAGTGATCCAATAAATAGATAGAAGGTTGGTAGATAATGAGGGAACACATAGAACATCTTAAACTATCTTGTAATTCACTTTAAAATATCCTCTCCCACTAACTTATATGGAAATATCATCACACAACAAGATGAAAAGCATAAAACAAGGCTCTAAGAATGATAAAATGACTTAACATGAAGCCATGAAAATCAATTACCCATATGGAAGGATAGGATGTAACTATAAAAAGTGATTCACCCTTATCTTTGCCTTTTTTATTGTCTTTGGCCTTATAATACTCCTATGTTAAACATATATATTTAGTATAATTAGGGAAATTGATATTGTGCTTCTCAATCATCTTAGTCAATTGGTAAATATACTTATTCATGTACTTGATTTCATCATTCCCAAATTTCTTATAATAGGCACATAGGAGTCATCCTTTCTTAGCTTTCCCTTCTAAAGAGGAAGACTCTTTTGATGTTTTGTACTTAGCATTAGATTTTTTTACCCTTTATTTTCTCTAGGTCCTTTTTATATTTCTTCTCCTTACTACTAGTAGCCTTATATTTTTCATGACTCATAATTAAGGCATGTGATTTGGAGGACTTAATTCTAACCATTTGAATAAGCTTGCCTTAATCTTGAGTTAATTAAACATCAAAATAATCCAAGGATGACATGGTCCATGTAGCTCCAAGGTTATGCTTGGTGGCATGGAAGGTAGAAACAAATATAGAATAGTTAGATCCCAATTTGGAAAGGATGGAAAAAATCAATTAATCATCCTTTTTTGAATGCCATATAGTTTTAATGATAACTTAAGTGATTTCAATTTTGTGAAGTCTTGTATAATGTCAAAATTTTCTAGGCTCAAATTGATGAGCTCATTCTCCAACTCATGACCCCTCATTATGTACTACTTCCTAAAGGGTTTTTCATATATGGTTAAAACATCATTAGGAGTATTTATAGATTCAATATGAAAGAGGAAGTTAGGAAACATAGATAATCATAGTAGACTATAGGCTTTATCACTTAATTAAACCACTTCACCTTCTCTACATATAGTGTTAGTTATTTTTCTATACGCATAGTGATTTTATGTAAGACTTTACTACTCAAGAGGATTTTTATTTTTACTTTCCACTTATGATAGTTGAATGGTGTAGGAAGCATAACTTGAGACTAATCCATTATAGTAGGTAGGTGTGTATTTCACTACATGTGATATAAAGATAAGGATATACAACCCCATGAATATATAATGGTTTAATTTTACAAAGAATGAGAATAGCACCAATGTATAAATCTTGAAAAAAATTGAACTTTAAAAAAAATGGCACCTAAAAGAGAGCTATTGGTTGAAGGTTATATAAGGTTGATGATTTCTTGCTCACAAAATAATTCCACACTTTGCATAAATTTGGGTGTGAAAAACATTTGGCCCAATGTTTTGAGAAAGATTTATGCACCATTGGGTTCATTTTGACCAATATATTAAATTCTCATGTGAACGATGAGGGATCCTTATTATTTTAAATTAAACACTTGCATACACTTCATTGGGCTAGATAGAAGGTGTGGTATAAATTGAGTATGGTAGAGATTTGAGGTCATAGAGATAAGAGGTGGTGAGATTAACAAGTGATAGAAGCATGATCCTATCCATGATTTTTATGGAACCCATGAGTCACTCAAGTAAGGGGTGGATCTTGTAAGGTGTTCAGGCAAGGGGTAGAACCCATAGTGTGTCTAGGTAAATGGAAAAATAAGGGGCATGTCTGGGTAGACAATGGAACTCAAGACATGTTTGAATAATCTTTGGATTTTGAGGGGTATACAAGTAGGTGTTAGAGTTTTAGGGGTGAATAGGTAGGTCAAAGACTCTTAGAGATGCATGAACATGGCACATAGTCTGATAGGTATATGAGTAGGGTAAAATGTCAAGCGATCCCAAAATTTCCACTAAGGGGCCATAATAATTTGAAGTTTATCAAAGGTGATGAAAAGGGTGGGAATTTTTGTTGAAGTCTATTTCTATACCATAGAATTTATGTCAAGGTGTTAAAGTTCATCCACTAACCAAAATTTGCATAAGGCTATAAATGATGAGAAAACTGTAAGGAAAACTCTAGATATTGAAAAATATGTAAATATTGCACACAAAATATAAAATACCCATTAATTATTTGGACAAACCTAGAAAAGGTTTTTCCCTTCAAGCACCAGACTATACTATATTTTTAGAATGTAAAAAAGCCTTCAAACCCTCCAAAATAGCTAAAATCATCTATTATAGAACTAGGTCATGTGAATAGCCTAATATAAGGTTTTGACACCTTATAAATTCATTTGGAAACTATGAATGTATATATTTTCACAAATTTTCTAGAAACCCCACCAAAATATTGAAAATTAAAATCAATGAAAAAACTCTAAACAAAATGGAATGCTAGATCTCACAATAGAGGCTATGGAATTTGGTTAGTATAAAAAATATAATATCATATCGGAGTGGACTATAATCAAGGATCAAGACTGGATAGGATTGAATTCATGAATAAAACTCTGTGTGTAGTAGTGAAATCATGAAAAACAACTCAAATAGAATAAGCTTATCTTTACAACCAAAACTTGAATTAATAAGAATTAGATAAAAGCTACATAGAAAGGTACATTATATAGTGATAAATTAGGTCACCCAAATAGGTAATTAACTCAACTCACAATTAGAAAATGATTTAAAGAACATTTCCCCTAATGACCTATTATTAACCTAAATAAGCTAATTAGACCATGTATTTAAAAGCACATAATGGGAAAAAACTTACACTAACAATCACATGTGTAAATATAGTTCACTAAATTATAGGTGTATTCCTTCCTCTTTAAATTTTAAAATTTCAAATTTCATTTTCATATATGGACATTGATTTTTTCATGTTCATTATAGGTTTTATTGGAGTAAGTTTCACATTCAGGGCCTTCTCCCAAAAAAAAATGGCTTTTACATTTTATACTCTAAAATATGGTATTTTATACTCAACAATGTCAATTTTGTCTTAGCTTCACCCTACATGACTTTTGTATGCATATATGACTCTATTCACCATTCTTTCACATCCACATGCCTTCTAAGGGTCAAACCCTCTCATGTTGTTATTAGTCACTTATAGGAATTTTCATAGTCTATGCCAAGATAATTAATTACCATACTAATACATATCTAGATCATTATATTGGTATTCATGTCTCTTGGATAGTAATGTTAGACTCAAAACATACCATTTGGTTGTTTTGTATTGCACCAAACAACTTTCACTTTTCAATTTCAAATCATTCTTATTGGTTATCCCATACATTATTCATATCAATGGCATGATAAAGTACCCAAATAACCCCATATATATAAATAATATGTATCATCCTCCTACTCATCTAACATTGATCAAATAAACACATTCACTTTTACACATTAAAATAAATTGCCTTATTTGTCTCAATTTACCAGTCACACACTATGATCAAGGTTTATCCAAGTTTAGAGAAATCAAGAGCTAAGCCAAATTTTCCAATTTCTAAGTATCATGGTTTATATTATAGGTTCAATCCATTGAAACAAAACTATTACACATATTCACCTAGTATGGAGAACCATATGTGGTTTTACTTCCCTCTTTAGAGTATTAGATATGTAGGCAACACTCAACCATTCAATGAGGAGTGGTTGGGGTCATCTAAACCCAAATTTCATTCTATTTTACAATCCTAAATATATCATTGTAACTGGACGTAGGGTTTAAATTGAAAGAGATATATTTATAGAAGTCACACACATCATTACACCTCAGGACCACACACAGAGCTAAAAGATAAGTAGACACACTTGCCTCTATCAAAATAAAGAGGAAAAATAGATAAAGTTAGAACTATAAAAATGGGAACATATCAATTGAAGGTACCAACCTCATTAATATCTAAGATTACATAGAGAACTAGATCTTGATCTAAACAACCTATAATCTAATAGTTCACATTTATTGATATTTTCCTATAGTCTCAATCTTGCATAGTATAGTGAACTGCTAAGTATGTTATGAATTGTTTTAATTTTTATATTTATCAAATTAGAGTGCCAAATCAATTTCAATCTTTTATATTTATATTTTTACTTTATTGTATATCCTTTTAATATAATTCATATACATAGTTATATATTATTAAGGGTTAATAGACCACATTAATTTAAAACATGGTAAACCTATTGGTGAACTCATATATTGTATCTAACATAGCTAAACATTAGGTTCACCTTAGGGTTTCCTCCCCCATTTTAATGGTTTTGTATTTTTATCTCTCTCTATCTCTCCATATATATATATATATATATATATATATATATATATATATATATACATACATACATACATACATATATATATATATACATACATATATATATATATACATACATATATATATATATACATACATATATATATATATATACATACATATATATATATATATATATATATACATATATATATATACATATATATATATATATATATACAGATATATATATATATGTATATATATATGATTTTTGATAAGTTATTTTACTTTATACATAAAATTACACATGGTTGTAATGGATGTACATAGTTTCTATTTCTTTAATCAAGATATGATTGTATTATTATATGTTTATTTAATTTGATATGAAAAATTGATAACAAATGTGAATTCCATGGATCCAATCTATATATAATAATAAGGCTAAAATAACTAATGAACAATCTCAAACCTTTTTAATTTATATTGTTATAATATTCAATCTTAATTGCTTCTTATCATGCCTAGGTACTAAATTTCAAGTATGAATCTTTTTTTTTCCTCCTTACCCTAGACCTCTAAATTATATCAGTTATCATCCTACCCCAATTAGTCACTACTATATTTCATAGTTCATGTTATCACTACTAGAAAAGGTAGGGTGACTTGCTATACATGTCAGAATGGAATTATTCAACATGTTCCCCCTCAACCCCATTCACCTTCCATGAGATAATTAAATTAAATCAAAGGGTGTGACATTTTTTATCAACTCAATAATACCCATCCTAATATTTATATCCTTGAATTTTTAAATTAATAAACTATCTAAACGAACATCTTATATGTGTTATTGTGTGAGACCATTCTTATTAATATTATAAAATAAAAATACTTTTATTCTATCATGAATATGTTATAGGATCCATACTTTGAAAATGAATAGTTAATTTAGACATCCAAATCTCACCACTACTGTGTCAAAATTATAAGTCTAAACAACTTTCCATAATAACACATAACTAGACCAAAACCATTGAAATGCTCTAATTCATCTGCACATATCACATGAATGTTTGGATTTGCATAAATATGTCCCTAATTAGGGAATTAAAATGTATGTAATATTTTCCTTTTTCTAATTCACTTCCATTCAAAATATGACCTAGAAAATTGACATTTTTGACCAACAGTTCAAGGCAACTTATCAAATTCTGAGAATTGCAAAAAACCTAATCAGAATCACTTAGGTAAGAAAATACAATCAAATGATTAAGTGAAAAACATATGAAAAAATAATGAATATAAAATTTTAGAAAAATAAAATTCAAATATTAGGGCCATTACATCATCAAAAGGGTGTCAAGCATTAATGAAGATAAATATCTGATTAAGGTTAGCCATGATATTAATTGTTCCCTTCTTCCAAAATATTAATTTCTTGTCCCTCCAAAATTAAACTAATTTTTAGAAACACATCTCATTTTTTATCTGAAATCCATAATTTATTTTCCTAGCCTATAAATGCCAAAGCCAGCATGGAAAATTATCAAACTTTATAATATAAAGATATAATGAAAAATTTATGTTAAAGCTTCAAATATTTCAATTTGCATACACAGGTCCAATCCAAATGTTGCATGAGGATATGTTCGAGGCACTTTACCAACCACATTTTCAAATATCTTGAGCTCCATAACTAGGCAAAAACACGTTTTTGGATCATCTATGAATTAAAAAATCACTTTGGGAAGGTATAATCATTTTAGTATGTTTTTATTACATTTTTAATAATTTCATTAACATTGTCAAATTGAGGTAATATCCATAATATGTTATGTTGATATGGGTTTCATGCACACCATGTAAGGTTAAATGAGGTAGCCTATAAATTTTTTTGATCTTTATGGAATAATATTCCACTCTGGTGCATGAGTTATAGCTATGTAGTTAAAATAACCAGGTGATGGAATAGAATGTTGAGTTTGTGGGTTATTTAACTAGGTTTTGTGGATGGATGTATGGAATGTAATATAAATCAATCACCAGGTGAGTTGGATGGGTGGATAATTATTATAAGGTGGCCATATCTCATATAAAATCAAAAAGAGGAAAGAAGGGTAAGACAAAAAATAACGCTCTATGTTCTTTAAAGGTCACTTCTAAGACCGATTCTTTGGTGGACCAGTATCTCCAAGACAAATGTTTATTATTTGTAGATATTACACACTCATGAACAAGCATGGTTATTATTTTTGGAAAACAAGTATAGGGTTTTCAATGATCTCAACTGAAGGTTGATATCCTTAGGGATGTTGTTTCACACCCTTATTTGAGAGATTATAGTTCAAACCAGAAAGTTGTCTAGGGTAATTATGGCTCATGCCTAAATGAATATACCAAAATAGATACCTTTTCACACCTCACATTATCAATTAAACTTATATTAACTACTTAAACCAATGAAGCCTACCAATCCTCAATTTTTTTTACCCATTTAAGATTAATATTCATTAATTTAAATCATTATATTCATCTATAGCATTAACACAATTCAAAATTATTGAATTAATATAGATAAAGAAAATTAAATTTCATTAACATAGAAAAATAAGAAGAAAGAACAAACACAGTTGCATGACAATCAATCTCTTGATCTCTTCGTGTATATTGATCTAAAAATTTGACCCTTGGAAAAGAGGGTTCTACATGTATATAGAAAACTTGGGGAGCGGGTTGCCTTATCTTTCAAGTATAGAAAATTTATTATTACATCATGATAAATAGACCATAAGTTTTATTTTGGTACAAAAATGCATGTTATAACTTATAGATAACCTTATACATGCAACATGTGCATGCTCATAAAAATAATTTATTTAATTACAACATGGATGTAATAAGACTTAACTATCTATTTGTAAATGTTACATCTAAAAATATACAAAAATAGCCTTAGACTAAGGCTAACTTGGTTCTTTATTAACAATTTTCAAAGTTATTATTGTACCTATAATTGTAATTAGAGTTATGATGCTAACTAGAGTTGAACTTGTTGGTACAATAGATGTGGTGATTAGTTTTGGAGCTAGGGATTCACTCATTATTTGGGCTAGAATTACAATTGGATCCAAACTAAGATGTGACATTTAGGCCCTCTCTAAGTTAGGAGGGAATAAAGTTGATTATGGTGTTGTAGTTAGCATTATAGGTGGGGTCTAAGGAGCAAAACTGATAGGTGGTGTTGAGGCTACTTTATTCTTAGGTTATGACTCTTGGTAATATGTGTATGTTTTAGCATGATGTGCTTGAATTATGATCATATAAAGTAGATGAGGTATGGTTACCTTGTCTATCCTTTTCATTAGCCTTGCATGCTCTATCTTGGTGGCTTAGAATCTAACCCAAAAGACCTCCACTTTTATTGACTTCTTCCTTGTTTTACATAGTTTTCTTCAATGTCCTCTACACTCAATCCTTATAGACTTTGTTTGAAGCTATAGTGTTTTTCATTTTCTATAGTACCTAATGTTTCCCCTATATTTTGTTCTTGCTCTTGTTGAGCTATCATCATAATAGGTGGTTTTGGGGGGTCTTGACCTTGGTTTGTTAGCTATTGATAAACCCTACCACTCTAGAAGTTACAGGATCTCCATCCCCTTGGTGGTAGGATCCTAAATTTGGCTTGGTTGAGTGTAAGGGATGAGTATACTTGTATCACCCTCAACAAATCTTCACTTAAGCTTGTAGTCTCATCCCTTTCCTTTAATTACTCATCATCATTGGCTTTAAGTAATAGGAATTCATGTTCAAACAACTCATGTTTTTATAGGATGCCAAGGTTGTGGATATGTTTTTGTACTATCTCATGCAAGTACCAATCCTTATATGGTAGATTAGCCAGTGCATAATCCTTCCTTGTATTCCTATCTTCTCTAAAATTTCTCTTCAATATATACTACATCCTCCCAATAATGATATGGGAGTCATTACAAGTGCCTTTCTTACTCTTTGTCAAATATTCATCTATACCATTCCATATTTTCAAGGAAATATCTTACTTGGAAACTTTTTCAAGTACAAATTTTGGGAGCCAAAGAGGGTCTACCTTATGCCTAGTAACCATGATGATTGTATCATCTAGGTAGAGCCAATAATTGCTCAAGTTTGTGAGTATATTGAAAATGCTCTTTGAAATCATGGCCTGAGATTGGCCATGAATGGTCATCCAAACCTAAAGATATATGTCCTTTAATATTTTGTCAATGTTCCTTACATATGCATATATGTGGACAAAGGAATACAAGTCACATATTTTATTCTTGATATAATTGAGGTTGGGACTCCATAAAACCCCATTATGTCAATAAATAGTCCCCATGACTATATCTAGGAGGTATGACATCATATATAAATTTACCCCATGGGGAATCTTTTCCTTTTGTAGAATCTATTTATGTAGGTAGGCACTAATGATCTCCCCTAATACATAGGTGCACTCTGAAGTAACTAGTAGGTCCAGTAGAGGTACCCATTCTAGATAAATGAAATGAATTCTCAGGTGAAAAAAGAGTTAGTTCAATAATGGTATACAAATATGAATACCCATATTAAATTGGGTGATGGGGATAAGAGTTTTAGTATGTTCCTTAGAAATGAAAGTCTCACCTAGGAGAAGCCACTTCCCTACTACTTGCTCTACATTGTTATTTTTCATCCAAGTGACTACTTTGTAAATCAAATGTTACACCTAGAACAGTTAGACTTAAATACATAGTAAATGCATCTCCACATATGTAAGAAATAATTATATGGTTTTTGACATAGTATAGATAACCACCATCTACCATTTTTACTAAAAAATTAAGTCTCACATCAAGTTAATGCATGGCATCAATTATGGTTTGGTGGTTGCATAGAGAAGTTCCTGGCATTTCACTGAAAGAAAGTTATCTACAAGTTGTTTATCCTCTATTGATTTTTCCTCCTCTAATGTGAATGGATAAAAATTCTCTATGGCCTCCCATATATTCAAGTAATTAGCATGAAGGTCATCAAACATAGTTACATCAAAGACTGTATTTGATTTTTTATTTTTGGGAATAATGGAGTTCTATTCCTATTTAATAAATAAGTTTGAGTAGGAGAATCACTAAATAATATTCATAATTAAAGCTAATAATTTGTGAAATTGAATTGAAATTAATCCTTTTCTAAAAATATCACTGAGACACTATTATTTTTATGGATTATTTCAAGTGACACAGGGTGTAGGAATTTGTGTGCAGGACTGGGACACTATCACAAACAAGATCCTAGACTTCATTTTTTTATTAGATAGGAGTGTCAGAACTAGAAACCCTAGAGTTTGATGCTATAGTCCTCTAACACTATTGTCCAAGGATTTAACTTTTTTGTGTTTTGTTTACCTACTTAGTGTGAGCTTGTGTACCAATTTTTAAGTCCTCATTGTCAATAGATCTCACTATAGAGTTGATTCTTCATGTACTTATATATTTTATATAATTTTTAAAAAAATGGAAAATTTAAAAAAGGGATTAGTGTGTGTAAGATACACTAGGCATGATTCACACCCCATGTGTTGTCATGCTACTTATATACTAATACTTCAAGGATGGATCAAGCCATATGTAGTTCTCCTCTTAAGAGTGCTTGGTGCAAAAGTGAATTAAATGCAATAAATGATAAAAATGGGTATGTTTGAGATGACTAGGGACTAGTGTAAGGACTTGAATTGGCTTGAAACTGTATAGGTTATTTGTATGCAGAGAATAGGGAAGATTTCTTGAGTGGTCTTGCTTGTATTCTTACTTTCTTGAATGATATTTTCCACCCCTTTCTAAATAATCTTTGAATGGGATTTTATAGGGATTTATTGGTCATGGGTTAAATGAAACTAGACTAGGCCAACATAACGAATAAGAAGAATCAAGAAAAAATGATAATCTAGGATTGAATTGTGATTGGACATGAGTGCTAAAAATGGGACACCCTAAGGTCTAGCACTATAGTCCAACTTTGGTGTTATTGTCCTAAGTAGATGAGATCTAGGGGGATGGATTAGTCATGAAGAAAGGGTTCTAGCTCAGATAAGATTAATTCGAGAAGGCCATGGATGATTGGGAATTAGTGAAAATAAGGCTAAGAGGGTCATGAGATAAAGCAAGAGGGACCTAAACATTAGGTGTCTCCAGCCATGCTCAAGTTAACAAATTTTGAATATTATATGACTATATTAAACCCCCCTTTATTCTAGTGATGCAACAAAGTAAAATACTAGGATAAAGGAAAATAGAAAGCATACTTGAACTTACCTACAAAGGTGAAGCCTATGAAGCTTGTGATGATGAGTAATGTTGGATAGTGTATAGAGAGCATGTTGTGTAAGTGTGAATCTAAAAGAGGAAAATAAAGAGTAGATCAGTTCTTATTATATGCAATATATAACAAGAATGTACAAATATGGGTGAGAGAGGAAGATAAAGGAATGAATAAACCTCACCAGGTACATGAACTAATACAAAATATGTTATGATGTTGAGTAAGGTTGAGTAATGTTAGATGTGTTGGATGATGTTGTACCAAAAGTTATATCACAAATGGATATGAATGCTCAATTCCCTAGAAAGTGGCTCAAGAATGAAAAGGCTATCCCTTACTCTCTATCATCTCCCACTACATAAATATAGATGATCATGCATGTGTTAATTGATGTCTAGACTATTTGTCTAATCCCTTTGAATAGGTGGATCAAGAATATAAAGGCTGGGCCTTTGGCTCCATCATTACCTGCTAAGTGAATCTAGATGATCATGTGTGTGCTAATTGATGTTTGGATTATGCGTCTAATCCCTTTGAATAGGTGGATCAAGAATATAAAGGTTATCCCTTTAGCTCCATAATTACCCACTGAGTGAAGTAAGATGATCATGTATGTGCTAATTGATGTTTGGACTGTGTGTCCCATCCCTCTGATTAGGTGGCTTAAGAATACAAAGGCTATCCCTTTGGCTCCATTATTTCCCCATGAATTGAAGCTATGAACTGATACCTATATGAAAAAGTATGTCATATGAGATGGATTATAAAGCCCATGAATGCTCTATAAATTTGATAATGTGGAATGGATAGCTAAATGTGTGCTAGAAACTGGGCCAATGTTGGCCAACTTGAAAATGATGTATATTAGGCTTGTATGAAAGCCACTCCAAAACTAAAAATTTGGCTTATGTGGAATCCACTTGGGAACTCAGGTACTCAAGAATACAGAGGTTAGGCTTGTATGAAAGCCACTCTAAAATGATGCCAACCACTTGAATATGGAATAAGGCATGTAACTTCTAAGAATGCCTAGGTAATGCTAAAAATTTAAAAAAAAAAAATCAAAAGTGTTGTGCAATCTACCCCCAATCATTGTTAACTAAAACATGGATTCTAATCTAGAAGTTATACTAACTTTTATGTATAAAACTAGAAGTGAGAACTAATCATGTCACGTGTGATGCCCCTTATGTCTAGATTCTTTGAGAAAACTGTACTAAAAACTACTAATTTGAACTAGTTTGATTGTGCAAAATTTTAGTTGAACCTACCTTTCTAACTGATTTTGGAAAACTTGGTTTTTTGTCTATTTGGATAAGAGCACCAAAAATGGACACCTTGGTGTCTGGTTCTATAGTCTAGCCTCAACATTGTTATCTTGGGCTAAAGCTAATCACTATTTAAGAATGTTGACTATTCTCTTGGACTATTCTAAGTGGTTTGATGACTGGTTATTGTTCTAGTTGTTCTAAAACTTGATTTTTTGTTCGATTAAGAGCTTTGATCTCTATATCAAAACCCTTGTTTGTTGCCCCATCTTTTAAGGTTAGGAATAGGTACCCTACAATGATTTCCCTCAAAATAAAAATCCCTACAAGTGTGTTAAGATATAAATATACATGATATAACAATGATAATCAACAAAATATATCAAGATATAGCATGCTTTGATTTGAGAGATTGTTAGATCAACAAGGGTATGGATAGATATATGTAACAATGTAATACTATGTGAAATGTACTGAACTAGAATTAAAATGTTTAGTTTTTAGTCTTTTAGTTATTATTTGGAGGGATGGATCATGATGTCTATCATGGAATCAAAGTAAATAAGAAAAAATGCATGATATGGATCAGGGTATTACAATAATCAAAGACATAATCAATCAAACAAGCACTCAGAGAAAGAATAAATAAGCATACAAGGGTGGCTAAGGGGTCTTGTAAACAAGGGAAATGGGCACATTTCACTCAAACTAGAAAGCAAGCATACAAAGCATGTTCATATGCCACATACAAATACAAGTTAAACAAGCAATGTTGGTACAAGGGCCATAGGATCATAGAAGAGTAAAATAAAAAGATGTTGGAAAATTTCCTAAGGCACACACATGAATAGAAGTAAATGACATTAAAAAATGTTCTAAGGCACATATAGGAGGCAAGCAGTAACAAGAAATATAATTAAATAAGATACACTAAGCAAGAAGAGAAAGCATGTAATAAATAGAAAGATAGAATCACATATAAAAAATCAAAGCAAGAGTAAAAGTATGCAGGACATGTTTAGTACAAGACTAGGTATATGCTCAGAGATACACAAGTGCTAGATACTAGTGAAATGTTGATATGGTAATCTATGTAAGCTAGTAAGTAATGTATATCATCATGATAACTTGGAATGTGTAGTGTAAGAATGACATAATGTAGTTGGTGTAGTCATGCAGAAGATGCCCCTAGTGAGTATGTATATCAAAGTGTGTCTCAAATGTAGAATTAGGATGTCCCCTTAATGGATAGAGTGAAGAAATCAAGGAGTTGGATGTAACTTCACACGCTCAAATTAGATCAAGTGAATCATGGTAATGTAGATAAATTGAAACACAATAGCATGAAATAGAAAATGTAAGTCTTAGCATGATATTAGAAATGTAAAATGTGGATGATGCATACAATTGAAATATTTTTGGTGTTTTGACATTTTAAAATGTTTTTGGATTTTGAAATATTTTTGGTGTTTTGACATTTTAAAATGTTTTTGGATTTTGAAATATTTGAGCTATATCAAATCAAGCAAAAGAGGTTATGTAAAATCAAAGATGTAAAGAGACTATGTATAATAAAAAATGTGTAAAATAACATGCCATACATGCAATCTTTGTAGATGTATAATGTTCATTGGATTTTTAAGTTTATTTCCTTCAAGTGAGACTAGATGATACACTTTAGGGCTAAGATTTTTGGTAATGATGTGTGGGCCTAACCAATTTGGTTTAAATTTTAATTTTATTTCTTCTTTGACATTGATATTATGAATATTTTCTTTGAGAATGAGATCATTTACTTCAAATTGTCTAGTGTGAAATCATTTATTGTAAGAACATTGTATACATTGTAGGTAGATTCTAAGATGTTGTACTACTTGAATCCATGTATGGTCCAATTTTTTGAGCTAGTGTAAATGCTTTTCATGATATTGATCATTGTTGATATTACCTTGAAGGGAGACATGAAGAGATGGGATTTCTAATTCTAGTGGTAAAATTACTTCTATGCCATAAATGATTGAATAAAGAGTGGCTCATGTGGGTGTAATAATACTTGTGTAGTAAGCCCATAATGCAAATAATAATTGATTGTGGCAATAATCTCCAAACTTGGTCACTATTTTTCTCAAAATGTTGTTGATTATTTTATTAGTGGATTCTACTTGACCATTTCCTTGTGGGTAGTATGGAGTGGAGAATGTGTGTTTAATCTTATATTTTGTATAAAATTTCTTGATAGTTTTATTCTTGAATGATGTTACATTATCAAAATGATAGATACGAGTAGAATAAAACATAAAATAATGTGGGTCATGAGGAAGTTATAAATATCCTCCCCCATAGTATATTGAAGTGGAGCTACTTCCACCCATTTGGTAAAGTATTTAGTAGTTGTGATGATGTACGTGTGCCCACCAACAAATTTTGGGTTAATTTTCTTTAAGATCAAAGCGCCATAACATTAATGGCCATGGAGAAATAATAAGTTGAAATTGTTGTGAAGGTGCATTCTTTAATTTGTTATGTCATTAACATTTATCACATAGCTTTGCATATTGTAAACATTCTTCTTCCATAATGGGCTTGTAGTAACCTTGTCAAATCAATTTGTGTGACATGGCCTTTCCACTAAAGTGACCACCACACTCATTATCATGTATTTGTGTAAGAGAAATTTTGGATTCTATTGAATTAAATTATCTAATTGTCCATAAAAGGATCGCCTAAAGAGGTCCCCACTAATGATGACATAAAAGAGTGCTTATTTGTGTAGCTTGCACTTGTCATTTTATGAGAAAGTATTTGGTGTAATAGATTTATTTAAAAAATTATATATGTCAGAGAACCATTTTGGAGTTTTGGAACTACATGTAGTGGCTAGTACAGATAGTGAAATTAGATTTGTGTTAGATATTGATGGTTATTGTAATCATTTAAATTTGAAAATAGTTTGATCATTGTTAATGTTGATATGGCTCAAAGATTTGACACTTGCCATTACATCTACATGTCGGTTGTCATTTCTTGGTATACTTTCTATAGAAAAGTAATCAAATTATGATGATAAATATTTTACCATGTTATGATATGGGATACGATGTTCCTCTTTTGTCTAATAGACATCATTGACTTGGTTGACCACTACATAGAAATCATTAAAGACTTAAATAGCTATGATTTTGAGGGACTGGGCCAAAAATAGACCTAAGATAAGTGCTTCATATTCTATAGTGTTATTGGTGTAGGAAAATCTTAGTCGGTATGCTATAGGAATTGTGTGACTAGAAGGATTAACAAAGACAATGTCTGCCCCTACACTGAATGCACATCAAGAACGATAAAATAATATGGTCTAGGTATTTGAATAAGTAGTAAAATCATCTCTAAATGTGTCACTAAGAGGGTTGGTATCCAAGATTGGTTCTACTACCAAATGGTTTGCAATGATTTGGACCTTTATTTATTTCTAGAGGACTATTTTTAAGTTAAATTTTGTTAACAACAAAACCCATTTTGCAATACGATCAAAAAGATGTGGTTTTGCCATTAGAAACTTCAAGGGATCTATTTTTTTAATGACATGAGTCTCATTATTGAACATGCAATGTCAGAGTTTTTGTGTATAAAAAACTAATGATAGACATATTTTTTTCATTGTATAATAATTTTTTTCATAATCAACTAGTGTGTGACTGTTTTAATAAACTACTTGCTCAGTATGTTAATGATCATGTTGTGTTAGGATTACTCCTAGTGCATGATCTATTGCTAAGATATATATGAGGAAAGGCTTATCAAGGATATGTGGTACTAAAATAGGTAGATTAAGAAGGTATTACATGATTTTATTGATTATTTCTTGATAAGCTTAGTCCCAGATAAACTGTGTATCTTTCTTTAGTAGTCAAGTGAATGACTGAGTTTTACCAACAAGTTGTGCTACAAAATGATGGATTTCCTATATCTTGCCTTATAGGGATCGAATTTGTTTTAATTTCATAAGAGGTGGCATATCAATAATTTATTTGACTTTCTTAGGGTCAACCCCTATGCCATGCTGAGAAATAATAAACCCTAAGAATTTTCTCGATGTAACCCCAAACTCACATTTCATTGGGTTGAATCAAACATTGTATTTCCTGAGTCATTGAAAGATCTTTCATAAATCAAGAGCATGTTTTTATCATTATTTTGATTTATATAATATATCATCTACATAATCCTTAATAGTATGGTGAATCAAGTCATGAAAAATGTGTGTCATAGTACGTTGATATGTGGTACCAGTGTTATTTAATTTGAAAGGCATGATAATGTAACAAAACATACCCTAAGGTGTTTTAAAGGATGTTTTTTCTTGATCTTCTTCAATAATTTTGATTTGGTTGTAATAGGCAAAACCATCCACAAATGATAAAATTTTATATCCAGTTATTGAATAAATGATCATATCAATGTTTGGTAAAGGAAAATCATCTTTGGTTCATGCATTATTTCAATCTTGAGAATTAAAACAACATCCAATTTTTCCATTAGGTTTTACTATGGGAACTATATTGGATATCCATTCAAGATGTGCTACTAGTGGAATGAAACTAACATCTAAGAGGCATTGGATTTCATCTTGGACTAAGAGAGCCACCTTATGATGTATTTTATGAATTTTTTTGCTTAACTAGTTTAGCATCAGGGTATAAAGGAATTTGATCAATTTCTATAGATTTATCAATTCCTAACATATCTAAATAAGACCAAGCAAAGAGATGTGGAATTTTTTTTAAAGTTTGATGAATATCTACATCCTCTTCCTTTTGTAGGGTAGTGACTAATAAGACAATGTAGGGATCTTTTTTGGTTTAAAAATTGAAATTTATTATTTCTTAGTTAAGAAATGTGTAACGATCAAGTGTATATGGATTTTTAGGAATAGTATCATTTGAGTCAACTTGTATATTTGGGGAAGAATCTAGATTTTCTCTAAAGTATGAGTGGGAATTTGTGTGATTTGAAAATCTATTTTTATGATAGGAGAATGGGAGGTCCTCATATGCTCTAAGAAATTGTAGGAGGGATTCATCATTATAAAATTCATATAATGTAAACATGCCAGGTGAAACTATATTTTCAATAAGATTAGGATAGACCAATGACAATTTAGAGGTATGATTAACTATACTTTTGGTACGTGCAATGGGTGGACAATTTTTTTTGTGTTTTGAAAGTGTGGGAAAATATTTATCATGATTTCTACAAAACTAATATCCTAGTGCTTGCATTCTATGTTGTGTGGATGCCTCGATAGGATTAACTATTCCTTGTCCATGATTTCTAAGTCCTTTACCCTGGTAGCCCATCTTATTAAGATATTTAAGTGAAGAAGGTGAATTAAATTAGTGATTTGGTTTTGGTGCTAGAAAAGAATTTGGAATTGTCTAATGTGGTGTATGGTATGAGGGTGTATTATGAGTAGTGGGTTGTATAGGTATACTACCTAGATTAAAGTGTGGAATATATTTCTATAGAGATTTAACAACATGGAAATATTTGAAATGTTCATTATCTATTGGGCATGTGTATATGTAACCTTTGTGACTAAATTTTAGACAAGCATGGAGTGTAGAAGGGACTACATGCATATCATGAATCCATGGCTAACCAAGTAATAAATTATAATTGAGGTCATTTAGCATGAATTGGTAAGTATTTGGTAGTGTCTTAGGTCCTAAGGTAATATTGAGTGTTATTTGACCCATTAATTTTTGTGGAATGTTGTTGAAACCCCTAATGTTCATATTAGAATGGTCTAGATCTTGAGATTGTATGTTAAGACGTTTAAGAAAAGATATGTTGCAAATTTTAAGTCTTGAACCATTATCAACTAACACTCTTTTGACCCCAACATCATTATTTCTCAATTGATATACAAAGGTAGATGTTTTTCAATGATGTGTTACGGGGATAAATCCTCTTTTTCAAAATAAATATGTTATTCAATCCATTGAATTGTGTTGAAGATAGATACAACATAAGTTGGTTCAACTGAAACAAGAATTCTAGTATTGTGAAGGGATACATACAACACATCTTTTTAGAGATCTGATCATTGAAGGAGATCAAGAATAGAAATTGTATCTAAAGGGGTACTAGCCTAAGTGATAAAATTATAGCCATGGGTGTAATCAGCCTGCCTAGCTTCATAAACTTGGGTGATAGCATGGACTACATGATCTACTATAGGCATAGAGTTGGTAGTAGATATGGGATAAGAGATAAATGTACAAACTTTGAAGGGAGGATGGATATATACAACTTATAATGTTTGTTTGTGTCTAGTAGCGGTAGGAAGATACTTAAAAGTATCCAATGATTTATATGCATTTAGGTATAAATCATGAATGTGAAGTGAAATGCATTTGACTATTGATATATGCAATAACATGTTTATGAAGAGTAGATAAGCAAAGGATAGAAGGTATGGATTTTTTTCATAAAGGAATAGAAACTTTTTCCATATAACATAACATTTCAAATGCATTAGCATGATACATTTGAACAATTTTCAACATGAGGAATAGAAAGCAAAGGATAGAGAACATGAATTTTTGCATAAAGGCATATAAATTTTTGACATGCAACATAACATTTGAAATGCATTTAGCAAAATAGAGTTGGTATTTAATCTATATGAGCAAAAGAGAATATGCAAAAAGAATTTTGAAGTCTTGTGCATTTTTTTTAATGAAGTTTGTAATATCATCCCATATAATGAAACATAAACATGAAATGCAAAATATGAAGATTTGTACTAATATATCATAGACTTCATCATTCATGTAAATGATAGGGCCCATTATTGTTTCCTTGTTATTTATAAGAAATGTAATAAAAAATTGTACATAAGTCAAAATCATTTTTGAAATTTGATTATGGATGTAAGGTGATACCTAAGAAAGCAAAATAGGAGCTAGTACGTGCAACTCAAGATTTTCCAAAAATATTTATGAAAAATACTATGAATTTTTAAAATTGAAATTGGATTTTTGAGTTTAGTGTTCAAGAAAAAAATTATAAAATTATGGGGAAGTTCTTGATTTAATGGGACCTAATAAATGCAATTAGGGTTTTGAGAAAAATAATTTTTTGAAAATTACTATGAATTTTTGAAATTTGAAGTGATTTTCTAATTTTAGTATGCGACTTAAAAATTAGAACATGATTGGAAAATTAATGGGAGCTAGTTGATGCAACTAGGATTTGAAATAAAATTATTTTTGAAACTACTATTGAATTTGAAAATTTGAATTAAATTTCTAATTTATATGTGCAATCAAACAATTAGGAATTTATTGGATTAATGTTGGAAAATTACTAGGACCTAGTGTATGCATCTAGGGTTTGAAATAAATTTATTTTAACATTTACAACAAAATTTTAAAATTTGAGAGGAATTTATGATTTTAATATTCAAGAAAAAAATTCAAAAATTAAGGGGAAAAATCAGCTAGAAATTTACCCTAGGGTTTCTAGGGTTTTAATACAAAATTCAAATTAAGTTGTGTTCACCAAATGATTTGTTATTTTTGGGAATAATGGAGTTTTATTCATATTTAATAAACAAGTTTGAGTAGGATAAACTTGTAAATAATATTCCTAATTAAATCTATTGATTTGTGAAATTGAATTCAAATTAGACCTTTTTTTAAAATAGTAGTGAGAAAGAGAAAATCAAACTTAGATTATTCTAGACTATTTTGACTAAGATAGGGTCTATAAATTTGTGTGTATGATTGGGACACTATCATAAATAGGATCCTAGACTTCATTTTCTATTTATGTAGGATTGTTATAGTTAGACACCCTAATCTCTGATGTTATAGTCCTTCTCCAACATTGTTGTCCTGAGGATTTAAGCTGAGTTTTATTTGCTTTCTTAGTGTGAGACTATGTACCAACTTTTAGGTCCTCACTATCAATATATCTCCATTTAGATCTAATTCTCCATGTACTTGTATCTTCTATTCAATTGAAAAAAACTTTGGTAAATGGAGAAAAGGGGCTAGTGTGTGTAGGATGTACTAGACATGATTCACACCCCATGTGTGGGCACACTACCTATATACCAATACTCTAAGGAGGAATAAAGCCATATGTAGTTCTCTCTTTAAGAGTGCTTGGTATAATAGTGAATGAAATGCAAGAAATGTTAAAATTGGGTATGCTTGAGATGACTAGGGACTGGTGTAAGGACTTGAATTGGCTTGAAAGTGTATAGGCTAGTTATATATATAGAATAGGGAAGATTGTTTGTATGGTATTTCTTGTATTCTTACTTGTTTGAATGATATTTTCCAAACCTTTCCAAATGATCTTTTAATGGGATTTTATATGGATCTATTGGTCATGGTTTAGATGAAACCAAACTAGATAGATATGATGACCAAGATGAATCAAGGAAAAATAGTAATCTAGTCTCAAATTGTGATTAAATACGAGTGCTAAAAAGGGGACACCTTAGGGTCTAGTGCTATAGTCCAACTTTGGCACTATTATCATGAGTAAATGAGACATAAGGGGATGGATTAGTCATGAGGAGAGGGTCCTGACTCAATTGGGTTCAAGTTTTTAAGGCCACCAATAATTGGGAATTAGTGAAAATAAGCCTAAGAGGGTCATGCGAGCAAGCAAGATGGACCTAAGTATTGGGCATCTTTATCCATGCTCAAATTACTAATTTTTTCATTATATGTGACTATATTATCTAGCTACTCTATGGATTATTTGATGGAAACCTAGATGGTGGTGAATATCCCTTATATGCCTTGGATGAAGATGCCACTACTATTGGTTGATGATGGTATGATTCAAGCTTTTTTAAATGGTGGTCTAAGAACTTTTTTTCATAAATTTAAATTCATTTTAAATGTAACTAGGGATTTTGAAATTATAGTTAGCTATATGCACTCAAGCTCTTGAAAATAAAATGAGGTGAACTTATTTGGGGGCTCAATGTTATAACTTTATGCATTCATTCTAATTTTTACTCCATTAATCACCAATGTCTATGAGCTCATCACCTTTATTCCATTCAAACTTGACCACCTAGGCCTAAAGTTCATGCCATGTAGTATGCTTCCTCATTATGGGTGTCATGGTGTTATTTCTTCCCTTTAACACTTATTCCTATATGGTTTAGTTAGGGGGTCAACCTTTGTCTTTGGGACTAATTATATAATATGGTGATTCCAAGATTTTGAATGAAATACCTCTAAGAGTAGAATGTTCTTCCTAGAGATTCATTAAAAAAGTTGTCTAAAATTCATCAAAGGTAAATTTTTCAGACTAAAGGATCTAAACAAAAGTCACTGAGGGAATAGTTCCTAAGGACTAAGTGTCTTTGAAAAGATTGTCATTCGAGAGGAATTTGTCATAGAAAAGACCTATAAGGAAAACCTTTTGAATGAAATTTACCTAAGAGAAATTTATCAAAGACTAAAACCTTTTTAAGATCTAAGTTTTTGAAGTAAAATTTTCATATAGGAAGTGTTGAACAAAATGATCTTAAGAAAATTTGCCAAAGACTAAGTTACCGAATGAAACAAAATTTGAAATAAATTTCCAACCAAATAGTTTCTAATTAAAAATTTTATGAAGACAAAAATATCGAAGACTAAAAGTATCTAAAATTATGAATAAAAAGAACCTAAATAGGCAACTCCAAATAAAATCACCCCAATAAGAAAACCTGAATACATAT
This sequence comes from Torreya grandis, assembly GCA_037957365.1. Classification (NCBI taxonomy): domain Eukaryota; kingdom Viridiplantae; phylum Streptophyta; class Pinopsida; order Cupressales; family Taxaceae; genus Torreya; species Torreya grandis. The sequence continues at coordinate 960,921 of JARHVA010005821.1, read as the reverse complement.
CATACATAGAGATTATTCTAAAATTTCAATTATCTGATTAGTTTCAATAAGTCCTTCCCAATGGAAAATAGGTACACCAAACATGATTCAATGTCCAAAACATCAAGTTTCTATAGATAATAAAAATATATCATACACCCACACACCCAAATAATTTACAAGTCATTTAAAAACAAAGGGGGTCCCTACTTTTCAAAAGAAATCTAAGGTGGGGTGTGTTGAATACAAAACATAGTGACTCCTATGGGTGAATACTCTTGAGTTTTCAAGAATCTAAAATACATGGTTTTGCAATCCTAATATCAACCATGAACCATAATAAAATAAATGATTAAATCATAAAGGAAAAAGAGACTCTTAATAATTCCATGAAACATACTAAATTCAATTATACCTTGGACATATGTGTGGGAAAGTGATATTCTTTAGTCTTTATCAAAGGGTTTTAGACAAAGAGATGAGGTGACTTTCAGGTTTCATTCTAATTGGGGGTTAATTTAATTAACATTGGGTATCTCAGGCATTTATCTACTATCAACCAGGCATCCATAGCCCTGACAGAGATACTTGATCACATTTTCTCCCTTCCTTCATATTTTCTATGATGCATGATACATAGATCTTATTTCATCATGTAACCTTATAATCCTCTTTGATTTTATCTTAGACCCTTTCTATTATTCCTTTTATTTTTATTTCCTCTTTTTTTTTCTTTCTTGATTGAAATAAGGAAGAAGGTGACCAACATGAGATGGTCTTAGTAAAATTTGGTTAATCATCATGTCCTTGTCAACATTTACCCATGTCAATGGTTATTACCTCAAACAAGTATTAGCATTTTATGTGCTTTTAACACAAGAGGATAAAGAGATCTTTCTAAATTTGAACAAAATTGTGGGAGTAACTTTTACATACTAGATATAATCATTGGATTTGTGACCTAATCATCTCTAACACTCTCATTGCTTACTTGGATTAAGAATTTTGAAATACAAGATTTAACACCAACTAATTTGATTTGGATTAAAAACACCTAAAATTTATCTTATTTATACTATGATTGATTAACCAAATTTCCACTAAATAAAAATAAAACTATCCTATAAAGTAGGAAAACTACCTAAAGTAAACACACTAGACTAGACAAAGTAAACTATCAAAACTAAAAGCATTTAATCTATAAAACTAAAACTAATCTAATGAAAACAAATTATTGAGATAAAAAATATAACTATTAAAAAACATAATCTAATCTTACCTCTATCTTAAAAATTTATTGGTACTTAGATACATCCCTAGATGGAGGAGCCATGAATTAATGATTAAAAAACTATTCATTGACTAGATATGTCAAATCTTTACCTTGGAGATCTTTCAAACATAATGCATTATTACCCAAGATCTTGGAGATTTGATAAGGTCTTATCCATGGTGGGTTAAACTTTTCATGCATTCCTTTTTTCTCGTGGGATTTGTCTCGTAGCATCACTAGGTCAGAAATCTTAAATTCTTTAGATCTTTATCTCTTATCGAACCATCTCTTGACTACGTCTTAATGTTTATTAAAGTTTTACAATGCTTCATTCCTAAAGTCTTCCATTTCAATAATATCCAATAATATAGACACTATCTTGTCATTGAGCTCCATGTATTCTTACATAAATTGATATTTTGGTAGCTTCAACATGATAAAGGGACACTAGTTTTTCCCCATAAACTATTATATATGGTGAAATTTTAAGGGCCTACTTATACCAAGTCCAGTCTTCCCATTGTGCATATTTTAGCAAGAGATGTTACTCCTTGGGCTTATCTATGGATGAACTCATAATAACATCTATGAGATTCTTATTGGTTACCTTAGCCAATCTATTCCCTTTTAGATAATGATTAGAGGATGATCTTATTGTAATCTAATTATCATGGGCCAATTTGGTGAACTCAACTAATTGAAATGTTGGCCCATTTTCACAAACCAAATAAATAGGTGTGTCAAACCTAGTTGTGATATGATCTTAAAATGAATTGACCACATCTTTGGCTCTTGAGTTCTTGGTGCTTGCTACCTCAGTCCATGAAGTGTAATAATCTTTATCAGTGAGCATAAACTTTTTCCCTATTGAAGAACTCAGGTTTATGACACCAATGAAATCCAAGCCCCCTTGGGTGAATAACTTAACTTCAATCATAGGGTGTAATATCATAGCTACATGTACCTGTCCTTTTTTCAATACATTGTATTCATGACATGTCTGCACATAGGAGTGAGCATCCTTAAAGACCATTGGCTAATAATAACCCATTATGAGTATTTTATGGGTTGTAGTATTTTCAGATGGATGGCCACTACCAATATTTTCTTATAGGTTTTCCAAGATCTCATGATCTTTTTAATACAACACACATCTTAAATAGATGCCTTCATAGTTTTTACTATAGATGATGCCTTTCTTGATCATGTAATGAGTAATTTTTACCCTTAAGGCTCTATTTTTCTCTCTCTTGAGTTATTGGGGGCATGTTATCGTAAGTAAGAACTGAATAATGCCTGAATACCAATCCTCTTGGGAAATCTATGTTTGGTACACCTATTTGATGGTGATATGTGGGTTTGGTTTGATCATCAATTGAATAATACCTTTTCCTCTAAATATATTAATAGGTTTAATTTCCATATCAAACAACTAAAATTTCACCATCCATTTACCTCTATGCTCTCCCAATTCATTTTTTCCCTAGGTAAGCTTGATAGTAGGTTCTAATACTACAGTGATGGTCTTGTTCTAGAGGATGTAATGCCTAAACTTATTAACTACTTTTAAAATGGAAAAGATTTTCTTGTCAATCAGTGAGTATCTAAGCTTTGCATATTTCAAGTTGGTGCTCATAAAAGTGATAAGGTGTTCACTTTCTTCCTTCTTTTGTATAATCCTGGAAATAATGATATGCTCTAAAGTAAATGAATACATGAAAAATTCTTTAGTGAAATCTAGACTTACCAGTACTAGGGCATATGAAATATACTTATTTGTCTTGGAAAGACTTCCTAGATTTAGGTGTCTACTCCACTTTGGCATCCTATTTGAGCATTGCATTCATGGGTTTAACAATATTTTCAAATCTTCATATGAGTTTCCTTATGAAATTAATCTTCCTAAAGAAGCACTTGAGCTCCTTTTTGTTATTTACAAACATTATTTTTGAAATCCCCTAGATTTTGTGTGGGTCAATAGTGATCCTACCTTTAGTGATGATGTGGCCTAGGATCTTGCCTTCAATAATTCCTAATATACTTTTCATAGGGTTCAGTGATATGCCAAACTTCTTACACCTTTCAAAAATGGATTGAAGATGGTTGATATGATCATCTTTATTTTTAGAGAAAACAGTGGCATCATCCATGTATATAATTATGCATTTACCTATCAATCCTTATAATGTGTGATTCATCACTCTTTTAAAATTAGCTCTAGTATTTATCATCCCAAATTTCATTCACTTGTATGCATATGTTCCCCATTTTGTAGTGATTGACATTTTCATCCTATCCTCTAATTCGATTAGTACTTAATTATATCCTAAAAATACATCTAATAAATACATCATATCAAACCACTCATATTTTTTATTACCTCTTCTAGGGAGGGTACAATATAATTATCCTTCTCATAAGCTTTATTCAAATTCTTGAAGTCAAAACATAGTCCAATTTCAAAGCTCTTTTTCACCACCAAAACTAGATTGGCCACCCAAGTAGAATGCCTAATAGGCAAAACTATCTGGGAACTTAGTGACTTCTCTACTTATTTCTAGATCAATGGTTCTAGGATAGGATTAATTGGCCTTTTCCTTTTCCTCAATGGTTTATGATCTGGCTATTGGCAATTTAGCCTATCAAGGCTAAATGCCAACCCCTACAATTGAAAATTTTCCATTGACCACCATAGTGTTTATTAATTATCATTTCAAGAGTGAGTTTCATGTCTTGTCAGAGTCATATATTTTTTTAAGTGGTATTAAGTAACATCATGATGTTTGGAGGTATTTTTAATCAATTCAAGTGGTCTTATGATCTGAAAGTGCTCAGATGAAGATGGTGAATATGTCAGTTGATGACTTATCATGACTTATCTAACATATTCAGTATATGGAAGGTATTAAATGAATTATAATCTTAGAAGGTGTGATAATCCTCATTCAAGACTTTTTAAGAAGGCTAAAAGGTATTCTTCATGGTATTTAGTGGCAATTTTCCTTTGTAAAACCATGCGTTTATTGCCTAAAAAGATAAGTTTTGGTTTTTTAATGTTAAATATGGATTCAAAAGGTCATAAAATCATCCATAATTCCTTTTAACACATTCATATTTATGTCATTACCTTAGACATAAAGTTTCATTCTTTAAAAATATCATTCCATACAAGTCTAAGCATAGAAAGGGCCTCTAAGAGCTCCCACATGCCAATTATGGCCCCATAAAGATGTAAAAAGACTTAATTCCTAGTTTAATATCCAAAATGAATCATTGTCTTCCTCAATTTGTCCTAAATTGGTGGTTTCAATCTTAAAGAGAGAAGAGAATGCAAAAAGAAGGCTATTTTTATGAGTTTTCATGCAAGAGTATGGACTTTTATGGCCTTTTTGTATAAAAGAAACCATAATATTGAAGGATGAATTATCTTAGGTATTCTAGAATAAATTCAAGGAAAAAATAATTCATATAGGCTCAAAACTAGTTCTCTCGATCCATCTAGCTTCATTGCACATCAAAAGAGCCCTTCAGGTTTGTAGGTCATATGACCATGAGAGAGAAAATCAAGGTCTAAAATTTTGGGCAGAGAAAGGGGTCTCAAAGAGATTTTATCTATGATAAATGGTTATCATTTTATATCTCTGTCCTTCACGAATCACCTTTTTGGATAATTAAACTTATTTGGATCCTTCCTAAGTTTATAGGCTTATCCCAAGTCTTAGTTATGTGTGCATTTATTATATTTATCAATGCATTTTATTCCTATATTTATGAGGTGTCACACACCTCATTAATCCACTTGTTAGATTTAGAGTTACTTTCATGTAACTCTCCCTTCCCCAAATGGCACACACTTCCATCTCTTTGTAAGGTATTAGGACACAAGTGGCACACACTTGGAGGGCTTGTAAGGTCATAATCGGGTCCTATGTAACTCACATTTTCTTTCTCTAGATCTATAAAAGAGATCTTTCTCTACTCTTTTTTTCACTAGAAACTCTATCTCTCTTTCTTCTTCTTTTGTGATCTTGATTCAATTTTGTACTTGTGTAGATTTTGATAGCAAGCCTTCTAATAAGATCATGTGGGTTTTTCTCTGATACATTCAATTTTCCACTTTAAAATCTTTGTCTCATTTTTAGTTTGCTCCATGAGAGGTAATATTATTTCCTGTTTTCATTAAATTCTATATTTTTAATGTATTTACTAAATAATCTTGGAATGGTATCAGAGCCATGAGTTTTAACATTATTTGTTGAGTTCTTGTACAAATTTAAAGGTGGAAAGAAGCTTTTTTTGCCTTCTATCATTCTACCCACTAATCTTTTTTTGAAAGAAGTATTTTTTATGCACTCAAGTTTATTTGATATATTGGAATAATAACCTCTATTTTGCAGAATTCATTCCATTTTATCATATTTATGCTCTCTGTTCTAGATTAAAAAAAATTATTATGCACAGCTTCTCGTACGTTCAAAGCAAATCAAAAAAAAAAAAAAAAAACTTTTCTAATTGTATCATGTGCATTTATGCATTCTGGTTTTCTTTACAACTTACTATTATTCTTATTAAACACCATAGAACAAAATATTATTTTTGGAAAATTTAATTCTCATGTTTTTTACCAATTTGAGAATTTATTGATTATTTTTTATTCTATTTAAGAAGTATCACTCATTGCTTTTTGTTGGATACGTAAGTATTTGTGCTTATTTGTCATTTTGTTAGCTTTGTGTTTTTTAACCTTTTTCCTTAAAGGATTCATTGTAGGTTTCTATCATCCCCTAAAAAATAGGTATTAGTATTTTAAAGTGATTTAGCCTTTTTTTTGTTTGCGTAGTCTTTTGGCATCTCTCTGATCTTTACTTTCTATAGCATTTCATTATGGGTTTTTTAACCCAACTGCATGCCACATATATCTTAACACCTTTTTTGGTGTATTTTGACTTTATTACCAACTTTTATTCTTAATACCTTGGTATATAACTATATTTGAGTTTTTAAACTCTTTCCCTTAGCTGCCAAGTGGTACCTCTCTTTTTTTAACATTTTACTGCGTATTGATCTCATCTTTTAAAAAACTCTTTCAAAAGTTTTTTTTCTATGTTATCATGGCATTCTGTAAGGCTTTGTCCTCTTTTCCATGTTTTTTCTTCAACTTGTGCTCAATTTTTTATTTTTAACTCAATGCTTAAAGTGTTATATGTAAGATGATTTGATTCTTTTAATCTTGGCATTGTGTTATCTTATTCTCTTATCTTTTGAATCAAATATGTTTAAACGTGACACTTTCCATGGCCAAAGTGTTGATTTGATCCTTAAGTGCTTAAATATAGTTTTTTTTAAAATCATATTTGTTTGTTTTACATTCAAAAAAAAATCAACAACAAATTATCTTTTGTTATCATGTAATCTTAATATTATCAGTGATAATTTTGATTACCTTTCACTTTACATGAGATATCAAAAAGGTAATCTTTTTTTAAAGTTCAAATTGGTATTTTTTCACTTATAACTCTATTCATTTAATAATTTAGATTTTATGCACCCCACCAATTTAATCTTAACCAATATTTTATTTGGCATTCTTATACAAAAAATTAATACCTATGCATTCAAATTGTTTCTTCATGCTTGGTTTACCATGTGAAATTGCCATTTCTTAAAAAAAAACCCAAACATATATATATATATATAGTTCCCATGTGGAATTGTTCCATAATATTTTTTAGTTTTGGAAAATTAAAAAGTTTTTTTTCAACAAAAGCAATCATTTACATATTTGTTTTAAAGTTGTCTATTAGTTTTAAGGAAATTATTATTTGTGACTTATGGTATACTTTTTTTTATCTCTTTTTTACATTAAGCTTATAATTGTTTTTTGAGCTAAATTAAATTTATTAGCATTTTCATCACGCTAAATTGGTGGTTTTCATCACTTTTTCAGCTTATTTCTTACCAGATTCATATGGCTTTTAAATTAGCTATTTTATTAGCATAGAAATCTATGAAAACCATTTCATTTCAAAATGAAGAAATTTGTGCTCTTAAACATGAAATTGCTTGTAAAAATGAGATTATTATTACTTTGTAAACCTCCTTTACTACTCATGTGGAGAAAATGTAATTTTCTTTTGATGTTATAAATAATAAATTTTCATATTTTGTTAATGTGAATATCTCTAATCATGATGAATATAATTGTTCTTCAAAACACACTCAAACTCATGTCCATACTACTTCTACCAACCCTAGTTTTAAAATCATTCAATTTATGGGTTATGCAGGTGGTGGGCTTGGTAAGTGTGAAACAGGTATTATTGAACATTTTTTACCTAAGTCAAATGAAAAATCTAAAGGGCTTTAATGTAATGCTTCACATGTTTATAATGAAAAATTTGAAATCGCATTTTCCTCCACATCGAAGGACTTATGACTCAACTTCTTTTAATTATAATGCTTCTAATGCCCATGCTTTAGTTAAAAATGTTAAACCTTGTGTGTATTGTGGAAAACATGGACATCATATAAATAAATGTTGGAAATTGCATCCATGCAAATCTTGTGATAAAACCATGCATGATATATTAAATTGTTAGAAAATGACTAAATCTCTTAGCTCTAAAATTAAAACTATTTGGATTCTTAAAATTGATGAATATTATAGAGACTTTGATATGTCTTCTTGTAACAATTATTATAATGATTCATGTAGGATATCTTTACAAGTAACACATCTTCTTTGTCTCCATTTTGATTAAAATCAATCTTGTATGCATTCCTTATTTTTTGCTACAACGTATATATGCTTTATTTAGAGCTTTCATGACTAACTTATTTTTATGCAAATTAACACACTTGATGATGGAAGTTTTCTTTGCTCAAATCTGAATTTACATTTACTTTTGATTAAATTATGTCTATAGATTATATTTTTGGCATAATTATTACTTAACTTGAAATATTGGTGTTCACTTGTTTGTTTTACAAGTTTATGAATCATCACTTCTTTTGGTTGGTCTTTATTACATGGTGGATTGACCACCTTTTCCAAAGAGTATTTTTGGAGATTCTTGGTGATCACCCTTTCTTATTTGTGATTTTTAGCGACACCTTCTCTTCTTTAATCTTTAAAATTTGATAATTCCTCTTGAAAGAAGTTTATATTAAGGGGGAGTATTATGTAATTAAAACTCCCTTCTTTTTTGTAAAGGATTTTCTCCACTTTTGTAACCTAAAATTAAGTGTAAGGGGGAGTGTTGGAGAATTAACTTTATTTGGGTCCTTCCTAAGTTTATAGGCTTATTATAAGTCATAATTATGTGTGCATTTATTATATTTATAAATGCATTTTTTCCTATCATTATGAGGTGTCACTCACCTCATTAATCCATTTATTGGATTTATTGTTACTTGAATGTAACTCTCCCTTCCCCACATGACACACACTTCCCTCTCTTTGTAAGGGATTAAGACACAAGTGGCACACACATGGAGGGCTTATAAGGTCATAATAGGGTCTTATGTAACTCCCATTTTCCTCCTCTACCTCTATAAAAGAGCTCTTCTTCTACTCTTTTCTTTACTAGAATCTCTACATATCTTTCTTTTTATTTTGTGCTTTTGATTAAATTTTTTATTGTAGAGATTTTAATAGCAAGCCTTCTAATAAGATCACATGCATTTTTCACTGATATGTTTGGTTTCATACTTTAAAATCTTTGTCTCATTTTTTGTTTGCTCCATGAGATGTAATATTATTTCTTATTTTCATTAAATTCTACACTTTTAATGTCTTTTCTAAATGATCTTGGTATAATTCCTAATATCAAGGCAATCATCAGGTGTTCTTTTTCCAAGCAAGCAATCAATTCTCTTAGATTTCTTCTTAGCTAGACATCATGAAAGAAAAAATAAAGATTGTAGAGTTTGTCAAGAAGATGAATCACCTTCCCCCATGGCATTATTTAACTTATTTTCACATGTGTGATGTCATATGGATCTTTATGATACATATGGTGAAAATCTACAGTTTGTAAGCATATAAAGGAAGTTTGTACGGTTTATGAGAGAGAGAAAACATCAAGATTTGATGGATTTTTATTTGTAGGGGTTTCATTAATATAATTCATCCTTCATTTAAGTGACACAAAGATTTATTAAGGTATAATCCCCCTTAAACACCATCAATCATCCTCAAACCACCTTTTAGTCATAGTTTATCATATGTTAAGTTATTTTAGCATACGTTAAGGTTATTAATAGAATCTTAGGTTTCATTTGCATAGTGTATACCTCCTTTAAATGCCTCCAAAATATTATATCTTGTTGAGGGTATGATTGTTATTTCTTAAGACCCTTTAATATGGTCTTGACATACATTATTCATGCTCACATCCATCATGTTACATCCATTTACATTGTCTTTTCACTACCATTCACCATTCTAAAATCTCCATCTCCATATCCATTGAATGTTTCCTATCATCCATTACCATCATATCACATTTCATTCACTTATACCTCATTGTTTCACTATTTTCAAGAGTCAAGGATGCTAAGAACCATTATATTCATGATAATATGATTATGTAATCTTAAAACCTTGATAATAATGATCACCTATAGCCAATAAGAAGCACAAACAATTTTTTCTCATGGACGTATAAAGAAAGAAGGAGCTAGAATATATCTTATTGAATTTATTTGCCTTAACTATCTTCAAAAGTTGACATGGAGGAAGAACGATTTCATTAATATTGATTTGTGACTTTCTCAAGAATCTCCACTTTAGTCCATATATGCAACATGGTAAGCATCACCTATACCCAAACTAAAGAAAAAGGTAGGATAAAAGATGCAATCTTGGATCAAGGCCAAGGTTATTTGAAGAAAAAGTAGGACTTAGTAGGAAATCCAATGGAAAGTGAGAGAATTATATTAAGATGATAAGAGGTTTATCTATATCAATTTGAAGACCAAATCTCTGACAAAGTCTTTACAAAGGTTAAATTTCCATACATAGTCAAGATTATTATAAAGAAAATCCTATTTTCATGAAAGTAGATAAATAAGTATGGAGGTGACAAAGTTGAAAATTAATGCTCATGAGACTAGAACCAAAGGTAGGCCATGAATAAAGATCAAATTCAGACATGTTTTAATGTAAAATGACCACCTATAGTAGGGTTTGAAGGGGTTTTAAGTATGTCAATACTTTATCAAACCAACATTGTAAAGAAGATGTTGCTATAACATTAGGTTAAATGAGGTTTTATGCCTAGGTTTGAGAGTTACATGGAATAATGTGAATATTTATATAAAGTTATGAACTTCAAATTACATAATGACATAGTCAACCACCTCATGACTGTTCACCTACAACCTTCTCAAAAACACAGGCCTATCTTCAAGTTTGTGAAAAGGATGAGAGCATAAAAGTCAATACAGGAGTTATATGATCAAATAGAGGATTTATAAGAATAATGAAAATGAAAAATATGTCAGAGAATGAAAAATATTGTCCTAAATAGGGTTCACTCCAAAAATTAATCTTAGAATGACCACCTACAACCATACTAGGTAGTCAATTGTATTGATACATTCATATGCCCTAAAGATGTAGTACAAGTTACATACACTCAAGAGGGTAAGATTGTGAGGTATCCTTTGAAATAAAATGAAAAATTTACATATCCAAACCTTTATCAACACCACTAAAAGTACTATCATTTCATGAAGCTATAGTACATAGGACTATGTACAGATTAGGACTGTGTAAGGCCTAAAAACACTATTTGAAGAGAATTATGCTCAACAAAGAGATAATAGGAAGGTTAAAAGTGAATTAAGAGGTATTATAAGTTAAAATTAATGTTGGAATGGATATAAAACATTTAAAATTCCCCCAAGGATCACTTACAACAATGTTAATGCACAATCATAGTGAGGTTTCTTGAAGAGATATGGTGTGACATAGGTTGTATAAGGTTAAAAAGTGACCAATGAAGGATAAGGAATATTTAAATAAGGGTATCATATGATTAAAAAATATTTTTTAACAATCTTATTATTAAATACAAGGTGATTCAAATAGGAAAACATAATCATAAGTACATGAAAAAAACATAGGCAACCTAGGCTAGTTTTCAGAAAAATACATCTACATGCCTCTAGAGGAAAGATATAGCTATAAAAATTGGTATAATAAAATTATTTCACTAAAAATAATAATTTAATAATCCACTATTTTTTTACAAGTACCTAGATGTATGTTGACAGTCAACATGGAGCTAGGCAGACTTCTTGGAGGTCTATATGTATAACATATAGTTTAAAAATCAAGTGGGGTTTTGTCAGGAAAGGAAACATGATGTTAAATATTCATAAACTTGGTGAGAGTGATCACACTCTAAGTTTCATAATAATATTCCTTAAAATTACTTCCTACTCATGAAGCTATAATACATAGGACTGTGTGTGGATTAATACTGTGTAAGGCCTAAAGACACTATTTGAGGACCAATATGCTCAAGAAAGAGATAATAAGAAGGTTTAAAGTGTATTAAGTGGTTTTAAAATTTAAAATTTATGGTTTAATGGAATAAAACTTTTCAAATTTATTAAGGATCACCTACAATAATGTTAATACACAGTCACAATCAGGTTTCTTGAAGAGATATGGTATGACATAAGTTGTATAGGGTTGAAAGGTGACCAATGAAGGATAAGGATTATTGAAAGAAGGTTCTCATATAATTTTAAAATAATTATTTAAACTCTTATGATTTAATATAATGTGATTCAAGGAGGAAAACTCACTCATAGGCACATAAAAAAAAAACACAAGTAACCTAGGCTAGTTTTTATAAAAATGCATCTATAGACCTCTAGAGAAGAGATCTAGCTATCAAAATTGGTAGAGATGGTAATAATTAGTGAGTTTAAGTTTCCATAATATTTTTTGAGTAAAAAATAAGAGTTTAAGAATCTAATATTTTGATACAGTCACCTTCTTATTTGTTGATAGTCAACATGGAGATAGGCAAACTTTTTGGAGGTCTACAAGTATAACTGACGGTTTCAATCTCATGTGGGATTTTTTTAGGTAGGAAAAAAATGATTTTAAATATTCATACACTTTTTGAGAGTTATCACACACTAATTTTCATACAAATATGCCCTTAAGGGATAAAATATGTAGGCATGATCAAAACCTTTGAGAGACACAACCATCATTTTGAACTCATCTCAGATTTATTTTCACATGGTGATAATTATAAAAATGTGTATAGTCATTTAAAATCCCTAGGGAGTTGTTATAGAGAAGGGAATGGAACAAACTTGTTTATTATGACTGTTAAACCTTTTGTATTACACATTCAATCCATGACAACTAGTCACAACATAACTTCACTATGTATACATATATACACATATTTTTCATGGTAGCTTGATCTTATAATGGTTGTTAATAGGGTAAATATAATCCATGTCTATTCCAAGAGGTTTTCCATTAGGGTTCTAGGTGCTATGAACTATTTCTATGAATTTTTAGATCCCTGAAACCTTTACAAAACCTTGAAACCTACCCGATGGAAGAAAGAAGCCAAAATATTCAATTAAATTCTGGGTTTGAGCCATTGAATGATATTTATAGTATTATAACTCTCATGATCATATTTACGGCCTATTGGTTAGAACGTGCAAGGCTCTTGTTGTATGAACTATGTTAAATAATATTTATTTGAAGTTTGTAAGCAAAGAGATGAAGGGTAATTACACATTTAATGATTTTGAGAAGAAATATTGGGTCATAAAATTTGTTAATAACATTGATACAACCACAAATAGAGGTCTTTTTGGTCATTTCCATAGGCACATAGGTTTGCAAGTCAAAATAAGAATTTTTTTAAATACAAATAAAAAAAGAGTGGCTTGATCGAACCCATATCATGAATACAAAGAACATTATACATTTTATTCATGTTATATACAATGTATTTGTATCATAAAACTCACAATAAGGTTATAATACTAAGGAACCTTGCATACACAAATGTCTAGCTTCAACATAACTAGATAAGTCCATCAAGAAAGGGTAACAAGAGACAAAGCAAGGTCATGAGGGCACTCAAAATATTCATGATAATCACCATCAAGTGTTTATAAATATGTATACCAAATTTTATCTATATAATATTTATTATGACTAATCATCTTGGCCTCAGAACACCAAACATGATCAGAAAGCCTATTGTCCACTCTAAGAGGTGACTTTCACATGCTCACCATGGTATAGATATTTTACATGGTAGTTTTAAGAATTTGGGAGAGTCATAGGGAATAATATAATACTATTTTGTGGCATTGTTCTAGGCACTCAAGGTCTAGGCTTTAAGAGTCATCATTAAGAACCCTGAGTTCTCTAAAACCCTTACAAAACCCTACTATAGACCTGTTTGTGAATACTTCAAGAAGAATACATCTAAAATAATTGAATTAAATTGAGTAACACATGTATAATCAATTATAATCTAAGATACTCATTTCCATGTCAAGTTTTTGTATGGATGGTGTATGGACATGGCCAAAAATAGGATTTTGAGAAGAAAAAGTGCAGAAGGAGAGGTACAAGGTAATTTAAGGAAGTTCCAATAATTGTTGAGAAAATACTAACACTTTTTATCCATCTTGAAAACATCATAACATCATAACCTTTCCAAAAAAAATTCTTGGTATTTCATTCAAAATAACCAGTCTATAGGATTGAAGGACAAGGTGACCTAGTCACCTAGGTTATCCAAGTTGTAGGAGTTTCTCATCAAAGAGAACCTATTTAATGATATAGGATATTATTAAAGTTATCAAACTCATTTTATTTTTAGTTTTTAAAAAATTTATACAATTTCTAATGGTTCCATGTAGGATTTTGAGTCATCACATGTAATAAGTTAGGCTACTAGGCCTAATTGGCCTAGTAGACCTACTTGGTCAAATTAAATAAAGACAAATATGGTGTATAAGATATTGATAAGGTTAAAATAAGTTATAATAAGGTTTATATGAGGAAATACATGCCACATAAATGAACCTTGATGTCAACCACATGCATAACTAGTCCTTGTGATGAGTTAACTGGCCTACAACTATTAATTACATGCATAACTCATCTTGAGTATCAATACATGAGTTAACTCACATCAAGTGGAGTTGTCTAACCAAGTTATGGTGTAGCATGATAAAAAAGTATTTTTAAAAATTATATTATGGCCCACCACCTTATTTTCAATTCCAAAGAGCTCATTTAAGGAGCATGCAAGGCACCAAACATAGAGATATTCTTAGAGGACTGCTTGTAATTAGTCATAACTAATGTTGTAATTGAGTTAGTGATTAGATAAATTATTATTATCTCCTATACACCAAATTGGATTATTTTATTCTATATTTCTATATATTCAGGCCTTATGAGTTATTTTTGGATCCCTCAAGCAGGTATGTAGACACTATGCTGAAATTATAACTTGCACCTAGAGTTAATAAAGTTTGTTGTAGATTTATTCATGGTCATAGTGTGATCTTTTGATTATTGATTTTCAGATAAGTGTGATATTTTTATCCTTTGTATGTCCTTTATTTCACCTACTATTGTTTTTTCATCCTCTAAAATTCACTTGAAGTGTTAAATAATATAAATTTTGTTTAAAAGTGTGAGTATGCAGTGTCTTTACAGACCTTCATTCCTCTACCTTCAATTTTCATACCTTCTATCAAACCTTCATTTTAAATACTCATTTTTACTATTTTTTGAATAAATTATTATTGACAAGTCATTTCCTTTTGATTCACAAGTGTTCTCATGTTTAAGGTTTACATATGATCATTCATATTTTAAGTACATCACCATCAATAACAAATGTTTTCCTTTTTAGTAATCTTTCTAGCACTTCCCACCAAAAACAAAGTAGGTTTTCAAAATTGATCCAAAATTGATATATTCAAATGAGTTACCTCCATAATATATAGGTTTTATCTAGTCATATTAACTCCATAACCTTAGACCAATCTAATGTTAGTCGAAGTTTAAAGGATATCTAAGCAATCAACTTTAGCATGGTATAATTAGGGTTGCTAACAATTCTGACATGCCCATTAGGACTATTTATTCATACTATTTGGATCACACATATACAAATTTGAGTATAGTTTCAAGATTAAAGGTGTTAGAGTCATATTTACAAACATTTCATGCCAATATTGGTTATAATAACTTCCTCAAAAGGGAAAGAGATTGAATTCACTAAGTTGTCTTTTCAATCAGCTAAGAAAAATAAGGCTTCTTAGTCTAATCCAAACCCCATACCTTTTATTTATCATATTTTTTCCCAAATAACTCCTTTAATCCAAATAAATATTTTCCAACCAAACATTGTTATAAATCCTATACCTCAAATGGCTATTCCCAGAAGACAAGCTTTTATAACTTTTAATGGTGGCATCCCCCTGAACATCAATCAATTTGATGACATTCCTTAATCTACCTTAAATATCCTTCCTTATTTCATAAGATAAAATCCATTTACTCTTATTGAGCATATTATAGATATAGCCAATATTTGTTTAGTGCATGATGTGACTCAAGAAAATGTGGCTATGATATTTTTGGTAACTGCTTTCAAAGGTAAGGCACTCTAATGGTATAGAGGGTTGACACCTACATCCATTAACACCTAGGATAACTTTAGATACCTCTTGTTCAAGAATTTTTAGGATAAGATTAATCATATTTGTGTGGTATAGAAACTAACTACAATCAAGATATTTCCTCATGAGTTCATGGTGGATTCCAACTACAAGTTTTATAAAACTTGGAACAGGGTTCCTATAGTTTTCAAACCCACTCCTAACTATGCATTATTATATTACATGAAGGAACACAATTTAGAGTGGTGGTTATTATATAATTCATAGGATTAAACACTTTGATAAAGGCTTATGAAGTATCCATAAGGGTTGAGAAATACCTAATACAAGTAGGCAAATTATTTCCTAGACCACTTATGCCTTTGTTTTTAGAGATTCATCCTCATGTACATATAGTTGCTCCATTAATAGATTTAGCAAGTTTTCATCAAATATATGGTAATCATGTGGATATATTAGGAAAGATAGAGAGTGAACTCAAGTCTCAAAATAATAATTTGGTAAGTTTGTAAAGGCATCAAGTTCCACCTATATGCCTTACCAAGCTCCTAATCAATCCTAGAAATATAATAAGCCTCCTTATCATCCCAATAAATAAGGACAAGGGTAGAATACATAATCAAGGACCATACAATTCTTAAAATCTTAATTCTTATAGTATTTATAGATCTTTAGTTCCAATTCAAAGTAATTATGCTCAAGAAGGCCAATAGAAAAATCGATTGGAACAATCAAATGATATGATAATGGATCTAACTGGTGAGGGGAGTTGATAATATTTTATGTAATAGGGAAAAAATATTCCACCACATAATAATCATCCACCTCTATAAAATAAGGAAGTTTCTTTACCACATGGAGACATTCCTTCTTTCACTCAAGATAAGATACCAAATTAGAAAGGACTAGGTAGTAATAAAACACCTTTTAAAACTAATTTTGTTACTTTATAATAAGGTGAAAATTATTTTGATCAGATGGAAAAAAATCAAGTTTAGAACATGCCTAATGTGGATAAAATAATTTCATCTCATACAAGGTCCAAAATAAGGGCACTTGGTGATGGTTCAAGTCTTGAAAAGGTAGATCCTCTTCCTTCTCAACCACATCAAAATACCATCACTCAATATGCACCTCAAAAGTTATCATCAACTCAGCAAGTTTAAGATGGTAAGGGGTAGAATTTGAAAGGCCCTTTCATTCCATAATTCACACAACATTTAGGTAGCACTTATATTCCTAAATTTTATACTAGGATAGCCATTTATCCTATTAGCATTGTGGATCAAATGAATAAGGACTATATTTCTATTTATGTGGGACACATTGTTAATTTTGGGTCAAAAGTAACTCTTGCAAGAAGAGATTTCAAAGCTTCATGTTTTAGATAAATAACCAAAAAGATTAGGTGATGTTATTTAAAATTATAATCAACCTATTGATCATCAAGATCTAAAGGTGATTATGTCACCTCCCTTCTATCTTTCAGTTATCATAGGTGATTGTCTAGTTCATAATTTCATGATTGACAGTGGGGTTAGTACCTCTATCATGCATAAACCCATAGTTGATAAACAGGGACTTCAATATGAACCTCATGATAAGGGATTTTTATAATTGGATGGGTCTCCTACTAAAACCATGGGTGTTCTTAGGAATATTAAGGTCATTCTTGCTTATTTTCATAATTTTACTATTTCACAACACGTGGTAGTTGTTGATATACCTCCCTACTTTTCCTTATGCTTATTTAGGTATTTCACTACTAAAATATGGGTATATATTTATTCTGATTGGTCCTACATGGTTTCTAGAAATTGGTATGGAACAAAGGTCACTATAAGGTTTGAACCTATATCTAGATTCCATTTAGAACCTTATATGCCTAACTTTTCAAATGTGAATTGTATTATCTCAGAAGAAGATGAACGTTTTAGTGATCAAGAACCTTCCAAATCATTTGAAGGTCTATCAGATCTACTCCATGAGTTTTAATTTGATAATCATGGCTATGATCCTTGTAAAATCATTGAATAATTAGGTTTGGGTGTTTATTACATGCATGAAGAAGGTGACATAATTCCTAGTCTCATTAACACAATGAAAGATCAAGAAGTTGTGTGGAATTTATTCTTTGAAGGAACCAAATCAAATAATGGGAGTGGGGTAGGTTTTATGATTTTATCTCCTCTCAATCAAAGGTATTACTTTTATGTAATATTTCAATTCATTTGTACCTCTAATACTATAGAATATGAGGCTCATATTCATGGTCTACATGTTGGAAGCAAAATGACTGAGAGTGGGGTGAATCAATCTTTAAAAACTTTATTATATAATATTATTTAATAAATCATAGATCATTTAGACAAGCATGTACATCTTAGCAAGCATAAGCAACCAATTCACAAGAGCATGAAACACATGAACACAATCTATAAGTGGGAAAACCTCAAGGGGATTAAAACCCACTTATAATACAAATGGACTACTATCTTATAAGAAAAACACAAACTTTAGTGAAGCACCAACCCTAACTAGCTAAGCACCAACTTTTAAGGAGGAACCAACCCCCTATATGACTCAACACCAAATCAACCACCTAAAACACTTCATCACCTTCATAATACCTTGTTTATCATACAACATATGATGATCTCCTTCTTTAGCTCTTCCCACACTTCTATCCCTCTTAAAACTAGTCTTTATCTTTCTTTGCTCAATTAACCCTCTTCTTGACTTGATTAGGTCAAATGACATTGATTCTCATATACAGAATCTCTGTAAAATGTTCATCATTGACCCTTTATCAATTTTTTATGGTCTATAATACCTCCTTCTACTTTGTAATATTCCTTCTTTTTAGTTTCACTCATCACACACTAATAGGCCTAAAATTTCCTAGTATTTATACAAGTATTATGATCATATCCTTCTTAAACATGGATCAATATTTATTTTAGTCCCTTTAGGTCTATCCTTTCTCAAATAGGCCTTATCTCTCCTTTAGGTCTCATGGAAACCTAATCTCATTAGGCCTACTTAGCACACATTACCCCTTTGATATTCTTGGAGAATATTAAAACACTTTACATAGAAAAAACATATCATAATCCATCCCCAGATACACCTTATAATATCATATAATCTCCATAACACCTTTTATCTTAAACCACTACTTGAAACACATCATTAATATTGTTCATATTAGGCTTGTGTATGCCCAAAAAGTCTATCTTAAAAAATTGAAGTATAAACACAAATTTTCAAAAAAAACATGAAAAAAAATACATATACAAAAGCTTCATGACCTTAGGGTAATCATAATATGTTTTTTATTTACAACTTAGGATAAAAGGGATCAAACCCTTCTCTACAAGTAGCTCACTCAAAATTGCCAATTAGTCTCAAAACACAGTCATGGAACCTTGAAATTTTGAAACCTATAGTAACACAATGAAGGTATTAATATACATTAAAATTATCTTACATCATCCAAAAATAATCCTTCATTAAAAATATCACAATCACTAATTATAATTATTGGTCTTGCAGACCAATCTATTGACCTCCTCTCTCACATACCTTACTCATTCAAATAAGCCATTTTGGATTAATTTTTATAATCTCTTATAATGAATTATAAAAATTAAAAAATATTATATTGGTCATTTAATTTACAAAAAAAAAAAATCATTTACATTTTATGCTTCATCTAAGGGTAGAGAGCCTCCAACTCATCATTACAACTTGCTTACCTAGATTTACCAGTTTGCCTTGAAGACCACTCATGGTGATTGTAACTTCAAACACTTGTATGACCACTTTAAAGGACTATTTATTCATGTGTATTATCCTATGATATCATTATTTAAATATTAGATAAAAATATACCATGGTTAAATGACAATATTCATCCTATAGACCAATCTCATAACCTTACACCTTCACTATCTTATCTACACAAGATAGGTCAACTTATGATCAACATTATAAACATATCCATTGAAAATAAATACATATATTAAACAATAACATTTATTATATGTATTTAAAAACTTTTTCATTCACTTGGATTCATCCCTAATTCATGACAATAAATCCCCAATCAGCTTATCGCTTATGCATGGTTTTCTCAATGTCTGCACCATTAGGCCTTCTAGTAATAGGTCAACTTGTATGAAAAATTTATATAAATAAAGGAATAAAACCTATCCATAACCCACCATTAACATGAAATAAAATTATCAATATTCAACCTTCATTCATTTAACAACATTGATTTGGTCAACCTTAATTATTACAACAAATCTTTGAGAAATAAAGCTTTTCTTATAGGGTCCACTCACTCCCTTGAAAAACAAATAAAACATATAGGTTCCTAATATATTTTAATATAAACTAAAATCACTTAAATATCCATTACAAATGATTACTATCTAATTTTATAAAGATATCTTTCATCAGGTTAATGTTAGGGTTTTAGATAGGGTTAAAACCATCTTACAGTCTTAAAAATCATTCATAATGCTTAGGCACTTATTCTAGAGAAAAATTATTGGAAATTTGAGTTATGATACTTCCACATCTACCATTAAAATCTTATGTTCCCATGTATAGATTACATGTGCCAATGAGTACTAGAAAGTTCTTCTTACGTTGAGAATTCTTCATTATATGCACATAAGAGACATTAAAACACTTTTTATTGCCTTTTCTTCAAAAAATTAACCTAAAAATTGGTTAAAATATTTTAAACCACATGAAATACATTTTTAAATACTCATTTTTCCATGAATATGTTGAAATATGAAACTCATACCTCATTTTCCCATCATCTTTCTCTACTTGCTTAGACCTTGAACTATAAATCATATTAGGTCTTAAAACTAAAATTAAAGCCTCTTTAAATTTTATATTAACATCATAAACATGATTAAACAACATATAAAATTATATAACACTACTTTTCATCCTTCATAGTCCTTTACAACATCTCATGGTACCTCATTAGATCAGGCATGGTCTAGAACTAGTCTAGTTGCATGTTAGGTCTGTAGGTCTTACCCTTGTAGGATCACTTTGAGAATCTCATAAGTTATATAGTGTATTTTATGAATTATTTAAAATCCTAAAACATCCACTCATTCCTATATTTATCCATTTCACAAATCCATCAACCCTATACCTTCTCACAAGGTCTCTTTGTGTAGTGATCAGTGACATGACTAGGAATTTCATGCTCTTAAAGCTTGAAAAATGATCTTGAAACATTATTTAATGCTTATAAACCTTTATTAAATTCATTTAATTCAAATTATAATGATATTACTATGATTTTTATGACTGGGCTTCTTAAGACACCTAGTACTCAAAACATGCATACCTCAACCAAATCATCAAACCTCTTTATGACAATACTGAAAGTCATCAAGTTGAGTTGAATCATGAAATTTCCCTTAGAATAATAATTAGTTTATATTTAAATTATATATTAATAAAAAAAAATACATCATGTTTCCTTTAAATTCTATCAAGTCACATGGTTCATATCTCACTAACCACTCACCATGCATCTTTACCAGATGCATCTTGACATCAATGACATCAACCTTGATCTTGAAATTAAATGTATAGACCTTTAACTTGACATAAATTAAAACACTTCTCAAAAAAATCACCCTTTTTCATTTATGTAAAATCATTATTCAAACTCATCACTCTCATCTCCCCTCATCTAGTCAATTTACCTTCTTAGACTTTCTCCTCCTTTGACATTAGTGATAAATGATCCTGCATATATTGACATATGTAACCATACCTTCTTGTTATAGGATCTCAAATCAAAAAATATGATTCATTAAGGTAACATACTCACCCTTAATCCATGCATACCTTCTTCAAATAAAATTTGATTATAAGACCACCTTTCAATGCAAATCAAACTCGATCATAAACCTAAATAGTTCCCCTTAAACCAAGCATCAACCATGATTATATTAATAGAAGAGTGTATTCATGAATCCTAATGAATTCAATAATTTTTATAGAGAAATAAAACATCAACAGTTTATTATATTCCCAAATATCCATGCTCTCACATGACTAAATGTCCTACAATACCCTTTTAGGTTTGAATGGCATTATAGGTTTGATCTCTTCATCATCCATTTGATCACCAATATGAGTTGACAATAAGCATTCCTAAATTTATTTCACATTAAATAATTATCTATAATATTAAGTAGTCCACTTTAGTTTGTATATTGAACATTACTCATCTTCATTATCTTTAGTTTCCATACATTTATTTTCCTTATCTCTATCACTCTAGTGGCTTCAAACCTCTTATTTTGACTTGATGACCTTATAACCTTGTTAGGATAGAATATTTCAATGTTTCCTACCTCATTAAAACTATATAAAAACACATTATACATACCTTTTTGTTTATATGAGATGTGACTCCTTTTATACTCCCATGATTACTCTTTCGTAGATGGTATTCTACACTCTCTTGCTTTATGACCAAAATCGTTGCATAGAAAATAGTAACCATTGAATGCATTGGCATAACTTATAGCATTAATTTATTTGATATATATTTTCATGTTGAACTTATTATATTCAATATTCTTCTCCTTGACTTTAGGTACCTCCTTTTGGTTTTCATTGAAACCAATATTTGTCTTGTCACTTGTATACTTATAGCTACTAAATATGTCATCTCAAACCTTATGCTCTTTTCAAACCTCACAAAGGTGTTCACCTTGATGTATTCTTGATTCAACTAGTATTTCAAAAATTCTACTTTAGTTTCATACCTTATGCACTCTTCCTCTTTACCCTTTAGACTTGTATTGACCACCTCCATTTGTGTCTCTACTTGATTGATGATCTCATCATACTCCTTGGAAGTGTTACTTAACCTTTCCTCAAATAATCCTATTTATTCCTCATAGTTCTTAACAAATTATCTTAATTTGTGATTCTTTTTCCTTTGGAAGTTATATTCCTCTAGGTTAATTACCAATTATGACTCAATATCTACTTCAACTTCTTCTTCATCTAATTCCATATCAACCATAATGCCTTTCCCTCTTGAATAAACCTTATTGTCTAATTATATGGACATAAATAAGGTTTCATTATTATGATGTTTAGTTTTATGACTATCATCATCACTATTAGATGCACTTGAGTCACTTACATTAGAAGAGTTATCTTTTTAATATAGAAGCTTCTTTTGTTCTTGAAAATTATTTTTATGCCTTCATACTTTTTGAACTCCTTATTTTTATTAGGCTTATAGGTCTTATTTCCATCTCCATGATGTTAATCATTTTATTCATTATTCTCATATTTATCCTTATTATGAATTTTGGATGCAAAGTGACCAATCTTGCCATAGTTACAACATTTGAGGGATAACTCACCTTAGTACTTACTAGATCCAAACCCCAACTTCCTTATAAATATTCCTATTAGTTGATCGTCATTAACATCTAAGCATTCATCATCCTTAACCTTCTTATATTTTGAATTATTCTCAACTTTTAAGGATGATTCCCTCTTAGCAGGTCTTCCATCATTAGTTCTCATTTCATAGGTAGTCAAAATGCCATGAAGTCCATCCATGTCTAGCTTGTCCAAGTCTTGAATCTTTTCTACTATAGACACCATAAAGTCAAAATTAGGAGATAGTGATCTTAGGGATTTTTGAACAACTATAGATTCTTTAACCTCGTATTCCAATCCTCTAAGGACATTGACAAATTCATCAACCTTTAATACGTAGGATGTAATTGTTTCATCTTTATTCATCTTCAGAATTTCAAACTATCTTTGATGGGTCTATAACTTAGCCATCTTCACCTTGGTGTCTCCTTCTTCTATTGTCTTCAATTTGTCCCATATATCTTTTTATGATATAGAATACAATACCTTAACAACCTCTACCTTTCATAGGCCAAAAATAATGGCATTCATTACCTTAGATTTGTTTTCACTACCCTTCTTACCTATTACATCTATTGGTGGAATAAGAGGAGTAATATAACCATCCAAAAATGACTACCAAATATCATGTCCTTATGATATCAAATATATCTTCATCCTGACATTTTAAAAGGCATAGTTATAGTCATTAAACAATAGATCTTTACTAGCAGACAAACCACTTTGAAGTTGCTTAATAGCCATCATTGCTTATAGGTTCTCATTTAGGCTTTGATACTTGCTTCAAAGTACCAAAATTTGATACCAAATGTTAAAATAAAAATTATTAAGAGGGGGGTGAATCAGTCTTCAAAAATTTTCTTATACAATCTTATTTAACCAATCATATATCATTTAGACAAGCATGTACAACCTATCAAGAATAATCACAAATTTACAAGAGCATGAAACACATGAACATATTATATATGTGGAAAACCCTCAAGGGTAAGAAAAATAAATGATGATGCAAATGTAATAATGTCCTATAAGACAAAAATCACTTTTAGTGAAGCACCAACTTCACATGGAGTACCAATCCCACGTAGCTAAGCACCAACTTAGCTATGCTTTAGTAAGCACCCAATTTCAAGGAGGCACCAACCCCCTTGATGACTTAGATACCTAAAAAATTTATATCCTTCATAATTACTTATTTTACATACAATATATTATTATATCCTTCCTCACCTCTTCACACACTCCTATTCCTCTCAAAAATGGTCTCTAGACTTCTTTGCTCAAATAGCCCTCTTCTTGATTTGATTAGGTCAAACAAACTTGATTATCATATAGATAACCTATATTGAATGTTTATCACTAAAACTTTATCCTATGTTTATGGTTTATATGACCTCCTTTTTCTCTATAATATGCTTTATTTTTTAGTTTCACTCATCACACACTAATAAGTCTAAAATTGTCTGGTATTTATACAAGTCTTATGATCATATCCTTATTAGTCATCCAAACACCCTTAAACCCTTATTTAATAATTTAAATTAATATTATGAAATCTCATGGACATGTATAAAATTTTATTTTATTCCATTTAAGTCTATCATTTCCCAAATAGGCCTTATCTCTCCTTTAGGACTCATAGAGACCTAATCTCATTAGGCCTACTTAGCACATGTTACCCTTTTGATCTTATTGGAGAATATTAAATAACTTTAAATGGAATAAACACATAATAATACATCCTAATATACCCATTATAATCTCATCCAGGCTCCATAACACTTTTTATCTTAAACCACTATTTGAAGCACATCATTAGTACTATTTATATTAGGCCTGTGTATCCCTAGAAAGTCTGCCTTGAAAGTTTGAAGAATAAAAAAAAATTATCCAAAACACCATGAAAAAAATACATATAAAAAATATAAATGACCTTATGTTCATAACAATATATATTTTTTCTTTACAACTCAAGACAAAAGGGCTTAAACCCTTCTTTTCAAGAAGCTCACTCAAAACTGCAAAATGGTCTCAAAACATAGTCCTAGAACCTTGAAACTTTAACACTTGTAGGAAAAAATTAAGGTATTACAATGAATTAAAATTATGTTACATCATACTAAAATAAAACTCCATTAAAAATATCATAATCACTAATGACAACTATTGGTCTTGTAGACCAATTTATTGACATCCTCTCTCACAAACCTTACTCAGTTAGACAAGCCATTTTGGCTTCAATGTTCCATCCTTTTATCATAAATTCCAAGATTATAAATATAATGTACAGGTAATTAAATTTCCAAAATAAACCATCATGTGTAATGGATTCTTCCATCAAGGGTAGAGAGTCTCCAACTCATCACTACAACTTGCTTACCCATATCTACCAATTTACCTTGAAGACTAGTCAAAGTGAATTTAACATCCAACACTTTTATGACCACTTAAAATAAAAATTTATGAATTTTTATGATCATATTATATAATTATTTATCTATCAAATATAATTATACCATGGTCAAGTGACAATATTTTTCTAGTAGACCAATTTCACAATCTTACACCTTCACTATCATATATGCATAAGATATGTCAATTCATGAGAAAAATTATCAATATATACACTAAAATTCCATACATATATCCAAAATTAAATAGTATTAAATGTGTTTTGAAACTTATTCATACACTTGGATTCATCCCTAATCCAAAAAAACACATCCCTAATTAGTTTCTTACTTCTACCTGGTTTTCTCATTGTCTACACCATCATGCATTTTAGTGATAGGTAAAATTATATGACTAGTTACTAAGGAATAAACATATTTATAAACCATTGTGAACATGAAAAAAAATTCTCAATATTCAACCTTCATTCATTTATCAACTTTGACTTGGTCAACTTTGATTGCTACAATAAATCTCTAAGAAATAAGGCTTTTCCTATAGGGTCCACTCAATCCCCTAATAAACTAATCACACCTAGAGATGACTATGAGATTTAAATATATCCTCCAGTGAATTAAATATCCATTCCAAACCATTATGGTCTTTTTTTATCAATATCTTTCTCATCAAGTCAATGTTAAGGTTTTAAAGGGTTAAAACCATCTTCCAGTCTTAACAATCATTCATAAATATTAGGACCTTATTATAGGAAAAATGCTTGGAAATTGTATATAGGATACTTATAAAACTACCATTAATATCTTATGTTCCCATGAAAATGTTAATTATGCCAATGAGTACTTGAAAATCCTTCTCAGGTTAAGAATTCTTCATTTTGTGCATAAATGAGACCTCAAAACACTTTTTTCATTCCATCTATTGAAAAATTTGACCTAAAACTTAGTCAATATATTTTTAAAAACATTAAATAACTATATAAGTAATATTTTTTAAATTATTATCTTTAAATATAAAACTCATACCTCATTTGGCCATCATCTCTCTCTGCTTGCTTAGACCTTGACTTGCAAATCACATTAGGTCTTGAAAATGATCTTCAAGACAATTTCATGTGATATAAACATCATATACATGATAAATAAACCTATCACATGATAAAACACTAATTTTAATCCTTCATATCCCTTGACAACATCTCATGGCACCTCATTAGGTCAGGTAAGGTCTAGAACTAGTCTAATTGCATGTTAGGTCTGTAGGTCCTACCCCTGTAGGCTCACTTTGAGATTTTCATGAGTGTTATAGTGTATTTTAGTATTAAACATCCTAAAACAGCCACTCACACCTATGTGTATCCATCTCACTAGGACACCAACCTCATATCTTCTCACAAGGTCTCTTCATCTTATGATCTATGACATGACTAGGCTTTTCAATGTCTTAAAGCTTGAAAACTAATCTTGAAACATTATTTGATGATTAGACACCTTGATTACATGAATTTAATTAACATACTCATGATATTATTAATATTTTTATCACTAGGCTTCTCAAAACACCTAGTACTCAAAACATGCTTAAATTGACCTAATTATCAAACCTCTTTATAACAATATTGACAGTCATCAAGATGACTTGAATCATGACATTGGCCATTGTATAATCATTATGTTTACTTAAAATTATCTATTAACATAAACAAATACATTGGGTTGCCTTTAAATTCTCTTGTGTCACGTTATTCATATCAATCTGATCACTCACCATGCATCTTTACCAAATGCATCTTGACATCAATGACATCAACCTTGATCTTGACATCAATGTTATCAACCTTGACCTTGACATCAATAACAACACTTCTCAACACTATAGTGGGTAATAAATAGGGGTATTAAACTTTTTTAGTTTAAAGGTGATAGTTAATTGGTAGTACATCAAGTAAGAGGTCTAAGTGAAGCCAATAATCCACTTCTAAAGGCCAACAAACATAGGGTTTTGGACTTTATCGAGGACTTCCTAGCATTTGACATTAATTCCATTCTTTGAGGTGTCAATCAACATGAAAACATGTTATTTATCATTATATCATAGTATGAAATTGTTTATGAGCTTAAATACACTAAAAATCAGCCCCAAATAAAGGTTGTATGTAGGCCCTTAGTTCCAAATAATGAATTAATTTGGAAAGTTTTTGTTAGTGATAAATATATTCCTTGTTTCCTACAACATGAGGAAAAATTATTCCCAAAGAATCATGATAAATGGTAATGCCAATATGAGCACCAAATTGTCTAATTGAGATCAAATAATTTAAATAATAATTTGGTAACTTTGGATAGAATATTTAATGAGGATGATCAGGTAATAAAAGATAAGGTAAACATCTCTATCAGAAAGGAACATTATGAGAAAATTGTCATAGATGAATGTAAACTAATCAAGTTAAGAAAAGTAAATACTAAAAAATAGAGAAAATATTTCATATCATTTTTCAAAGAGTTTACAGATTATTATGCATGGCAATACCATTATTTCAAGGGTTTTTATCCTAGGTTAGCACAACATACTATAGATCTAAAATAAGATGCCAAACTTGTGAGACAAAAATAAAGGCCAATCAACCCCAAGATTGAGATCCTTATGAGGAAAAAAGTAAAAAATATGATTGAATCCAATAATATTTACCATTAGGAATTATATATGAGTTGAAAATATTTTACCTATGAGGGAAAAGACTGGGGATATTAGGTTGTGTGTAGATTTCATAGATCATAATAGGGTGTCATTGAAAGATCACTACTCTCTTACCTCCATGGATCAAATTTTGAAAACAGTTTCAAGCTCACAATTTTTTTCTCTACTTAATAGATGCTAGGGTTATAATCATATATTTTCTAAGGATCAAGATAAATACAAAACTACATTCACAACTAAATGGGGTACCTATGCATATAATAAAATTCCTTTCATATTCTCTAATGCTGGAACTACTTTCCAAACGGAAACGGATGTTATTTTTAGGGAATCATAATTGAAATGGTACTTGTTTATCTTGATGATATTACTATATTTTATAAAGATCCTAAATATCATTTGACACATTTGAGATTGGCATTTGATAGATGTAGACAATTTGGGGTCTCCTTGAACCCCAAAAAGTGTATCTTTATAACACATGAGGGAAGATTTCTTGGAAATGTTTTATCCAAGGCTATACTTTCTATTGATCATAAAAGAATAGAGTAAATAATTTATTTATCTTTTCATAAATATAATAAGGGATTAAAAATATTCTTGGGAAATATTAGTTTCATTAGGAGGTTCATACCTGGATTTATGGAATTGGTAAGGCCACTAACTGACATGCTTAAGAATCATCAAGAGTTCACATAGATAAAATAAGGTAAGAGAAGTTTTGAAGCCAATAAATAGGTCATTATCTAATATCATACTTTTTTCAATCCTAATTTTATAATTATTTCTTCATGTATTCTCCACATGTAACATAATTTCTGCCATGCTCATGCAACAAAACAACGAAGGATTGGAGCAACCTATTGATTTTTTTAGTCAAACATTGGAATGATATGATGATAAGTATACATTTTTTAAGAATAATGTGATTAATTATATAAGAGGATTAAAATAATTCAAACATTTGGTCTCTAACAATAATATTTTTTTGATGGTAACTCATCCTAGTGTGAAGTGTTTTATCCTTAATAGAGACTTAAGTGAAAAGAGGGATGTTTGGGTGACCAAATTCATGGACTATGACATTGAAGTGAAGGTTAAAAAGTTGGTTAGACATAGAGTACATTGTGATCACCTTATAATATATGTTAAAAAATTAAAAAAATTGATTTTAATAGTTTAAGACACTCAACACACAACTACAACTATCTCTCCTTCTAGTTGGACACAAGACATCAAGATTCCTCCAAATGGGAAAGTGTCATATAGGTGTTTTATTATTTTTAGGTATTATGTGTTTAATTTGTAAGTAAATAAAGGTCTAAGTAAATATAAATTAGTAGTTAATGTGTCTCAATTAGCCTACTAATTTGTGTAAATAGATATGTATTTTACCTTTTCTAAAAAATAGTAAGAAGTGTAAAGAAATTAAACTTAAACTACTCTAGGCTGAAATGAATGATGTAGGGTCTGGAAACTATTGCAGGGATGACAAATTATTGTAAATAGGACCCAAAACATTATTTATAGATTGGATTAGAGTGAAAAACTTAGTAAACCCTATTATTTAGTGTTTTAGACTACTTTTTAGCACTATTGTCCACTTCTGGCACTGTTGTCCACTTCTAGCATGGTTGTCCTAGTGGTCTAGATTTTTTGAGTTCTACTTGGAATCCCTATGACACCTTGGTAGTGAAATATTTAATATTGGGTCTATGTGGATATCTATATGTGTTTGATTCAATATTTAAAACCCATAGTAGCTCCTGGTACTTGAACTTAAGTAGAAAATTTGGGAAAGAGAGAAGGGGTCAGTGTGTAAAGTATATGTTGGATGCATTTCAGACCCCATGTGTGTGCATGTTGCCTACATAATAATAATTTGAATATGGATCAAGCTAACTTAGCTCTCCCATTTGATGTTCTTGGTGTAATTGTATGATGTATGCAACTAGATGCAAAACTAAAATATACTCTGGATGACTAGAGACTAGTATGAGTGATTGAATAGGCTTGAATTGGTCTTGTAAGGCTATATGTAGAGAATAGGGAAGAGTGATTGAGCGTACTTGAGTATATTCTTGTTTATTTCTTGTGAATGAGTGACAAACCTTATAAATGGATATTTAATGTAATTTTATATTGAAACTAATGATCTTGGGTTAGATGAGCTTTCATTAGGCTAATAGGGAAAAAGATAAGGATTCAAAAAAATCTGACCTTTTGAGGCTAAAGTGAACTTGGAAAATAATACTAGAAATAGGACACCCCTATTTTATATCCCTCATATCCAAGTTATGTGCTATTTCCTAGGAGGATGAGACCTAGGGGGATGGATCTAGGTTTGAGAGGGCTGCCTAGGTGTCAAAAATCTAAGTCTGGGAAGTTATGGGTGATTGGGAATCAGTGAAAGTCTAACCAAGAAGGGTTTAGTGAGGAAGAAAGAGGACCTATAGTTTAGGTGATATTATCCATTCCTAATTCATCCAATTTTTCATTTTATATGATTATACTTCCCCCCCCACCTTTATTCTAGTGATGCAAAAAAGCAAAAAACTAGGATAAAGGAAAAATAGAAAGCATACCTGAACTTACTTGTAAGGGGAAAAGCTCATAAAGTTATGTGATGATAGATGTGTGTAGGGAGAGCACACTATGATATGTAAATATACAAATAAAAACATGCAGTAGATTAGTTCTTACTAGATATGCTAGATCTAAAATAAGAACATACAAAAGCTGAGCAAAGGAAGAGAGAGTAATGAAGACACCTCATCAGGTATGTGAACCAATATAAAACCTATTGTTATGATAGATTGCACGGATTATGTATTAAATTAAGATTAATATCATGAATGGAGTTGAATTCTCAATTCCCTAGAATGTTGCTCAATAATGTGAAGGCTAGCCCTTTAGCTCCATCATTGCTAACTAAGTGAAGTTATCATATTTTGTGTGTGCTAATCTATGTCTAGAGTGTGTGTCTAATCCCTATAAATAGGTGGATCAAGAATACAAAGGCTGGCCCTTTGGATCCATTGTTTCCATGTGAATTGAAGCTATGATTTGATATTTTTATAAAATATATGTGATATGAGATGGCTCATGGATCCCATGAACATGCTAGAAATCTGACACTATGGCATGGATAGTTGAATGTGTGCTGGAAACTAGGCCACTCTTGGCCATTTTAAAAGATGGAGATTAGGATTGTATGAAATCCAATCTAAAACTAATGTAATAGGCTTATATGAAATCCAAATCAAGAACTCGGGTACTAAAAGAGGTAAACTTGTATAAAATTTTAACTTGAATGTGATCCAACTACCTATAGATGAAGTAAGGTACACAACTACTAAAAATGCCTAGAATAAACTAAACTTGATAACATAAGAAGACCAATGTGCCACAAAAACTTCCCCCATTATTGATGTCTAGAAGATATATTCTAATTTGGAAGTTATACCAACTTCCCAATCTGAACTAAAAGTGAGAACCATCATGTTATGCATGATAACTCCCTATATCTGAGAAAACTATGCTGACTATTCTAAATGTTGTTGTTTTGATTGATAGGAGTTTTATCTCTATGAAAAAGCACCTATTTTATGCCCCCTATTTTGAGGGTAGAAATGATGAACCTAAAATGACTACCCTTAGAGTAAAAGAGTCTTACAAGTGTGTTAATCTGAAAAAAATATATATGATATAGAATTTGATGTTTGATAATATGTTTCAAGATATAGAAATGTTTGTATTGATAGATATTTTTATATCAATAAGGGTATGACTAGATAGATATAACAATGTGAAATCATGTACAAAGTAATGGACTAAAACCAAAAAAAATAGATATTAGTTTTTAGTTTTTAGTTTGTTAGTAAGCATGGAAAGATGGAACATGATGCTTATCATGGCATCCAAAAAATCAAGGTAAATGCATGATATGGATCATGGCATTGCACACATGAAAATCAAACAACCAATCAAGTAAAAATTAAAAATAAAATGGAATACAAAGGTGGCTAATGGGATATATAAACAAAAGACATGGGCACATGTCCTTCACACTATAAAGCAAGCATACAAGGCATATTCAAATGCCATATACACATAAAAGTGATACAAGCAAAGTTGGCACATGGGCCATAGGCACATAGAAGAGGACAACCAAAGGACATTGGAAAATTTCCTAAGGCACACACATGAATAGAAGAAAAGGACATTGGAAAATGTGCTAAGGCACAAATAGAAGACAAGTAAGAACTGGAAAGTGAAATCACATAAGCTATGCTAAGCAAAGAATGAAATAAAATGTAAGAACTAGAAGATATAAACACATCTAACTAATCAAAGAAAATGTGAAAGTATGCAAAACATGTGTAGTACAAGAATAGGTATATACTAAGAAATACACAAGTGCTAGGAAGTAGTGAAATGTCAATGTAGTAATCTATGTAATCTAGTAAGGAATATGCATCAGTATGATAACTCAAAGAGTGTAGTATAGGAATGACATAACTTGGATGGTGTAGTCAGGTAGAATATCCCCCTAGTGGGTATGTATATTGATGTGTGTCTTGAATGTATAAGTAGAACTATACCCTCGATGGGTAGAGTGAAGTAATCAAAGAGCTAGATGTCACTATTCACACTCAAAAGAGATCAAGTGATGCATGATAATGTAGATAAATCAACATACAATAACATGAAATAGAAAATGTAAATCCTAGCATGATAGTAGTAATGTAAATCCTGGATGATGCATAAAATAAAAATGTTTTTGGTATTTTTGATATATTTTAATTTTATTTTTTTATTTTAGAATTTTATATTGTTTTTGTATTTTTGAAAATATTTGAGCTATGTGCAATCAAGTAGGATAGTTTATGTGCAATTTATGATTAAAATAAATGATACTAACTAATGAGTCTTAGATGAGACCCCTTGTCATGGTTTCTTGTATCGAATAATTAAATCATGCATGATTATGAAGCATGATTGAAAGGTTGAGAATATGATTTTATATATTTGGATTCATCATTGGTATCTCAAAAATCATAATAACCTGTATTGTTCCACTCATCATTATCATCTTGATTTTGAACCAATAAAATTCTAGTGTTGACTATTGTTGTATTTGGATATTTTCCTTTGATAAATTGTGTCTTTTAATGATTTTATTTAGGATATTTAATAAATCCCAAAACCCGGTGACAAAAATTATCATCTACTAGAATAGGAGTAGTAATGCCTTGAGCATGCTTTCCCAACTCTTGACCTTGATAATCAAACTATTGTAGATATATTTGACCAAACCTATACTAATTTGAAAGTCGACCCTCATTTTGGAGAGGTATATTTGCATATTATTCATGCTTGAACTATGATTTTGGTATTATTTATTTTTCTAATTTTTCTTGTTGATCCTTTTTTTGTATTTCTAAATTTGACCCTTTGTGAATGTGTTCTTATGTTGTTATGGATTTCTTGATAGATTCACCTTATATAAGGTACTCATTAACAATTATCTATTGTATATGCTTTGTTAATGCCAAATATTTATTTGTATGATGCCCATTCATTTTATAATAGGCACAATAATATCTATATCTTCTCACTAGATGTAGAGGAGGTAGTTTGATCAAGTTAAATTTAATCATTTCCATTAGTATCTCATTTAAACTCTTATTTCATATTTGAATGCTTTTTGAATCACTAGTTATAGAGTTAATTTATTGTGATTTTTTGTTTTGATATGTAACATTACTCACAACCAATTGAGTAGGTGAAGGTGCATATACATGACTAGCACTAGGGTACCCTTGAAGCTTTTGTATTCTAATATAATTTTATAATTTTGTGTTATTTTTATGTAATATTTGATTCTTCATTTGTAAATCTAAAAATAGCTTGCTCATGCTGGTAATTTGATTCCTTAAAGTCTCACAAGTTCAAACCTTAGTTTTTTTCACTTGGACATGTAGGCACATATGTTGAAGAGGTTTTGAAAAATTTATAGGCTGAATGTATGCATTGGGAACAATAATAGAGGCTACCTCACCTTTTATATGGGTGATATCATGGACCTAGTTAGAGTGAAAGTAGATATCACCCTCTTGAGTGAGAAGACGAGAAGGGATTTCTTTCCTCTATGTAAAATATGACATTGAAACAAGAGTACCCAAAGAAGCATATACATCTAGGTATAAAATATGCATATAGGCTAAAATGAATGTAATTGGAATTATAAATTATATAAAAATCTTATTATAACAAACGTTCCACATGAAATATAGCAAATAAGGAATAGAAATCATGAATTTGTGTGTGTATCCATAAGAAATTGTGACATGTACTATGCCATTTCTAATGTGTTTATCATGATAAAATTGTATATTTTTCCCTATGAGAGATAGAGAGAAAAGGATAGAGAGCATGGATTTTTGAAATAATGCATAAATATATTTGACATGTATTATAACATTTGTAATGTGTTTAGCATGATAAGCTTGAATTTTTCTGCATATGAGAGATAGAGAATTTTCAAAAGAAATATTGAAATCTTGTGCAAGTTTAGCAATGAATTTTGTAATATCATCCCTTATTATGAAACATAAGCATGAAATGCAAAAAATGAATCTTTATACTAACATATGATAGACTTCATCATTCATGTACATTATAGAACCCATTATGGTTTCCTTTTTATTTATAATAAATGTAGGAAATGTTTGTAATTAAATGAGTATCATTTTTGAAATTTGACTATGGATGTAAGGTCGTACCTCAACAATAAAAAAGGAGCTAGTATATACCACTCAATATTTTTCAAAAATATTATTTTTAAAATACTATGGACTTTTGAATTTGAAATTGATTATTTGAGTTTGATATGCAACTAAATTTTCAAAAAATGATGTGAAAAGTATTCAGAATAATTGAGAATGTATTTGATGCAACTAAAGTTTTGAAATAATTTTTTGAAAATTAGTGCAATAATTTGAAAAAATTTCTATGAATTTGTAGAATTTAGCTTTAAAAATTTAGGGAAAATTTATAAATATTTCTAAAATTAACAATATATTTTTCCTTGTGGTTTGAAAGGGTTTGTATTCAAATAGGACCTAGTATGTGCAAACTAGGGTTTTGGGTGAGTTTATTGAAAATATTTGAATTAATTTATAGTTTTCTTATTTTTAAATTCAAGAAAAATCAAGAAAAAAATTGAAAAAATTATAAATAATTAGCCTTATGTTTTCTAGCGGTTTTGTGTAAAAATTTGAAGTAAGTCAGGTTCACCAAATGTTTTATTAATTTTTTGGGAATTATGAGCATAATTCTTAAGAAAATAAAAGTCTGAGTAAATATAAATTTGTAATTAATGTGTCTCAATTAGCGTAATGATTTTTGTAAATAGATATGTATTTTACTTTTTCTAAAAACTAGTAATAAGTGTAAATAAATCAAACCTAGCTTATTCTAAGATAAAATAGATGATGCAGGGTCTAGAAACTATTGTGTACGGATGGTAGACTATCATAAATAGGACCCAAAACTATATTTTTGGATTGGATAAGAGTGTTAAACTTAGGACACCCTACTACTTGGTTTTTTTGTCCAATTTCTAACACTATTTTCCAC
Source organism: Torreya grandis (assembly GCA_037957365.1). Taxonomy (NCBI): domain Eukaryota; kingdom Viridiplantae; phylum Streptophyta; class Pinopsida; order Cupressales; family Taxaceae; genus Torreya; species Torreya grandis. The sequence continues at coordinate 924,752 of JARHVA010005821.1, read as the reverse complement.
TTTCACTATTGTCCACTTTTGGTGTTGTTGTCCTAGTGGTCTAGCTTTTTTGGGTTATTCTTGTTAGGCTTGTGACACCTTATTAGTGAAATATTTAATTTTGGGTTTGTACAGAGCTTTTTGTGTGTCTGATTCAATCTTTAAAACCCTTAGGATCTCTTGGTACTTTAACTTGAGTATTAAACTTGGGAAAGAGAGAAGGGGTTAGTGTGTAAAGGATACATTGGATTCACTTCACACCCCATGTGTGGGCACACTACCTACATACCAATACTCTGAAGAGGGATCAAGATAATGTATTTATTCCATTTTAAGTTTTTATTGAAATTATGTGATGTATGTAACTATATTTGAAATTGGAATGTACTTTGGATGACTAGAGACTAGTATGAGTGCTTTAATAGGCTTGAATTGGTCTTAGAAGGTTGTATGTAGAGAATAGGGATGAGTTTTTATGCGTACTTGATAGTATTATTAATTATTTCCTATGAATGAAATCTAACCCTTCTAAATGGACATTTGATGGCCTTTTATAGGGAAACTAATGATCATGGGTTAGATGAGCTTGCATTAGGCTAATAGGTGAAAAAATAAATATTTGGGAAAATCTGATCATTTGAGGCTAAAGTGAACTTGGACAATAATGCCTAAAATAAGACACCCCTAAGTTTTGGTGCTCCTATCCAAGTTGGGTGTTATTTTCATATAAGTATGAGACCTATGGGGATGGATCTAGGTCTAAGAAGGTTTTTTGGGTGTTAAAAATCTAAGTTTAGGAAGCTATGGGTGACTAGGAATCAGTGGAATTCTAATCAAGAAGGGTAGAGTGAGAAAGAATAGGTTGGGTGCTATTATCCATGCCTAAGTCATCCAATTTCACATTTTATATAATTATAATAGGCTTAAATGTGAAAAAAATATACATATTAGGCTAAAATAAATACCTTATATCCTAATTGATAGAGTATTCTTCAAAAAGGACATTGGAGGTATGTTTCCAAGATGTGTAGAAACTAGTCAAATAGATAAATTATTAGAGAAATTTCATGATGGGCCTTCAGGAGGCCACTTCATAGCCAATACAACAACATAAAAAATCATAAGATCTAGTTATTTTTGTCTTACTTTGTTCAAATATTCACATGCATAGTTTAGAATATGTTCCAAGTGTGTAATGTTCACTAGAAAATAAAGACTAGCTACCATGCCTTTGAAACCTATTCAAGTTGAGCATCCCTTTATTAAATGGGTCCTAGAGTTTATTAGAATTATTCATCCTCCATCAAGTTATAGACATAAGTGGGTTTTGATAGCCATAAATTACTTTACTAGGTGGGTAAATGTAGTTGCACTCAAGGAAGCAAATGTGAACTCAATTTTAGAGTTCTATGAAAGCCTAGTTACTGTAGAGAGGATTACATAACATGATTGTTTAAATATTAGTGAAATAAATCAAAGGATAAATGCATAAGATTAAACTAAATTAAACCCATCTACTCATGCGTGAATTGCTAATGACAATGAAAGACAAATGAAATAAAGCAAGAAACCTATACCTTCCCAAGTGAATCCATCCTCCAAGAGTAGCTCAAAAACATGTTCTCCCTTGATCAAGACTTCTTGTCTTCAACAACAATGGTGGTATACTCCTCCAATATCTCAAGAACTCTTTGTAAAAGCTAGGCTCATGATTTGGAATCATTAAACTAGCCTATCAATGAAGCCTACAAAATAATATCAATGGTAGAATATAAAGGATTGTGGAGACAACTTAATATTATAACCTTTCACAAATCAAACATAGAAATTATGTTCATGGCCTCTCTATTCATAGATTTTTGAGATTGATCAGGATCAACCATGACCGTCCATCTCAAGATTGAGATGAGTGGCCATAAATTAATCTAACTATATAATTAAAACCATAAATATCCCACATAAATATTTGGCATATAGGGGAATTTAAGAGGCATGGGAGACCCATAATCATGGTATTTTATGCATTTATGGCTTATGGATGCCACCCCATATGATAATCTCATTGGGTGATGTATTTAATTGAAATTAATTTCAAAAAATAAATATTCAACAACTCTCATGGAAAATCCACTTAAGCTCTTGATTTAGATCAATTATCCTTAAACAATGTTAATCAACATTTGTGCAATTATTTGGAAATTGGCCCTCAATTAATCAAAATGATTAGAATATCAAATTACTAGATCATAATTTGACTCAATAAGAATTAGAAGGTGATGTTAGATGCATTGGAGCTGTATTCCCATTTAGGATGTTACTGACATAAAATAACAAAGGTACATGACATGTACTAATGAATTATGAGAAAAGAGTGATTCAAAGCACAAAAGGTGAAATCATCATTTTGAATCAAAATGAATTGATCAAAGTTACGTATCCCATAAAATTCATTTCCCTATTTAGGGATACATTAGCCTAAATTAACATTTGTAAATGACAAGCTCAAACCATTTAGTTCATTTTATGAAATTTGACCTAAAATGTGCATTTGAGTGTAATTCGAGTAAGATTGATAATTTCAACACAAATGGTGTTAGGAATTGGATGTCTACATTTTTCCCCTATTTGATAAGGTGTATTGATACATTCAAATGAAGAAATATATTTGCAAAGAAAATAATTGTCAAGAAGAAATTAGAAATGGCACATGATTCCCCCTCGAGAGGACATATTAAGATGAAATAGAAGGATGAACTCTCAAAAAGAGAGAGAAAGTGAGAAATTAACCCATGGAATATATTAAATCTATATGAGCTAATTATTTCATGCATTATTACCATCAATGACCTAAATATAATAAGAGGTATAATAAGCCCTAGTAGATGGGGAGAATGAGAAAGATACAATCCATAAATGTAAGTGACACACTTTAAATGTACCCAATTTGAGAGTACAAGCTACACACTTAAGACATTGATCAATCCTATGACAAGTTGCACACTAAAATATTACCACCATGGGCATTAGTGTGGAGAGCTTGGAATTAGAGAAAAAGAGAGAACATTCTATACTTCAAGAAGGGAAGCACCATTAGAATAGGGTCTCTAAAGAGAAAATAATAAGTGCCCTAGTAGAGTATATTTGATTTTGATAAGATATTAATACCCTAATAGGGCTAATTTTGATCATTGATAAATAATAAATAATTATTTTTCTCTTATAGACCAAATTTGATTCTGACATGGTTCATATGTTGTACCCCAATGTGGGCTATTAGCAAGAAAATTAGCTCCAGGATATAACCCAAAAGATAGATTAAATTAAGTGGGTGAAAACGTACATGTGATGTTATAATGGCTTAGAAAGCCACATAAAACCTAACATATTAGAATGCACAAAGTGATGAAAGAGATGAAAAGAAGAATGAAAGATAGCCAAGTTGACTCTAGATGTACTAGACAAGTAGACACTACCTATATAGTTCCATGGACTCATGTTCCATCATGAACTTCAAGCCAATGTAGTTCACCTAAGTTTGGGAGAGAATGAAATGAGGAATGATGAAAAAACACTAAGAATTGATTAGACTCACAATGTATGTGAAGAGATGCTCATCTAAGCATAGAGTCAAGTGTAAAAATGCATGATACCTAGATGTTATTTTCCAATTATGAGCCTAGATTATGCAAAGTGTTCTTCAGAACTATTCATCAGAGTGATGTTGACATTAAGACTTTGAAACTTGAGCAAAAGTTCTTGCTATAGAAAAAAAATATTAGGCATCATAAGTATGAATAACTTAGAATGATATAATATTCTGATTGCATTGAGCTGGTTCAAATGTGAATATCTATAACTAAGGAAAATGGTAAAATAATGATGAAAACTAGAGTTGCAACTATTCACATTTAAACAAAAAAGAAAAAACAAATAAAAAGAAAACAAGACATCTCAACAACATGAGATCAAGATATGGATAATTGAGACCTGTTTGGACCAACAAGATGTACATGGAAAATAAAACAAAGAAGCAAGACAAAATAGGAAAACAAATACCATCATAACAAAAATAATCAAATAAACACAAAATGATTTTGAGTTTTTGAATGTTTTATGAACATTTTTAGAATTTTCTAAGTATCTCAACTCAATTAAGGATTAAGAGATACAAAATGGTCTAACTCATGAAATGATAAGAGCAAAACAACCTAAAATGCTCACAATAAAATGAGAGTGTATAATAAGAGGGATTGAGTTAACTCAACATGAATTGAGCATGACCTAAATAACCTAAAAATAATCCCAAGTCACAATATTTTTATCCACATAAAAAGTGATAAAAAAAACTGACTAGGTCACAACAAGTTCACAAATAAAGGAAAATGATGAGACAAATGATAATAGTAATGTCCAGATGATATGATAATGCATTATAACAAGGTGTTGTATGTAATTTGCCCATAGGTGGTTATAATTAAGAAAAAACATCATAATACTAATTTACCCAAAGGTGGTTATAATAAGGGGTACCAAGAATAATATTGATTTTACCAAAGGAACCAAGATCAAAATAGGATTGGTAAGATCACTACAATAAAGCCTTGGTCAATAGTAAATAAATGGTATAATGAAAATGATATAAGTAAAATGATCCAAAAAAAATAGATATAGTGGCAATAAATTTGCCCCTAAGTGATGATTGTCTTAGATTGCTCACAAAATGGTGAGATTATTGCTTAGGGGTGACCGAGATGACATCAATAGAAATTGATCATTGCCTACATAGTCTCAAAATACCTCAAGTCAATGTAGTTCAAATGGTATGGTTCATGGATCACAATGGTATAATAATGACTATAATAAAATGGCATATGGGGTTACCCCCAAGATACTAAGGAAGGATAATGTTTAATGGGTAAATGGTAAATGAAAAATGGTTTTATTGCTCTAACTAACAGGGAGATGCACATCCTAGTCAATATGTGAGACAATATAAATGATCAATTATAATAATTGTTATCCAACATCCTTTTAATAAAGCTACTCAATTAAGAACTTGGTTTGGATATAGATCTCAATAATGTGTTCATGATCCCCATTGGCAATCGATTCTAATTCATTCGAACATCGACACAAGATATACTTATAACCTTTACAAAGGAATGTGCTGCTAATGATAAATGATATAAGTGGGCAACAAATAGATGAGTGATAATGGAATGTATAATTAATGGGAAACAAATGAATATCGGGACTTTTAGTCACATGTAATGTTTTTGATACTAGATTTGACATAGTTTTGGTTGTGGTGGGGCTGAAGACCTCTAAAGATACTCTCAATAGCACTACCAGATTGTTATATTTTTTATCTTGAAAGTACATACCATCTAATTATGTTATAGATTGGAAGCAATTTTGATTTGATCTTAAATAATATCTTCAATAAATAATGAATAACCTTTGTGCTCAACTATTGCTACCTCGATGATTTTTTCACTAATGAGTTTATTTTGATCATCCCATAGCACCTCTAAGAAGGTTTCATGAAGAAATGAAAATATTTTAATTTTATTGTCTTCTAGCACCTGCAAAAAGGTTTCATTAAAAGATACTGAGTTTGATCTTTGTTCATCTCCTAACACCTTTGAAAAGGTTTCAATAAGAGATTATTCTTCTTCTGAATGAATGTGGTCTTGATATACCTGATATTCTACAAATGGTATGTCACCATGGATGAAATTTGACAAAGTGTGATTTTGTCAGTCTTAATTGAGATTTATGGGAGGTGAAATGTCAATGAAATGGTTATGTTGGTCAATGGTAATGGCCTCGTGAAAGGAAGCACAATCCTTGTAGAATATACTAGGAGAACTTACATTGATGCTGAAGAAATCATCCTCTTAAACCATTGAAAGATCATAAATATATTCAAATTAATATGCAAGGGTAATTGTAACTAATGGTTAACAACCATGAACATAATTTATTTTCAAATATTATTCCAAAGCAAGGGAATCTAAATCCAATGTTATAACTAATGTTGATTCTAGTTCTAATGCTAAATCTAATGTCAATTCAAAAATAAAATTTGACTTTAATTATAATTCTTCATCTGATATGGTTATTTTGGTACGACTCTATTGAATGATAAATATTTGACAAGTAATCGCCTATGATGGTATAATGGGCTTAATAAAAACTAATTCATCTTAGAAGGGTTCAACATAGACTAGATCATCTAAGTGAATCCACTCAAAGACAGGGAACTGATCAAGGGACATTTTTACAAAATCATGTTCGTCAAAGTGAGACTCCTTAATGAGTGGAAAAAGATCAAGATACAACTCTACAGAGACTAGCTTGTTAAAGATATGAGGCTCTTTAAAAATAGGTAAAATATGAATAGGTAACTTGTCATAGGTTGACTTATCACAAATGGATGTTTTAACAATAACATTTTGGTTTTATTTCACAATTAGTTGGAAAAAATCAATATAAAACACATTTTGGTCCTCATAAGATTGGCTCTTGAAGAGGTAGTGGTCTTGTTTTGGCTCGAAGATCAGTAAAAAATTTGTAAAGTGGGAAATGTTTGGTTTAATGAAAATAATAGTTTGTGGTTCAATAATGGACTCTCCAAAAATTATACTATTGAAGAAGGGATAACAAAAATTGGTTCATCAAATGGAGTTTATTAAACAATAGGTTCATCAAAAACTAGTGATGGGCCAGGAATGGTAATGACTAGATGTTTATTAGTTTGGTTACTTATGCAAACCAAAGGAGAAGGTCCTAAAATGGTAAAGATTAGATGCTTATTTGCTTGGTTACTTTTTCAAACAAAAGGATGATTTCATAAAAAATTAATGATTGGATGCTTCTTAGTTTAGTTGCCTATGTGAACCAAAGGAGGAGGTCCTAAAATAATAATGATTGGATGTTTCTTAGTTTGGTTGCCTATGCAAAAAAAAGGATGAGGTCCTGAAATAGTAATTACTAGATACTTCTTAGTTTGGTTGCCTGTACAAACCAAAGGAGATGGTCCCAAAATGGTGATCTTAGCATGTTATGGAGCCTGATTATTCACATAAGCCAAAGCATCCCAGTCTTCTTGATAAACCCAATCATTCAAATCTCAAGTTGGATCATAGGTTAGATATTTATTGTGTTCCTATGACTAATCTTTGTGAGGTGGATAGAAATCTATCTTACAAACCATATTATCATCATTGGGGTCTTGACTAAAGTTATAAAAGTCATTTTGTGTGGTCATTCTATCATAAGTTGGATTATCTATGACTTCACCATAAGTGTAACTAGACATATCCACATTTAATGAAGAAAGCTCTCAAAAAAAGGCTTAGAGTTTTGCAAACTCCAAAATTTTATGCCCAAAATAAAAAAGGTTCAACCTTGGTTGAAAGGGTGGAGTTGTATCTCCAAAATGGTTTATGCCAAGATTTGGCATAAAATAGCCCAACATCCAATGTCTAATTCCAAAGGCTTTTTGATAAAGGTTGTGTTATCTCAAATAAGGCACAAATAATGATGAGAATAGGCATTTGAATAAATAAATTATCAATAGTCTTCAAATTTAGGTAATCATTTAACCGAAGTTATGCAACCCAAAATAAAATGATATGTGTATCAGCCCCAAAAATTGAGGCCTATATAGAAATCAATCAATATTTGGATCTAAACTTGACAAGGTTAGTTAAAAATGCATTGTTGAAGACTAGGATTGGACCAAACAAGATAGACAAGATTGGACAATGTGACGGCACATAAATGAGGTCCAAATGGCACATACACAAATATGTTTAGCAAAAATCTCAAGGCATAAGTGTGGTGTAAAATGAATAGCATAATTCCTCTTTAAATAAAAGAGTGGCATATAAACAAATTGATTTTGACATGGTTTTATAAATAAACAAACAAGTTTTACTCTCAAAACATACCAAGCAAAAATGACCAAAATACAATAAGTATAATCATCCAAATCCTACCAAGGGTATGGAAATGTGGAGTTGACTAAAACTAATTAGTTTTCAATCATTTCTAGGGGGATCAATTACACAATGACTTTCAAATCATGATGTAAAATAAAAATCATGTAAATAGGTGTCTATGTCACTTAGGTTGTTGTAAAAAGGTCTTGCCCTTTTTTAAACCACTTCATCCATCATTTGCTCAGTGTAGTACAATGTCCAAAGTGTAGATACATCTTGTGTGAAACTCCAACACTAGAAGGTGGTTTAACCACTAAAACCACTGATCTTAGTGGGAGTGGTTGAAGTCAGTGCTAGGAGATGAAACCCTAGGTCAAAGCTTCCCTAAATAACTTGTGGAAGGTGATGAAATCCCCCTCGTAAACCAAGTTTGCATGAAATAAAAGACATAATATAAAGACTTTAGGGTAATTTTCAATATCACCAAAACTATTTTGAGCTTTTGGGGAGTGTTTTAGACAACATTATTTCTAAGCCTTGGACTAGGCATGTTTTTAATAAGGATGATGCTTTTGATTCCAAAATTTCCCGAAAGGGGATGGATGGAAGAGCATACATGTAACGTCCCTCGTTTTGCCAATCAACTCTAATTAACAACTATTGAATACAAATTTGACAAGTGAATTCAATTTTAAGCACTAAATCAAATATTGGGTGGTGTTCTTTTTTCCCCTTGGTCTTAAGTGCTAAAATGGAAAATATTGAACAAAATGACCACATGAAGCAAATAAAAAACCTAAGTTCATTTTAATCTGAAATATTGAAGTGTTTAATACTTAACTTAGATTCAATTTTAATGCACCAATTTTGAAAATGTTCAAGACTTAGATTGGGTTTAAATACTAAAATTGAAATTTTTCTAAGATTTAACATGATATGTTGATTTTAGGAACCAAATACCAAATGTGTAAAAACATAGCATGTTCATTTTAAACACAAATGAAAGTGTGTTTGGTTAGTCAAAAACAATCAAAACAACTTCTAAACTACCCCTCAACCTACAAAAACACAATTATAAGGGTTTTCTTTGAATCACTTAAGAGTTTTAGAAAATAGCTTTAAATTTTTCAACTCTCTATTGCAATCCCACTATTACATAGTCAATCCCTACAAAATCATAATTACCAGACAACAATGTCACTGTTATGGATTAATTTAGACAAAAAGCACAATATCATTGTTTTCCTACAAAATCACTACTAACTTTAAATATCATTTTTATAAAACAAAATCTCTACAAGATAGAAAACATATAAAATATGAAATCATTGTTCAGATGACAAAAATTCTGCATGAAATGATGATATAATTGTTCTAGAATGATATCATGATTTTTAAATAAAATCACCACTCAAAAGGATGATATCATTTCTCAAGATGATGATATCACTACTTATGTCCTCAAAATAGTTCTTTATCAAATAAGGATTTTTCTTACAAAATCATTACTATGTGAGCAGTGATATCGTAACAGAGATAAAAACTAAGGATTCTAGGAACTAAAACACTGTTATCAAAAAAATGGAATTTCAACTTAAAATTTCACTCTTTTGGCCCTCTCACTCTAAGATCCTACATGGGAAAGATTAGTGAGTTGCTTGAAAGATATTTTTAACAAAATTTTTGGGGTGCCTTCCCACAGGGCATGCCAAAATATAGAGATGATTACATAACATGATTAGTCAAACATTAGTCCAATAAATCAAAGGAGAAATGCATAAGAGTAAACTAAACTAAGGCCATCTATTCATTCAATAATTTCTAATGAAAATGAAAGACAAATGAAATAAATCAAGAAACCTATACCTTCCCAAGTTAATCCATCCTCCAAGAGTGGCTCAAAAACATGTTCTCCCTTGATCAAGAGCTCTTGGCTTCAACAACAATGGTGGTAAACTCCTCCAGTGTCTCAAGAACTCCTTGTAAAACCTAGGCTCATGATTTGGAATCACTAAACTAGAAAATCAATGAAGCATGAAAAATAAGATCAATGGTCAAATGCAAAGGATTGTGGAGATAATTTATCATTATAACTTTTCAAAAATCAAGCTTAAAAATTATGTTCATGGCCTCTCTATTTATAGATTTTTGAGATTGATCAGGATCAACCATGACCATCCATCTCAAGATTAAGATGTGTGGCCATGAATTAATCTAATTATATAACTAAATCCATAAATATCCCTCATAAATATTTGTGATAGAGGGTCATTTGAGAGGCATGATGGGTCTTAATGAGGCATGGGAGACCCATAATCTTGATATTTTATGCATTTATGGCTTATGGGTGCCACCCCATATGATGATGTCATTAGGTAATGGAGTTAATAGAAATCAATTTCCAAAAATAATTATTTAATAAATATCATGAAAAATCCACTTAAGCTCTTTATTTTGATCAATTATCCTTAAACAAGATTAATCAACATTTGTTCAATTACTTGGAAATTGGCCCTCAAGTAATCAAAATGATCAAAAAATCATATTTTTGGATCATAATTTGACTCAAGAAGAATTAAAAGGTGATGTTAGATGCATTGGAATTGTATTACCCTTTAGGATGTTAATGACACAAATTAAAAAAGGTATGTGATGTGTACTAACAAATTAGGATAAAAGATCGATCCAGAGCACAAAAAGTGAAATTCTCATTTTGACTAAAAATGAATTGATCAAAGTTAGGTATCCCATATAATACATTGCCATATTTAGAGATACATTACCCTAAATCAGAACTTGTAAATGATAAGCTCAAACCATTTAGTGCATTTTATGTATTTTGACCTAAAATGTGCATTTAAGTGTAATTCATGTAAGATTAACAATTTCAACACAAATGGTGTTAGGAATTAGATATCTACAGTGACTAGTTTTGGATTCCCTTCAACCATTATATTAGATAATTATTTGGATTTAATTAGTTAAGAGGTATGTGAATGGTATCTTTATCATGGTATTTATATTAGATCTTCATCAAATTATTATTCTCTTGGTAATGGACTAGCATAGTCCACCAACAAGAATTTGATTAGGATCATCAAGAGAATAATGGAAGACAGTCAGAGAGGATGGAATACCAAATTGAAGACTATCTTATTATTAGATAGATTCACTCTAATTAAGGCCATTGATCACTCTCCTTATCTCCTCATTTATGGTAGATAAACAAGGATACCCATTTCAATATAACTTCCAACCTTGGAGCTTGCACATTAGCTGGAACTTATGGAGAATAATGCAATGGAGGTAAAAATAAATGAATTGAAAGAGTTGAAGGAAACAATAGACAATGTTATGCATACTATGTGGTCCAACCAAGAATAATTCAAAATTTATTTTGATAAGAGAGATTCACCCAAGAATTTTTACCAAGGTGACATTGTACTCAAGTGGGATGAAGACCATGCTAAAATAGGTAAATATTCTAAATTTTATAACCTTTGGAGTGGACCATATGTTATTACTAGTTGTAAGAAAGATAATTCTTTCCAATTGTCCAACATGAGTGGTGAGGATCTCCTTACTCTTGTCAATGGGATGTTACACAAGTATTGTTATTAGGAGAGTCATCCTTTTGTACATTTTTTTAGTTTCATTCCTCTAAGTGCACATGTTTCACATTCTTTATTAGTTATTATTTTGATTTAATTATCAGTTGTGGTTTCCTATTTGTGTATTTTTTATTTGTTTTATGTCGGTCCAAAAGTTTTGATAGTTTTATAATATATTCCAAAGTCTGATGTAGCAAAGAGATTCTGATTTTGCTTGACTAGCAGGCTGGTCAACCCCAAAATTTGCCAAAAATATTGGTAATTTGACCTATCAAGGCCAAATGTCAACCTCTACAATTGAAAATTTTCCATTAACCACCATAGTGTTCATTAAATATAATTTCAATATTGAGTTTCATGTCTTTTCATTATCATATCTTGTTTCAAGTGGTATTAAGTAACATCATGGTGTCCAACAATGTTTGGAGGTCTTTATCAAACAACTCAAGTGGTCTTGTGATCTTAAAATGCTTTGATGAAAATGGTGAAGAGGGAAGTTGATGACTTATCATGACATTCTATAGCATATTAGATATAGGGAAGATATAAAATTAACTATAAGCTTAGAAGTTTTGATCAAAATACATAAAAGCCTCATTCAATCATTTTTAAGAAGGCTAAAAGGTATTTTTCTTGGTATTTAGTGATAATTTTCCTTTGTAAAACTATGTGTATATTGCCTAAAAAGATAAGTTTTAGTATTTAAATTTTAATTATGGACTAAAAAGGTCACAAAATCATGCATAATGCCTTTGAACACATTCATATTTATGCCAGTACCTTACTCATAAACATTCATGCTTTGAAAATATCATTTCATGCAAGTCTAAGCATAGAAAAGGCCTCCAAGAGATGCCACATGCCAGTTTTGGCCCCATAAAGATGTAAAAAGACTTATATATATTTTTAATCTCCAAAATTACTTCTGGTATTCTCAAGTTTCCCTAAATTGGTATTTTTAAGCTTAAAATGAGAAGATAATGCAAAAAAAAGGCTATTTTATGATTTTTCATGCAAGAGTATGGACTTGTACGACCTTTTACATATATTTCACATCATGATATTAAATAAGGAGTTATTAAAAGTGTTTAAAAATAAATTCGAGGAAAAAATACTTGATATAAGCCCAAAACTAGTTCTCTTCATCCATCTAGCTTCTTCGCACATCAAGAGAGCCCTTTAGGTTTACAAGTGGTATGGCCATGAGAGACAAAATCAAGGTCTAAAAATTTGGTATAAAAATGGGTATTATAGATATTAAATCTATGGAAATTCATTATCATTTTATCTCTCTCTCCTTAATGAACCATCCTTTTTAATTTAAGTCACTCATCAAGTGTTCTTCATCTAAGGAGGCAACCAATTTTCTGAGATTCCTTCTCATCTAGACATCATGATAGAAAAATCAAGTTTGTGGAGTTTTTAAGTGACATGAATCACCTTCCCATGGAATTATTAAACTTATTTTCACATGTATGAAGTCATATGGATCTCAATAAGACATATATCATAAATCTATAGTCTATAAACATATAAAGGAAGTTTGTACACTTCATGAGAGAGAAAGAACATCAAGATTTTATGGATTTTTTGTGAGGGTTTCATTCATATAATTTTTCCTTAATTCAAGTGATATAAATATTTATCAAGGTCTAATCCCCATAAAGAACCATCAATCATCCTCAAACCACATCTTAGTCATAGTTTAGCATATGTTAAGGTTTTTTAGCATATGTTAAGGTTATTATCAAAATCCTAGGTTTCATTTTCATAGTGTATACATCCATTAAGGGCCTCAAAACTATTATATCTTGTTAAGGGTGTGATTTTTATTGCTTAATACACTTCAATATGCTCTTTTCATACATTATTAATGATCATTTCAACTCTATCATGTTGCATCCCTTTGCATTGTCTTCTCACTACCATTCACCACTCTAAAAGCTCCATCTCCATCTCCATTCAATATTTTCCATCATCCATTGCCATCATATCACCTTTCATTCAATTCCATCTCATTGTTTCACTATTTTCAAGAGTCAAGGATTCTAAGAAGAATTTTAGTAATTAGAATATGAATATACAATCTTAAAACCCTGTTATGAATGATCACCTATAAATAATAAGGATAGTCAAGGTTTTCTCATGGAAGTGCAAAGAAAGGAGGGGATATAAGATATATTATTGAAGTAATTTTCCCAAACTATATTCTCAAGTTGACATGGATGAATTACAATCTCATCAATATTTATTTTTAACTTTCTCAAGGTTATTTCCACTTTAGTCCATATAGGCAACATGTTAATCATCACCTAAATCCAAACTAAAGAAAAAGGTGAGATCAAAGATGCAAGATTGGATCAAGGTCAAGGATATTTTAAAATAAATTAGGACACAATAATAAATATAAGGGAATGTTATATAATTATATTAAGATGAGAAGAGGTCTATTACTATCAAGTTCAAGATCAAAGCTATGACATCATTCGTACAAACGCTGAATTTCCATACATAGTCAAGACTATTCTCAAGAAAAGCCTATTTTCAATAAAGTAAAGCAATAAGTATGGAGGTGACAGAGTTGAGAAATATTGTTCATGAAACTATAAATAAAGGCAGGCCATGAATAAAGATCAAATTTAGACATGTTTTCATGTAAAATGACCACCTACAACAAGGTTTGAAGGGGTTTAAAGTATGTCAATACTTTATCAAACCTAGAATATCGAAAAGATGTTGATATACCATTGGGTTAAATGATGTTTCATACCTAGGTTTGAGAATTAAAATTAATTATTTGAATATTTATATCAATATATGAACATTAAATTACATAATGACATAGTCATTCACTTCATGATTGTTCACCTACAGCGTTCTCAAAAACATAGGCCTATCTTCAAGTTTGTGAAAAGGATGTGAGCATAAGAGTATATGGAGGAGGTATTTGATAAAATTGAGAATTTATAAGAAAAATGAAAATTAAAAATAGGTTATATCATGAAAAATATTGTCCTAAACATTGTTCATTCTAAAACTCAACCTTGGAATAACTGCCTACAACCATACTAGGTAGTCAATTGCATTGATGCGTACATATGCCCTAAATATGAAATAAAAGTTACATACACTCAAGAGGGTAGAATATCTAGGTCTCATATTCAATAAAATGACAAATTTACATCTCTAAACATTTATCAAGACCACTAAAACTATTTATAACTCATGAAGCTATAGTACACAAGACTATTTATGGATTAGGACTATGTAAGGCTTAAAAACATTATTTAAGGAGAAATAAGCTCAAGAAAGAGATAATTGGAAGGTTAAAAGTGAATTATTATGTATTAATATTTATAATTCATGGTGTAATGGATATCTAAAATTTCAAATTCCCCAAGGATCACCTACAATAGTGTTAATACATAGTCACAGTGAGGTTTCTCGAAGAGATATGCTGTGACATAGGTTGTATAGGGTTGAAAGGTGACCAACGAAGGATAAATATTATTTAAATAAGGTTATAATATAATTAAAAAAATAATTTTTTACACTATTAGGATAAAATACAAGGTTATTCAAGGAGGAAAACATAGTCATAGGTACATGAATAAAATACAGGCTACCTGGGCTAGTTTTGAGAAAAATGCATCTACAGGCCTATAAAGGGAAGATCTAGCTATGAAAATTGGTAGATATGGTGATTATAAGTTATTATAAGATTTAATAATATTATTTATTTAAAAATAGTAGTGTAATAATTCACAATTTTATTACAGTCACCTACATGTCTATTGACAATCAACATGGAGCTAGGTAGACTTCTTGGAGGTTTATAGGTATAAAAAATGGTTTAAACCTAACATGGGGTTTTTTCAAGTAGGTAAAAATTATTTTAAATATTAATACACTTTTTTAGAGTGATCACACTCTATGTTTCATACAAATATGCTCTTGAGGGATAAAATAGAGTGACTGGCTCAAAACCTTTGAGAGACACAACCATCATTTTGAACTCATCTAGGCTTTGTTTTCACATGGTGATCATTAGAATAAGGTGAAGACTCATTTAAAATCCTCAAGGATTTCTTATATTTAAGGGAGTAAAACAAAATTTTTTTATCAATCCTAAACCTTCTTTCTTGCATATACAGTCCATGACAACCAATTGAGGCACAACTTCACCATATAGACATCTTTACATGAATTTAATTTTGGAGATTAAACATGTCATGGTTTTTAAGGGTGTAAATATACTCCATATCCATGGAAAGATGTTTTACATCAGGGGTTCATATGCTAATAATTTTTGTACCCCTAAAAACCCTGCAAAACCTTGAAACCTACTTGACAGAATAAAGAAGCCCAAATATACATTCAAATGATGCTTTTGAAACATGAAATGATCCTGATAGTCTTCTCAACTCTCCTGACCACCTCTATGGACTATTGCTTGGCATTGAAAGAACTCTTGTTATAATAACTAAGCCAAATAAGGTTTTTCGGGAGCTTATAATCAAAGTGATGAAGGTTAATTTCACATTAAATTACTTTGAGAAGTAAGATGTGGTCCTATAGATCTTTAATAAAATTACTACAACCACTATCAAAGGTCTTTTTGGTCATTTCCATAGGTAGATAGGTCTACAACTAAAAAAAAGAGTTGTTTGCATACAAGAATAAGAAGAGTGGCTTGATCAAGCCCATACCATGACTCTAAGGAACCTTATACAGATTATTCATGTTATATACAATGGATTTGAATCATATAACTCAAAATAAGGTCAAAATACTAGGGAGCCTTGCATACACATATGCTTAAATATTGACATCACTAGATAAAGCCATAAAAAAAGAGTAACAAGAGATAAATCAAGGTCATGAGGTCACTCCATATATTCATGATCATTACCATCAGGTCATAAAGATATGTATGACAAATTTGAGCCATAGGAGATGAATTATGACTGATCATCTTGGCCTAAAAACACCAAACATAATCAGAAAGCCTATTTTCCACTCTAAGAGGTGACTTCACATGATCACCATGGTGTGAAAATTTTACATGGGAACCTCAATAATTTTGCAGAGTTAGATGGAATAATACACTAATGTCTTGTGGCATTAGTTCTAACATTCAAAGCTTAGGATTTATGAATCATCATTAAGAACCCTGAGCACTCTAAAACCCTTGAAAAATCTTACTATAAACCTATTTGTGAAGAATTAAATAAGAATGCATAAAAACTTATTTAATTTTCATGACTACCACATACATAATCAATTACACTTTGAGATATTCATGTCCATTGCAAATTGTTATATAGATGGTGTACGAGTGTGGTAGATAATAAGATTTTGAGAAGAAAAAGTACAGAAGGAGAGGTACAAGTAAGCTTAAGGAAGTTACAATAATTATTGATAAAATATTGAAACTTTTTATTCCTCCTCAAAACATCAAAATATCATAACCATTCCTTTAAGTTCCCTTAGGATTTCATTCAAAATAACCAGTCTCTAGGATTGAAGGATAAGGTGACCTAGTCACCTAGTTTGACCAAGTTACAGGAGTTTCTCATCAAAGAGGATCTATTTCGTGATATATGATATTTTTAAAGGTCTCAAGATCATTTTATTTTCAGTTTTTTTAAGTCTTATGCAAGTTATAATGGTTTCATGCATGCTTTCAGAGTCATCAAGTGAAAGTAGTTTGGCTACTAGGCCTAATTAGCTTAGTAGACCTACTTTGTCAAATTAGATAAAGATAAGTATGGTGTAGAAGATATTTATAAGGTTAACATAAGTAATAATCAAGTTTATATTAGTAAATCCACACCTCATAACTGACCCTTGATGTCAACCACATGCATAACTTGTCCTTTTGATGATTTAACTAGTCTACAAATGCTAATCACATGCATAACTCATCTTGAGTATGAATACATGAGTTAACTCACCTCAAGTGGATTTATATAACCAATTTATACCATAGGATGCTAAAATATGAGTTTTAAAAATTCAAATATTGAACACCACCTTATTTTCAAATCCAAAGAGCTCATTTAAGGAGTATGCAAGGTCCAAACATGGAGATATTCTTAGAGGACTACTTGAAACTAGTCATAAGTAAAGTTGTAATTAAGTTAGTGATTAGATAAATTCATCTTCTCTCCTCTATGCCACATTGTATTCTCTTCTTCTCTTTTTAAATATATTTAAGCCATATGGCTTATTTTTGGATCCCTTAGGCTGGCATATAGAAACTATGTTGAAATTGTATCTTGCATTTAGAGTTAATAAAAAATGTTTCTTGCAGACTTATTCATGGTTTTAGTGTGTTCTTTTGATTGTTGATTTTTAGATAAGTGTGATATTTGTCTCCTTTTTTAGTTCCTTTCTTTAAATACTACTTTATTTCATCCTCTACAAGTCACCTGAAGTGTTAAAGAATAGAAATCATGTTGAAGAGTGTTAGTATGTAATGTCTTTATAGACCTTCATTCCTATACCTTCAATTTGTGTACCTTATATCAAACCTTCATATAAAACACTCATCTTTAGGATTGTTTTAAGAAATTATTGTTGACAATATATTCCCTTTTTATTAAGAATTTTTCCCAATTTAAAGGTTTATAAAGGAGCATTCATAATTTAGGTGCATCACCATCAATATCCTAGGTTTTCCTTTTCAGTAATCCTTTTAAGAATCCCACTCCCAAATAAAAGTAGGTTTTATAAATTGATATATTCACAGGAGCTAGCCTCATAATCTATAGGTTTTTTCTACTTATAGGTACCCCACAGACTTAAACCAATCCAATGTTTATCGAGGTTTGAAGGAGATCTGATCAGTCAACTTCAACATAGTGCAACTTGGATTACTAACACTAGCTTGAGTGGAATGGTGTGGGTTATGAATTTAGGATTGAATATTCAAATCAGCATATGTTGATGTAATTACATATTTTTACATTTAAGCTAATATTAACTAGGTGTGCATTTCTTTCATCAGTAACCTTTTTTGAGGTGAACTCAAAATCATTAGCCTTGAGAACCTTGAGATACCTTTGTTGTTTTATTTAGGCTCTATGTCAAAGGAAATTTTTAAATAAACCATCCCTAATGGGATAAAAAAATCTAGTTGGATAACATCCTCTTCATCTAATTCTTCATGGCACCTATGGCTCCTTTCCTCTTCATCAATTATCTAAGACTCGGACTATCCTAAATTTATTAAAAATTATATGATGTGATAATCATCAGCAAACACTTGAAAATTTTCAACATTATTTGGTACTAATGGATAAGGTACCAATTCAATGGAGAAATTTTTCACTTTTGTCTCATATAATGGTGTCAAATTTATTGTTGAAGTGGCTAGTGAATCGACAACTTGGTGTTGTCCTTTTGGAATGGTCAATATGTTGAAATATTCAAATGATTCAATAATATCCTAGGCTTTATGCCTTTAATTATTTAAATATAACAATTTACATTGATATTTTTTTCTAACCTTGTTGATCACAAGTTTAGAGTATCCATATACTAGAATTTCTTTGACATTGTTCTCAAGGGCAAACTCTAATCCCCAAATTAGAGCATCATACTCTACACTATTTTTGGTGTATGGGAATTAGATCTTATATGTTGATAATAATTTATTTCCATCTAGATTAAACATCTTGATACTAATACCTGATCCTTGTTTGTATCTTGATTCATTGAAATAGAGGTTCCATAATTGGGAAGTGCCATGAATTTCATCCTGCATTTCATGCCTCATAGTAAATGTATAAATTCTAAGGCTATGATAATTAAAACTTAATTATCCTTGTTGGTGATGTACTCTATAATAATATGTTTCATCCTTGGACATTGATCAATCCTAATCTATTTATAAATGCCTCTCAAGGGTAGCTAAATGTGAGAGAAGTCCATGGAGAGATATCAATTCAATATCTTTAACTAATATATGCTCAAAAATAATCCATATCCTTTTAGAATATCCACTAATAATATTTTGATAGTCATCTGTATTTGAGGTTATGAATCAACCTAAATTTTTACATCATTAAGATATCCCAAAATAGGAACCATTGTTTTATCTAATTGTGATATAGTCCTCTTGGATAGATTTGGAGTCAAACCATTTTTTTTGGAAAATGTAATTTAGCATTACCATTGTTAAAGCTCCAAAATCTACCAAATAATTTAAGATGTTCTTTCCAAATTCTTGAATGGTTAGCAATAAATGGGAAACCTCAGGTTTACTTTTAGATATAACATTTGTGTTGGCTATCTTAGACTTTTCTACAATATACTTACTTGAGATAGACTTCCATAAGAGTTCCTTTTGCTCTGTGATTTGTGAAAGCTCATGAAGAGAAATATTGGCCTTGATATTCATACCATAAAAAATTTTGTATCCTCATTTATTCTATTCCTCTCTATGTTGAGGGTAATCATTCCCTTTTGGAGGAGGAGGATTATTATTAGCTTTGAGATTTAGAAGAATAACTGTATTATTGGGAGGAGTAGAAGTGGTGAAAGGCTATATTTTCCTTAGATTATAATTGTTCATGTTAAACTATAAAAATGCTTGTAACTCATCATAATTATCCTCTAGAACATTTCCATATTCATTGGAGAAGGGAGACTCATAGGTTTCAAATACCATAGCTAAACTTGAAGGACCAAATTCATAAGGAAGATCTGGAGGATTCATCATTTAATCTTGTCTAATAATTTCCCTATAAAAGATTTCAAAGGTTACATAGAAATATATATGGTCCAATTCCCCATGGTTTGATGTGTTGTGAACACTACATCAATTGGGTAAAGCTATCTCCATGATATTGATTTTTGGAAGCTTATTAGATTATTGTTGTTCTACATTGTTGGTGGGATTATTTAAAGGCATCTTGTATCTTATAAAGATAGAGTTTAAATTATAATTCTGATTAGTGGTGTTACCCATACTTTTATACATATTTAATAAATCATTAGCTAGATTTTAGACCATTTTTTGTATAGAATCCATTTTAGCTTTGGTAGAGTAAGAACCCTGAGTGACTGTTGCATTGGCATGAGCCTGATATTGGTTCTTATGGTTATGTTGGTTTTATTGATGGCTATTCCTTTGTGCTTTATTATTGTAGAACCCATAGTATTTTTTTTATTTTTTTTTGCATCATATGAGGTAGAGTATACAATTGATTTTGGTTGAATGCAAGGGCATTCTGATTAACATATGGAATTGGATTTAAAGATTTGAGTCCATTGTTGAGCATATGGCCTCTTGAATTCTAAGGACTGATCTTTAAATTGAGTTGTTTGTTGATATTAATATCTTTTTAGATTGCCAAATCTAAAGTATTAGTGGTGGAAATGCTTCTCAAGAACACTACGGTAATGGGATATATAGTTTTCTTGTATATCTCGAGCATCAAATATATGTATGGGTTATATACAACATTCAATCAAGTATACATCTTCTATAATATTACATTAAAGGATCAAATTAACTCATTAGGTTCCCTCTTCATGTTGGTGAGATTATGATACACCAGACTTAGATTATTTACTTGTCCAAATTATGCAATAAATGTATTTTGACACTCATTTAATGAGGTAATAAAATTTTATTACAAATTGAGATACCAATCATAAGAAGAATCTTGTAGACTAAATGGGAAAATCTTGCATGCAACATCCTCATGGGTGAAATTCATTAATCTTAGGGTAGAATTCAAAGATTTGATGTGCTCTTCTTCCATCCTCCTTTTTGGTGTGGAGAAGGTAGGAAAATACTTTTCTATATTCCTTGGTAGATCATGTTGGTCTTTAGGGATGGGAATAGAAGATCTGACTAGACAAGGTTGAGCCATAGGCAGATTAATAAGTGGGATGTTTCTTACATGGGAAGGTATCCTATATCAATGTATCTCAGAGATGACAAGTATTGGCTTAAGCCTTCTAGGATTTGACAACAAAAAAACCAAAAGGATATTCTGAGACCTAGACCTTGTTAATGTCCTAGGGGTTTCCATTGTAACTCTTCGTAGTGACTAACCTATATTACTAAGAAAACACATGAGTGGGCCCTCCTAGTTTAAATTTTTTTTATTGATGTGGGTTTTATACACACCACAAAAGGTTAAATTAGGTATCCCCTAATGTTTCAAGATCTCTATAGAACAAGTTTACACTCTAGGGCATGAGTTATAGGTATGCAATTAAAATAACTAGAAGATTGAATATTAGGAAGATTTTGTGGGTTGTTTAATTAGGTTTTATGGACAGATGTATGGAATCTAATATAAAGTGATCACAAGGTGAGTTATATTGGTGGATAATTATTCTAAGGTAGGTAGGTTTCAAATAAACTCAACAAGGGGAAATAATGGTAGGGTAGAAAAGAAGGCTCAATGTTCCTGAAAGGTCACTTCTAAGACTATTTAATTGGTGTAAAAGTATCTAAAAGACCAATTTTTGACATTTACATCTATTTCACACTCATTAACAAGCATGATTAGTAGTCTGGGAAAATATTTATAGGATGTTCAATGATCTCAACTGAAGGTTGCTCTCCTTAGGGCTGCTATTACACACCCTTATCTAAGAGATTACAACTTAGAACAAAAGGTTGAATAGGTTAGTTATGATTCATGCCTATATGAATATACTAAAAGAGATACCTTTATGAAACTCAAATTATCATATCACCCTAGATTAACTTCTTAAACCAATGAAACCTACCAATCCTCATTTGTTATTACGCATTTAATATTAATATTCATTAATTAAAAAAATTAGATTCATCTGTAACATTGAAACACTTCAAAATTATTTAATTGATAAAAATAAATATATTTAAATTTCATTAACACATAAAATGAATAAGAAATAACAAACACAGTTACATGAAAATCAATCTCTTGATATTTTCATGTATATTAATCTAGAACTTAAAGCATTTGAAAATAGGATTTTACATGTATATAAAGAACTTCGGGAAGGTGTCACCTCATCCTAAAAGTATATCAAAACATTGATTAAATGATGATAACTATACCATAAGTTCTATTTTGGTATAAAAATGCATGTTATAAGTTATAGATAACCTCAAACTTACAACATGTTCATGCTAGTAGAAATTATTTGTTTAATTACAACATTGACATAATAAGACTTAAATTTACATTTGTAAACATTACGTGTAAAATTATACAAAAATATCCTTAGAATAATGAAAAATTACTTCTTTCTTGACACTTCTCAAATTTATTATTATAACTACAGTTGTAATTGAAGTTATCCTAATAACTAGAGTTAAAATTATTGCGATAGACGTGGTGGCTAGATTTGTATCTAGGGATGCACTCATAACATGGACTAGTGTTACAACTAGATACAAAATAAGTGGTGATGTTGAGGAACTCATTGATCTAGGAGGGACTGAGGTTGATTATAGTGTTGTAGTTGGCACTTTAGGTGGGGTTTGAGGAGCAAAACTAGTAGGTGGTGTTGAGACTCCTTTCTTCTTGGATTGTGATTCTTGATAATATTTCTACACTTTGGAATGTTGTGCCTAAATTATGATCATATAAAGGAGATAAGGTTTAGTTACCTTGTTTATCCATTCCATCAACCTTGCATGCTAAGTCTTGGTGGCTCAGTAGCTAACCCTAAATACCTCCACTTCTATTGCCTTCTTCCTCATTTCACTTAACTTTTATTTAATATCCTCTAGACTCAATCATTTTATACTTTATTTGACATTATCTAAAGCTTTTTAAATCATCTTATTATAAATAGATTAGGCTACCCACTTCCCCATGTTATCTTGAGCTCTTATTAACTCTAGCTCATCTAAAATTTATGTTTCTTTCTTTTCCTATTCTAAAAACTTATTCACTAAAGCTTTAGAAGTAATCACCCAATCTTGAGACTCTTGAGTTTTGATGATAGCTAAATTCAATGCATTAGTTGCCTCTAATGGGGTCATCATATTTAATTGGTACAATTCCTTATTAAGTGTGTACAATACCAAGAAATTAAATTTATTTTCATCTTCTCTAAAAAGTTTAAATAATTTGGTTATTTAATTTACATGTAGAGCCAATTGGACTCTCAAATAATGAATTGTATCTAAAATTTCATATAACTTGAGTGTCACATTATGTATATCCTACTTTATGCTAGAGGGAACTCATATCACTTTCTTCTGCTCTTTAAGAGTCTCTATCTCTTCTTCTAGTTCTTTTATGGATATATCTATTCCATAATAGATGGCCAATACTACTTCTATATAGGTTTCCATGTAGGATTAAGGTCCTCAATGTATGGGGACTAACCCTTCTTCCTATTTTACCTTTTGAAAGAGACTAAATTTATTCTCTTTCTATTAAAATTATCCCCTTATCACTGCTATATTCAATCTTCCTCTTCTTGACCCTTTGCACTGAAGTTGTAGCTTTGTCAAAAAGTAAGATTGTAGTTGGAATCTAAGTGATATTTAGATTCAACCTATTATAAGTTTATGCTCGTAACTCCTTGGCCCAATCTATAAGATTCATCTTTGATGGATCTAATAGTTTGTCTTTTATATATGCATCCTCCTCAAGCTCAAGATCAGGCTCAGTGAAAGGCTTGGGCATTGAGGAATAAATTATCTTAGACCAGTCTATGTTCCTAAACTATGGAATGAGGTGCATAACATAGATAGGTTTCTTCTTGGGGTCTCTTTTATTGCCACCATTATTATGATTTGAATTGGTCCTAAATAAGGTGGTGATGAACCTAGTTGGGTAGAGAAGGAAAACACTTGAGTGATGGGTTGGTTGGTGGATGTGGTAGACGAGGTGGATAATACAAGAGTGGGAGTAGAGGTAGCTAGGATGGAAGGAATAATTGTTGAATGGATGGAGACTGTAGGGGTGGTGATTATAGGAGTATAACTTACAATTAGGTAAGTAGTGATATGAAAAATGAAAAAAGCCTAGTAAAGAGTGATTTCACATGAATAAAAGTAGAAATAATTGGAAAAGGCATAGTAGAATAAATATATAAAGACATTAGAGAAGAAAGTCCTAGGGGAGTAGTGAAGAGATCACCCTTACTAGATGGATCACTGTTGAGGGGTGCCTTTGATTTTAATCCTTGTAAGCTCAATACCTTGGCTTGTTATAGCTCTTCCTCATCCACCTATTGACTTGTATCACCTTTAAATGAAGGTTGTGACTATTTATTGGTTACCTCTATGGATGGGGTATGATGTCTCTCTACCCTAAGGTTTATTTGATAACACAGTGTTATCTTCTCAGCTTATGGAATAGTCACTTGATGGGTAAGAGGCAGAGTCATACTAGTTGTTATGGCTATTGAAGCCACAATATTACATGTCATATCTTCCTTATCATAGGATTCTAGGTAAATGATCTCAACCGATTCCTTAAATATGTTTTCCTTTTATTGCATTAGATCTTCTTTTAGTTTCATTTTGACTATGCTTAGTTCAATAAGAGATGCTTGAACTAAAGGAGTCTATTCTTTTTCTTCCTATGTAGTAGTTGGTGTATCTTCTAGCTCTCATTCTTCCTCACTATATTTAGTAGTTGAAGTTTCCCATAGATATTTATCTTGATCTTATTGAGATGTCAACACAATAGGTGGTTATTGGGGGTCTTAACCTTAGTTTTATGGTTGTTGGTAAGACCTAACACTCTAGAAGTTAGAGGATATCCATCCCCTTAGTGGTGGGATCCTAAATTTGTCTTGGATGAGTTTAAGGGAGGGGTCTAATTATATCACCCTCAATAAGACTTTTATTAATCACGTAATCTCATCTATTTCCTTTACTTCCTCATCATATTTTCCATTTATTAATAAGAATTCATGATCAAATGGCTCATTTTTGTATAGGATGCTAAGGTTGTGGATCTTTTGTTATACTCTTACATTCCTAGCTTCTCTAAAATGTCTCTTGAATGTATTCTAAATCTTCCCAATATTGATATGGGAGATATGGAAAGTGCCTTTCTTACTCTTTATCAAATATTAATCTATACCATTACATATTTGGAAGGCAATATTTTTCTCATCAAATTTGTCGAGGAAAAACTTGGGGAGCCAAAGAGGGTCTACCCTATGCCTAATAACCATGATGACTATATAATTTGGGTAAAGCCAATAATCTCCCAAGTTTGGGAGTGTATTATAAATTCTCTTTAAAATCCTAGCGAGAGGTTGGTCATGAATGGAAATCCAAACCTAAAGATACAGGTCCTCTACAATTTTGGAAATGTCCCTTCCATATGAATATATGTGAATGAATAAATACAAGTCACATATTCTGCTCTTGATATAATGAATGAATAAATAGAAGTCACAAACCCCATGATTACATCAAGGATGTATGACATTATATATAAATTTTCCACTTGAGGCATCTTGTCCTTGTGTAGAATTAGTTCATGTATATAGGCACTGGTGACCTCTCCCAATGCATAGTTACACTTTGAAGTAATGAGAATGTCTAGAAAGGGTACCCATTTTAGATATAATAAATGATTGCTCAGGTGGATAAAGAGTTGGTTTAGTAATGCCAAACCAATATTAATCCCCATCCTAAAGTAGGTTATGGGGATGTTATTTTTTATATGTTACTTAGTAGTGAAAGTCTCGTCTAGGAGAAGCTACTTCCATACTACTTTCTCTGCATTATTATTTTTCCTCCAAATAACTACACTATGTAAATAGAATGTTATGTTTATAATGGGTAGACGTAAATAACTTATAAATAAATATATAAAGATGTAGGAAATGATTTTATTATTATTAACATAGTGTAGATAGCCACTATCTACAATTCTACCTTCCAAAAATAAGTCTTATAGCAAGTTAATGCATGGCATGACTTCTAGTTTGGTAGTTGCATAGTGGTGTAACTAGAATTTAAATAGAATAAAAATAGCTACACATTGTTTCTTCTCTACTAATATGTCTTCCTCCAATGCAAATGGATCAATATTCTCTATGTCCTCCCATAGATTTCAATAATTAGCATGGATACCATCGAACACAGTTGCAACAAAGACTATATCTATGTACTCTATGTATTCTTTGATGGAAAATTTAGATGGTGGTGGATTTCCCTTGTATGCCTTAGATGAAGACATAATTTCTATTGGTTGATGCTGGTATGATGCAAGATTTTGAAAATGGTGGTCTAATTTCTCTATTGTGTAAATTGTAAGTCATTTTAAATGCGGTTATCACTTTCAAAATTGTATTTAACTATGTACACTAAAGATCTTGAAAATAAAATGAGGTAAAAACAATTGGGGATCAATGTTATAGCTTTCTACATTCATTCTATTTCACAAAACATTAATCACCATCATTTATGAGCTCATCACCTTCATTCAATTTGAACTTGACCACCTAGGCCTAGTATGCATACCATGTAGGATGTTTACTCATTTGGGGTGACACGGTGTTATTTATTCCTTTTGACACTTATAACTATATGGTTTAGTTAGTGGGTTGAACTTTGAATTTAAGACTAATGATATAATATGATGAGTAAAATATTTTTATTGAAAAACCTTGAAGAGAAAAATGCTCTTCAAAGAGATTTGTTTAGAGAGATTCATTAAGAAATATTTGTCTAAAATTTTTTGAAGGGAAAGTTTCCAAACTAAAGTCTTCAAATAAAATTCATCAAAGGAATGGTTCTTGAAGAATAAGTGTCTTCAAAAATATTACCATTCGGGAGGAAGCTACCACAAAAAAATTTCCCAAAGGAAAACTTTTTGAATGAAATCTGTCAAAGAGAAAGTCCTAGAAGACTAAAACCTTTTGAAGATAAAAATTTTCAAAGTAAAGTTGCTGCATAAAAAGTGTCAGAAAATATGACCTAAAGAAAAGTTGTGAAAGACTAAGTTACTAACTGGAATAAAATTCAAAATAAATTTCTTGACTAAATAGTTTATGAATGAAAAGTTTCTAAAGACCAAAATACCAAAGACCAAAATTATCTAAAATGTCAAATAAAAAATCTAAATAGGAAAATCTAAATAAAGAACCCAAATAAGTAAACCTGAATACCTATCATACATAACAATTATTCCAAAAATTTCATTAATATATTAGTTTCAATAAGTCCTTTCCAATGACAAATGGGTACACCAAACATGATTCAATGTCCAAAATATCAAGTTTCTATAGATAATAAAAAGATGACCTACACACCCACACAACTAAATAATATCTAAGTCCTCTAAAAACAAAGGGTTCCCCACTTTTCAAAGGAAATATAAGGTGGGGTGTGTTGAATACAACATGTTAGTTTTGTGTTTTTTTTAATATTTTGATACTAACAAATAATCTAACCTATTTTATAATAATATTTCATATTTGGCACACCCCATGGGATTTTTCACCCCATAAAGCTCGTTGGAAAGCTTCATACTCTTCTAATTACCAAATTTAATTGTTGTTTAGAATTAATTTCCCCATTTTCCCTCTCATTTTCTCAAATTTTGTGTTTCTATTAATTTAAAGGTTTCCCTATAAATTGGTGAACTCACTATTATAATCAGTAAACTTGAACTATAGATTAGCAAAGATGATTTTATCACCCTATATCTAATTTATGTGTCTTAATAGGAACAATGAACTCATCATGCTATATATTGAATTCCACCTACATATTAGTGAGGTTGAAGGACAAATGGTAAATTCACTTATAAGTATTTTCATGTTTCATCCTATAAATAATAAACTCAACCTATAGATCAATGAACTTAACTTGAAATCAATGAAGTCTAAAACTAAATAGTAAAATCATTAAAGAGGTAAACTATTATTTTTGATGTTATTTACTAAAAATAGTGAGCACATACTGAAAATGGTGAGGTCACCTTGCTAATTGGTGAATTCACCAAAGTTATTCTCTTTCTCTTTTTAGATCGACAAACTTACTCTACTAAATGAGAAACACATCCTGCTAAATAATAAATTCAACCTGTATTAAATTCTCAAGAGCTTACAACTTTTGAAATTAATTTTTGAGTGGCTAGAACTATTATTTAAATTTAATAATTATATTTTTTTTTAAGTTTTGACATCTTTTTGAATTGATTTTACAAATAAGAAAGGAAAACTTCAATCACATGTATATTTATAATTTAAAAATGAATAATCACTTTTGACATGGCTCCTAAGAACACATGATTTCCATTTTTAGCATAAGTGATTTGTTCTTTACATACTAATGTGTATAAATCAATAATGTGTATGCTCTCCCATTACCCCCTTTAAAGATCCTGGTGACTAAAAATGTATTGGTTTACTCATTTTTTTGCCTTACCCAAAAAATCATTTTCAAAATATGTTCTCTTGCCCATTTATGGGGTCCTGAGAATCAAAAATGAATTGTCTTTTTCCCTTTTTTTTGACTTCATGGGGTGGATTTCATAGTCTTCTCACTAGTATTTAGGGGTGTGTTGACTTAACAAGTGATATCCTAGCATCGTACCAACACCATTATCTAATGAGGTATATAAATTTAGGTTACACCAACATTATCTTATCCAGTGGTTTCTTAGAGCCTTATTACACCAGTTGCACTTAATTGAGACCCCAATAGTTGAAGTAGTCACAAATGGACTAGACCCTTTGGTGAATGGCCTAAAATATATCACATCTAATTGACTCATTCTTCTAAATCTCCCACATATATTTAGGTATAATGCAATTATCTAGTTTGTCAATCAAAAATTTATATTAGAAGCCACATTTTCTATGGCATTATCATTGATATAGGGGTAAAAAAATTAATCACCTCTGAAGATCATCTTTTAGTAAAAACCTTTAAGAGACCCTACTAATAATTTAAATAATTTTTTCAATGAACCCTTAAATTTTATCCTCTCAAAATAAAGTATATCGAAAGGACTTAGTGGTATGCTGTAAGCCCATGTTAGTTTCTACATGATTCCTTGAATGTTTTATTGAAACCCATGTTTTAATCACAACCTCATTTGAAAATAAATACACCAAGTTTTAAAAGAAAAAAATCCAAACACATCCTTGCACATCTACACAGTAAGGTGTTACATTGCACAATTGTTCCAAGACCATCCTTAGACATTTTTTAGTGTTAGGCATACCAATTGAAACATATCCTTATCTCATTTGGTACCATTACACTACCCATTCTATTTCTAGTTTAGAATTGTATTTTCTTATCCCAAATCAACTCTCTAGATTCTAAACCATTAGACCTTGTTTTTATTCCAATCCAAATTAATATATAGGACCAACCAAGGTCATAACCATTTTAAAATAATTCCATGTTTTAAGACCATTTGGTATTATTCTATTTTTGGTTCAGATCTAAACTCTAAGTTTCTTGTACAAAAATAATTCTAGATTTCACACCATTTGAGCTTATACCAAATTTTAAAATAAATAATACCAAAAACCTACCAATAATCAAACCATTCTCTAGTTTTAAATCTAATTCAAGCATGCCTAGGTACACACAAAGTGGGGCCTCTTACAACCCTAGATTTGAGGAAGAATTTTATAATCCCTTGAGATACCTTTAGAATTATAAATATAGTGAAGTTAGTGAGGACCACCCTATAGTATTTGAAAACCTGCCTCCCATTCTTTTAATTAATCAAGGTCAATTTGAAAAATAAATCATGGGATATAAGAATAACTAACTTCTAATATAGTAATAATATGGAGCCAATATCCCACCTAGCTTTCCCATTGACCACCTACATAGTCTTTTTTGCATATAAGAGTTACCTCAAGAATTAGTTGTTATACAAATTTATCCCCTTGTTTAAAGTATAAAACCAGCCAGCGTGTCATCCAAGAAATGGAAGGGATAACTTGTTGATCCATCCCAACACACACAAAAATAAATTTTTCTACAATATAATAAATTAGCCAATGATATGTTGATGAACTTGCTTTTGAATTAACTGCTTATTTAGTGATAACATAATTTAATAATGCCACATTTGTAGAGTAAAACCAATGGATCGAGCAACCATAATAACCCATAGACAATGCTACATATCCCATTAGATCTAATTAAATAGGCTATTCTAATGAATGTTATGAAATAAGTTCTACTTGATATGCATCATACCATTTTTAACCACCAGTATATCCTTGACAATGTGCAACAAGTGGAAATACAAACAAAAAATGTGCCTACTAAACACAACAAGTGACCAATAATTCACAATAATAAATTGATAATAATCCACCACCATAACAAGTGTTGGTAACTTCCCAACACACATTACCTACTTTTAATTTTCAACCAAAAATAATTATTGTGAACCAACATCAAGTTCCTTAAAACCACTAAATAATTCCTCTGAACTAAAAATAAATCCCCTCCAATTAGCAATAGTAAATTCCATACAATTTTCAATAGCAGTTTCCTCAAAACCATTAGTGAATTACCTATTCCAATAATAATATAAATCACCATCAAATCCATCATCAAACTCTATATATATTTTATAGGGTAAATATACCTTAAAAAATCACATAAATGGGATCTATTCTGACTTATGCTTATACCAACCAAGGCCATAAAACATATAAAAATGCCTTCCCCTCACCACAAAATGCTTTCAATATCTATAAGTAGAATACAATGAATGAAATTCTATTAGGCTGTCAATGAGGTAGCCAAGCACCAAATAAGTACAAATTTTGTGATATATGTCCTTATCCATTTGATCTTAGATTTCTCTAGGTACCCTTCCCACCCCATTTTTAAATGTTGAAATTTGACAAGTATAAAGGTAAGGGTCACTCCACTTAAAATTAATAGGAATTCTTTGTCACATGCAAAGAAGTAACTTACAATAATATATATGTGTTCCTCTTATTCCCATGTAGTTTGGGTATATAATATTTGGAGTGACTTATGAATCTATAGAAAGGGTTGATAACCACTTTTGATGATTTATTAGAAAAATTTGTCAAACACTTATCCTAAAACATAAAGCACAAGTTAATAGTATTAGATTTGTATAGTGCCAAGTAGTGATGAGAAGAAAGTTTCTCAACATATTTACAAAGGAGGTGATCCCTAAATATTCATTTTTAATATAATTTTTTGGATAAACAATTAGCAAGTATTTTTACACAAAATCTAAATCTCAAAGTTGTGCATAATGTGATACTTCATTATGCCAACACATTTGAAGATATAATTGATAAAGGAGTGCAAATTGAAAAAATAATAGTATCCAGAGGTCTTGTCAAGATATATTCTCAAGCTCAAGTACCAAACAAAAACAAAGTGCTAAACCAAAATCAAGCATCAATTCAAGACAACACCACTAAAAAGTTGAAGACCTTCATAAATAATAAGAACATGGTTAGAAATGGGGATACAAAAGCTATACATGTAAAAATAGTGCAGCCATCACCTATCCAAAATACTCTACCTAACCCTTAGGTCACAATGAAAATATTTTCCACATGATGAGGATACAACAAAGATAGATTTTTTGGTGAACTTAGGGAGCCCATTGAGGTTTTTTCCTAGAAGTTAGTGACAACTAATATGATTTTTTGACCTAATCCAAAAACCTTTCTATAATGTCAACCCAACTCATCATGGTATCATTATAATGTGTTGGAATCATAATTAGTAAGAGGGGGGACTAAATTATTGTCTTAAAACTTTATTTTAATTTCTCCTTAGCATTCATGAACTATCACATCAACATATAGATCAATCAATGCATAAGCAATCATCATACAAACATGAAATAATATTATACAAGAAAACACATCATATATGTGGGAAAGACTCAAGGGGAATAAAACCCAATAATAATTTTGAATGTAAAATAGTCCTATAAGTCAAAATATCATAATTTAGTGAAACACTATCTCCACATGGAGCACCAACCCCATCTAGATAAACACCAACTTAGTTAGGCTTTAACAAGCACCAACTTGAAAAGAGGTACTAATAAAATAGATAAATCAACACAAAATCAGTCACATAATTTCCTTAATCACATTTAGAACACATTTTTTCTCAATCAAATTGTGATGACCAACTCTTTGCCTCTTCACACTTTTATTCCTCTGAAACTACCTTTTAGGTCTCTTCATTAAATTAGGTCTCTTCAACACTGAGTAAATAAAATGACCTTGATCCTAATATTAATAATCTCTATGAAATATTAATCACAATTTATATACACTCTTTGGATGGTCTACAAGACCTTTTTCTTCTTACAAAAGTACTATTTCATTAGCTTCTACTCCACACACTTTTTCACACTAATTAGGCCTAAAACTACCTTGTATTTATACAAGCCTCTTGCTCATATCCCTCTTCATATGAAATACACACTTTCACACTTGGATAACCATTTAAATATGTCTTATAAAATATTTCATACACTAATAAATTATTACAATAGGTCATCCACAACTTTAAATACCAAAACCTCTTTTAGGCCTTAAGGAGACCTAATTCAATTAGGCTTTCATTAGCACACGTTACCCTTTGATCTTCTTGGAAAACTTTCAAACTACACAAATAGAATTAAAAATTCATATTAAACTATAATATACCCATAATATTATCATATTAATTCCATGACACCTTTTAGATCCAACCACCAATTAAATCACACCATTAGTACTATTCACAATTAAGCCTATGAACCTACAGAAAGTTTGTCTTTAACTATTGAGGATTAAACAAAAATTAATTAAATAAAAATGGATAAAAATTACATAAAAATAAAATAAATTACCTTAAAAAATCACCATGTTCTTTATACTACACTACTTAGGGCAAAATGACTCAAACACTTCTCTACAAATAACCCAATGAAAACTACCAGAACATTACAAAACCTAGTCATGAACAACTTAATCTTAAACACCTAAAATAAAACTTCCATTGACTAATTATATTTTAAAAATATAATTTTAAATATTTATACCATTATAAAATACAAAAATTACAAGGTCTAATGTCAAATATCAATCTTGTAGACCAATCTTTTGACCTCACTACACATAGTCAAACTAGAATAAGACAAACCATTTTGGATTCAACATTGCAAAAACTTAAAAATATTATAAAAACTTATAAAAATAATGTAGATTAAATAAAATTAATAAAAAAACCACCATGTTAATTATGTACAATTTAGGTCATAGAGCCTCAAACTCATCACTATAGCTTGCTTACCTAGAACTGCCAGTTTACCTTAAAACATAGTCATGGTGGCAATGAATTTCAACACATGTATGATGAATTTTATAGAAATTATGTATTTATATGATCTTATGTATCATTAAATCATTATTATATATAAATACAATATATTCAAATGGTAACTATCGATCTTGCAGACCAATCTCATGACGTCATTGTACATAAAACTCACTAATCCAGAGAGGTCAACTTGTGAGCAATGTTTTCACTATAACCATTAACCTCAAAAAATAAAAAATAAACATGATAATGTATATAAATTATTTAAAAACATATCCATGTACTTTTTTTCATCATTATTTTATGATAACACATTCCTAATCATCTTCTCATTGTTGCTTGGGTTTCTCATTGTTTCCACTATTAGGCTTGTTAAAGATAGGCTAACTTGGATGAAAATTTTAGCACACTTTAGGTATTTAAAATATCCATAAACATTTATTTACATTAAAAAATGACTCTAAATATTCATACTTCATCCATTTACATACTTTGACTTGGTCAAATCTAACTATTATTGTAAATCTTTGAGAAATGTGCACTTTCTTATAGGGTCTACTCACACACCTGACAATTCAATCACCCCTAGAGGTGACTAGGACAGTTTATTACATCATAAAATAATTTTTTTTATTAATTTTAGGAAATTATATGTTTTTTTTAACAATATATTTCACATCAAGTCCTTGTTAGGGTTTTAGAGAGGTTTAACATAGGTTTTGGTGTTAACAATTATTCATAAGGAATTTCCCCTTTAATCCAAAACCAATTCCTATAGTTATTATAAAATACATTATCCATATATATTTAATATATCAGGTTCCCATGAAAATTTCACATTTTCTAATGAACACCTAAAATCCCATGCATTTGCTTGCCTTCATTATGTGTACTTGAGAAATCTCAATACCACTTTTCATGCCTTTTATTAGAAACCATGACCTCAAAAGTTTTAAAAATCATTTAAATAGAATATAATACCTATTTACATGTTCCCATTCTCATAATTACATTGAAAACTTATCCTAATACCTCATTAGGCTAGGTAGGGTCTAGGAGTACTCTTGGTGTAGACTTGATTTGAAGGTCCTATCCCTAGAGGCTCACCCTGAGATATTCATGGATGATTATAAACCTTAATAACATAATAAATAAACATCATAAAACCTCTCATACCTTTTATCATTCATCTCACCAAGCCAAAATGATCATACCTTCTCACAAGGTCTTTTCATGTTATGATTAGTGCCATGACTAGGTTTCTTAAGCACTTGAAACTTGAAAACTGGCCTTAAAATACTTATAAAAGTATCTAAACTTCTCTTGGATGATCACACAATGAAAAATATCCTATCACAATATTTTTCTTACTTACTTCACCAAAACTTCACTATGCACACCTTCTCATTGGGTCTAGACTAGGATTCTCAAGACACCTTGTACTCAAGAATTAGTACTCAAACATGCTTATCTCAATGATATAAATTAGTAACACTCATAAGACATCACTCTCATAACACTAAAAAATAATTGACATCAACCAACATAAGAATCATTAAGTTTCCTTCAAATTATCTCTTTGATCTGAACCTTGACATCAACCTTGAGATCAACCAATAGAAGAATAATTAGGTTGCCTTAAAATTCTCTCTTTGAACTGAACCTTGACATCAACCAATATAAGATACATTAGGTTTCCTTCAAATGATCTCTTAATTTGAACCATGACATCAAAAATAATAAGAGACATTAGGTTACTTTAAATTATCTCTCTGACTTGCACCTTGACATTAATGACATCAACCTTAACATCAATGATAAAACTTCTTAATAAAACCCCCTTTGTCATTGATGGCAAATAAACTAGAACCTGGTCATTTTCATCTCATCTCCCATATTTTAATCTTTCTCCCCATTTGACATATATGATAAAGTTTCATACATACTACAACTTCTAGAACCACTCATTCTCCCTCTTTGGCAAGTACTCTCATAAAATCCTATATTCCTATCAACAACTATACTTGGAACTTGTGAACAAAATTAATATCTCTACCTCACACCAAGAATCCATCATGATTCTACTAACTAAATAGTGTCTCCATGAATCCTAATGGATTCACCCCTATCCATAG
The DNA here is from genome assembly GCA_037957365.1 of Torreya grandis. Taxonomy (NCBI): domain Eukaryota; kingdom Viridiplantae; phylum Streptophyta; class Pinopsida; order Cupressales; family Taxaceae; genus Torreya; species Torreya grandis. The sequence continues at coordinate 888,781 of JARHVA010005821.1, read as the reverse complement.
GGTACTAAAATAACACAAACTTGGGAGATTTTTAGATCTCCATAGTCTCACAAGATTGAATATCCTTCCAGATCCTTTTAGATTTGATTAGTCCTTTTGGTTTGACCTCTTCATCATCTATGTGGTTAAAAACTTGAGTTGATAATGAACATTCTTGATTTGATTTGACATTTGAATTATGTTCTATCATATCAAATATTATACTTGGGCTTGTAGACTTATCATGACTTACCTTTATCATATTTATTTTTCACATATTCATTTTCCTTATCTCTTGCATTCTAGCAGTTTGAAACCTCTTGTTTTGATTTGATGACCTTCTAACTCTGTTAGGATAGAATATTACAATGTGTCCTACATTATGACAACTATAGAAAACCACCTCATTCATACCTATCGGTTGATGATTCCTTTCATAATCTCATGTATATTAACTTTTAGAGGGTCTTCTACACTCTCTTGCTCTATAAAAAAACTAATTACATGCAAAATAGTAGCCATTAAATGAATTAGCATAAATCATAACATTAGGCTATTTGATTTGTATCTTCACGCTAATCTTCATGTCTTCAATAGCTTTCTCCTTGACTTAAGCTACATCTATTTGGTCTTGTTTGAAACTAAAACCTATTTTATCACTTGGTAATCTTTTGAATACTTAAGATGTTATCTATAGTATAATTACTCTTTTAAAAATTCACAAAGGTCTTTAACTTTCTACATGATTGATTAAACTCAAATTTCAAGGATTCCATTTCAATTTCATACCTAGTGCATTTTTGCTCTTTAGTTTTTAGGCTTATATTGAATATCTCCATCAGTGCTTCAATCTTATTGATGATCTCATCATACTCCTTAGATTTGTTACTTAGTCTCTCTTCAAACAAACCAAGTTTCTCTTCATAGTCCTTAAATAATTACATTAGTTTATTATTCTTCCTTATTTGAATCTTAAACTCTTTTAGAGAACTCATAAATTATACCTCAAGGTTCACTTTAGCCTCTTCTTTATCTGATTCTTCATCATCTATAAGAATTTTCCCTTTTAAGCAACCCTCATTATCTATTTCCATAACCATGAATAAGGTTTCATTGTTTTCATGTTCATGTTCATTACTATCATCATCACTCTTATATGTGCTTGTTCCACTTACATCAGATGAGTTATTATCTTTTTTAGTATGTAAACTTTTCTTATTCTTAAATGACCCTTTCCAACCGTCATACTTATTCAAATATTTCTTGTTTTTGTAAGGCTTATAGACCTTTTTATCATCTCCATGATGTTCATCATGCTCAACCTTATCCTTATTAGGACACTTAGATTTAAAGTGACCAATCTTACCATAGTTGAAACATTTGAAAGGTAGATTACCCTTGTACTTACCAGATCCAAACCTCAACTTCCTATCATACATGGCTATTAGTTCAACATCATCAACATTTGAACATATTTCATCCTTGACCTTATTTTATTTTGAATTCTTCTCAAATTTTAATGATTCTTCATCCTTGGGATGTTTTCCTTCATTTTTTCTCATCTCATAGGTGGTCAAGATACTATGAAGTGCATATATTTCTATCTTGTCCAAATCTTACATCTCTTCTACTTTAGACACCTTAGAATCAAACTTAGGAGTTAGAGATATCAATACCTTTTGAAAAAATTTAAACTCTTTCACTTATTCTCCTAATCCTCTAATCACATTGACAACTTCATCAACCTTCAATAGGTAAGATGTAATGGTTTCATCTTCATTCATCTTCATAATTTCAAACTATCTTAGGTGAGTCTCCAACTTGGCCATATTCACCTTAGTGTTACCTTCATACATAGTCTTCAATTTGTCCCATATCACCTTGGTTGACTCATAATACATCACCTTAATAATCTCTACCTCTTATAGGCCACATATAGTCACATTTATTGCCTTGGAATTACTCTCACTTTCTTTCTTACCTAATGTATTAGTTGGTGGTGTAGGTGGTCGAGTGTATCCATACAAAACTAACTTCCATATGTCACATCCCATTAAAATTATATATGTCCTCATTTTTATGTTCCAAAAAGCATAATTAGTCCCATTAAAGAACAAATTCCTACTTTTAGAGAAATAACCTTGAGCTTGTTGACTAGCCATCATTGCTTCTAGGATCTTTTTTAGGCTATTAGGCCTACTTCAAAGGACCTGCACTGATACCAAATGTTGTAAGAACAATAATTGAGAGGGGGGTTGAATATTTGTCTTAAAAATTTATTTAAATTCCTCCTTAACATTAATGAACCATCACATCAACATATAAATCAATCAATGCATAAGAAATCATCCATAAAAACATGTAAAAAGATTAAACAAGAAAATACATCATATATGTGGGAAACCCTCAAGGGGAAGAAAACCACTAATCCCTACCAATTGAATACATTATTATAATTAAAATTATCATAATTTAGTGAAGTACCAACTCCACATGGAGCACCAACCCCAACCAACTAAGCACTAACTCAACTAGGATTTAGTAAGAACCCAATTATAAGGAGGCACAAACCCCCTAAATGACTTAGCATCAACTTAGTAATATAATTTCCCTGATCACATTTATAACACCTTTTTTATCAATCAATTTATTACTACCACCTCTTCATCTATTCACACTCTTATTCCTCTCAAACGTCCTTCTAGGTCTCTTCGCTCAATTTGGTCTCTTCAAGATTGCTTAGGTCATATGACCTTGATAATAATATGAATAACCTATATAAAATATTAATAAAAGTTTATATAGACTCTTAATATTTTATAAAAAACATTCTTTTTCTTACAAATGTACTATTTCATTCACTTCTACTCCGCACACTTTTTGACACTGATTAGGCCTAAAACTGCCTTGTATTTATACAAGCCTCTTGCTCATATCCCTATTGGTTATACATACACACTTTCACACTTTTATTACCATTTAAGTATGTCTTATAACATTTTTCATACATGAATAAATAATTAAAATAGGTCATTCACAACTTGAAATACCAAAAAATATTTTAGGCCTTAAGGAGACCTAATTCAATTAGGAATTCATTAGTACATACTACCCTTTGATCTTCTTGGAACAATTTAAAACTTCACACATGGAATAAAAACTTCATATTACATTAAAATATACCCATAATAATATCATCTCAGGTCCATGGCACCTTTTATCTCCAACCACCACTTGAAGCACACCATTAGTATTGTTCATAGTTAGGCCTATGAACCTATAAAAAGTATGTCTTGAACTACTGAGGATCAAACAAAAAATAGTTAAAAAAATATGTAAATAAATAAAATAAACATAAATTCCATTACCTCAAAAAATCAACATGTGATTAATACTATACAAATCAGGTCAAAAGGACTCAAACACTTCTCTGTAAATAGCCCACTCAAAACTGCCAAAACATTCCAAAATTAAGTCATGAAAAACTTGATCTTAAAAAATTGAATTAATAATTATCATGAATATTTATAATTTAATAATATCCTTTTAAATCTCTAAAAAATTCTCAAATATAAAAATTACAATGTTTAATGTCAAATATTGGTCTTGTAGACCAATCTTTTAACCTCACTACATACAATCAAACTAGAACCAAACAAGCCATTTTGGACTCAACATTTCAACCACTTTAAATAATTATAAAAAATTATAAAAATCATTAAAAGGACATAAAATTCCCAAAAAACAACACCATGTGAATTATATACTTCAACTTATGGCATAGATCTTCAAACTCATCACTACAACTTGCTTACCCAAAACTACCAGTTTACCTTGTAGCACAATCATGGTGATAATGGATTTTCAACACCTATATGACCACTTTAATATAATTATGATGTATGTATATGATATTATGAGATCATCATATCATTATTAATTATAAATACAATATATTTAGATGGGAATTATTGGTCTTGCAAACAAATCTCATGACCTCACTACACACAGACCTCACTGAGCTAGACATGTCAACTTATGAGCAACTTTTTCACTATAAACACTAACCTAAAAAAATTATAAAAAAAAATTAGAATGTATTAAAATTCCTAAAAAACATTTTCATGTACTTGGATTCATCACTATTTCATGATAACACATTCCTAATCATCTTCTCATTATTGCTTAGGTTTTTCACTCTTTCCATCATTAGGCCTATTAGCAATTGGCTAACTTGGATCACTATTTTATCACATTTTAGTGATTCAAATTATCCATAAACCTCAATATACATGAAACACGAGTCTCAATCTTCATCCTCCATCCATTTGCATACTTTTACTTAGTCAACTCTGACTAATACAATAAATCTCTAAGAAATGTGTACTTTCTTGTAGGGTCTACCCACACACCTGACAACTAAATCACACATGGAGGTGTCTGAGAGAGTTTAATACAACATCCAATAGTTTTTATATTAATTTAATACCATTATAGTTTGTCTTGAACAAGACCTTTCACATTGAGTCCTTGTTAGGGTTTTAGAGAGGTTTAACAAAAGTTTTGGTGTTAACAATTGTTCATAAAGAATTTTCCCTTAAATAAAAAAACCAATGCATATATTTATTATATATGACCCATTCCCATATCTCATTAATATATTAGGTTCACATGCATAGGTTACATGTACCAATGAACACTTAAAATTCCTTCTCGAGTTTGCATGCCTTCATTTTATGTACTCGAGAATTCTCAAAACCACTTTTCATAACTTTTATTGAAAACTATGGCCTAAAAATTTGTTAACATGATTGAAAAAAAATACCTATTTCCATCCTCCCATTCTTACACTTTCTATAAAACTAATTTTGATACCTCATTAAACCAAGCAGGGTTTAAGAGTAGTCTTTGTGTAGACTAGATCTAAAGTTCATACCCCTATAGGATAATTTTAAGACACTAATGAGTGATTATAAAACTTAAAAAAATAATCAATAAAACTTATAAAACCTATCATTCATCTTTTTATTCATCTCACCAAGCCACCATGTGCATACCTTCTCACAAGGTCTCTTCATACTATGACTATTACCATGACTAGGATTCTTAATCACTTGAAACTTGACAACTAACCTTAAAATACTTCTATAATTATCTACATTTAACTTTAATTATAACACAATTCTAAACAACCTCTCCCAAGCTTGTGATTACATAATTCACCAAAGCTTCACTATGCACACCTTCTCATAGGGTCTAGACTAAGCTTCTGAAGACACCTTATACTCAAGAACTAGTACTCAAACATGCTTACCTCAATGATATCGACCAAAAAAAATCACCAAAAAATAGTCGCGTACAACTAAAATAATATTGACATAAACCAACATAATTATTATTAGGTTCCCTTAAAATTCTCTCTTTGATTTGAACCTTGACATCAACCAACAAAAAAATCATTAGGTTTGCCTTCAAATTCTCTCTTTGATTTGAACCTTGACATCAAACAACAGAAGAGACATTAGGTTTCCTTCAAATTCTCTTTGATCTAAACCTTGACATCAACCAATGGAAGATACATTAAGTTGCCTTAAAATTCTCTCATATATGCACCTTGACATCAATGACATCAATCTTGACATCAATGACAACACTTCTCAAAATAATGAGTATTATGATTATCATCATGTGGTCATTAATTCAATATATAAGTTCATATAATTGAAGCATATAATTTAATATTTTCTTGAAAATGGGGAAATTGAGTTGGATAAAATATAACCCAATACCAATCAAAAGATGGGAATTTACAAGAATCCCTTTTCTAATCATAATAATTAGTAGTAGGCGAATAATAAGAACCAAAGATAGGGCCAAAATCCGAAGTAAGGACAATGCAAAAATCATAACCAAACTAACCATAATTAGTATCATTATACCCAAACTAACCAATTTGGCTATCCAAGTGTACCATACAACTATGGTGATGGTGTATATCATTTTACAAATAACTACATCACTACTATCAAAGTCATTCCTCATAAACCATCTAACACTTTCCAGATGTTAGCCATTTTACATTGACACCACCTCCTTTGCTTATAGGTAATTCCAACATATTTCAAATCAATTCCATTTAGCCTTACCATCAACAATTATTATTCCTATACCATCACATAATTCCTCTAATTTTGGAAACTCTTCCCCAACACAAAATTATGCAGTCACAACTAAACATCTAAGAGTCACACTTTAAGCCCCTTTGCCACCTTCTAATTTCAATGCCAATTTTAATATGGACACTAATCTATAAAATTGCATACCACATTAAATGACTTCCTCCAAAAATCTAAGGTACCCAATGATATTTATCTAGCTCATTTAAGTATTATTGGGACATTTTTCCCTATGTCAACAACTCACATTTGACTAGAGTTATACGTCATCTCTTGGTCCTCTTCACAATAATCCTCTAAACATTTAATCCATCATTTAAACCAAAAATTAAATTTATTTATCATGGATAATGGTTTAGGGTTAAACATCACTTCATTAAAGTTGGTCCATTTTTTTGTGATACACAGCAACAAACATGTAGTTAGATACCATTACAATCAAGGCCTATGATAATGTAGAAAGAGAATTTTAGGCACCATTTATTTTCTTGTCATTTTTATGCCAATCACCCAAAACACATTGTGTCATGTCATTAACATATAAATTCCCCATAATATGATTCTTAGTCATCCTTATATCTATTAACTATGATCAATCCCCTCCACCTTGTACCAGTTCCTTAAAATCCCTCAATCAAGATAAGAGGTCATTATTTATGGTGATTTACAACCATACTTATATTGTAAAAAAACTAGAGTTTAAGTATGGGAACTATAATTATTGTCCTAGTAATGAGTATGTAGGCATTAAAAATAAAGGCAAAGTTCTCAAATCTCCCAAGTCTAATTATAATGACCTTAGTCTATTCACTTTGTCATTCAAGAGGCTTTCAAATTGCCACATACTAAATTTAAGATGCTTTTCATATCATAAATTTTAACAAATCTCCCAAATCCTATGGAAGGCCAAAACCTATCCCTGGCAAGTCCAACATGATCTAGTAAAATAAATCAAAGTTCGATCTATAGGATTCACTCATGTTTATAAAATACACATCACCAAATCAAGATCTGACCACCAATTCTAAAGGAGCTTGGTTTTATGGTAATGGCTTTGCTACTTATTATAAAAATACTAACATATTCCCAATAGGATTATGGATAATCAAGGCTATTAAGAAAAAGGTCTAAGGGTGAATCCTAATTAATTGTTAAACTTGTGCCTTTGGAAACACATGTAGGAAATTGAGGTTTTGGATTTACACCAATTTGAGGTGGACCCATAGATTTTGAGAGTGATACCACTTCATCAGTTGATGAAAAGACACCTAAAAATGATGCATCATCCCATTATAGTGCCTATGATGAGCTCATTAACATGAACGTCTTTGATACCAATGCCATATTTACCATTACAACTAATTATCCTCTTTCCCTCCATCATCTTATCCCAATCGATTGGGACAAACAAGATTTAATTATACCATTGGATAAATTCTAGAACCAATAATCCATCATTGAGTTCATGGGCCTAAGAGATGTATTACCAATAGGTGATCATAAACTAGGCTTTGACTTTGCATTGGTCTTTGCCACATACTTTGGAGAATAGGGGAGCTTCCTTGTTCATAAGCAAAATAAAATATCAAGATCCTCTAGTGAAAACCTCTTTGAGTCACCTTTGGGTTAGGGAAAAAGTAAAGATAAATACAACTCCATAATTAAAACCTAATTTAGGCACCTTTGGATGTGAATTTCACTCAGCTCCTTAGTAAGTTTAGTGTCCTAAAAGTCCAATCTTTTAAGTTGGGTCTGAATCAGTTAAGAATAATAAAACATATTTTCATAGTTAGTACAATATTTTTTAGAGTAGCTAATCAATTGGTCACTACCAAAAATGGAATAGTCTAATTTTTATTACATGGGTGAGGTTTGTGCCTTACAAGTAATTGAATAAGGTTAGTTTCCATGTTTTCCTATTTTTCTTAAATATGCTTCTAGACTCCTTGTATAAAATACCACATAAGTGAACATTGAAACCTATGATGACCCCAAAATAATTTACTTAGGTATTTCCCTCAATACTGAGGAACGTGATTTTATTATTAATATCCTCAAGGACTTAATTGATATATTTGTTTAGTCCTATTTGGATATGTCTGGTTTAGATTCATCTGTAGTGGTGCATCAACTTAATGTACTACCAAGCCAATCAAATAAAAGTTGCATAAAATGCATCAATGCATTGCTATACTTTTTAATAAAGAGCTATAGAAACTATTGGGAGACTAATTCATTTAAGAATTAGATTAATTAGAATGGATTTAAAACATTGTGCTAGTTAGCAAAAAGCCTTAGGGAATTAGCTTGTGTAATGACTTTAGGTATATTAAAAAGGCATGTCTTAAGGATGATTTCCCTTTACCAAACATCATCATGGTAATAAACCCAATAGTAGGATATGAGATGTTTTCTCTCATGGATGAATTATTAGGATATAAATATATCAATATTTCACCTAAGTACTAGCACAATATAGTGCTTCCCATTCCATGGGTGATATTTTGTTATCAATTTATGCCATTTAGATTGAAGAATTATAGGGCAGCCTATGGAGAATTCTAGGGCAGCCTATCAATGTTTTATGACTATCATATTCTATGGCATAATGCATGACATTATTGAAGACTACATGGATTACATCCTCACCAAATCTAAGACACATGAAACATATCCTTATGTTTTATGAAGAATCTTTGACAAACTTCATGAATACAAGGTGTGCCTTAATCCTAAAAAGTGCATATTTGGCATCACTTCAATAAAGTTACTAGGATTTTTTATTTCATTCCAAATATTTGAATTTTATCTTGCTAAGCTCAATGACATTATGTAATTACTCCTTATAATATAAAATAACTTCATAGTCTTCAAGGCAAAATTTAGCCCATTCATCAGTTTATTTACCAATTGGTTGATATATTCCATATTTTTACTCACCTTTTTATGAAAAGTATGGCATTTCAGTGGGATGTTGGTTTCCATCAAGACATTTAAGAAATGAATATTTATTTGATCTACCCACTAGTATTCATACCACCTATGCTAAGAAGACCATTGTTACTCTACATATCTACAATAGAGCATGCCCTAGGGGAATTTTTGGCTTAGCATGATGAGTAGGGAAAAAACCATGCATTCTATTATTTGAGTAAGACACTCATCACATATGATAAAAACAATATGATAATTAAAAAGGATTTTTTGGTAATGGTGTACACCCCACAAAATTTATGTCACTGCATTCTCAATAATAAGACCATCATCTTTAATAAGATTGATAAGCTCAAATATTTTTTTATCTAAAGCTACTATAATGGGTTGTATGGCTAAATGGGTAATGTTTTTGAGTGAATTTGAAATGGACATCAAAACCAAAAATCCATCAAGGGGAAATTTTTTTCAAATTAGCTTTATAAATCCCCTATACTAGATACACAACTACTCAAGTTTGATTTCTCAGATGAGTCAGTTTTGACTCTAGAAGTAGAAGCTATTGATTCAAGTAGTGGACATTATTTTTTGATGGCTAATTCACATCTTGTGGATCTAAGGTTGATATTTTATTCATCACTTCATAGAGGGATATCATTCCCAAGGCATTCTGTATCGGCTTCCATTATACTAACACCATGGCTAGGTATGAAGATATCATTGAATGACTCCGTCTAACCATATAGTGGAATATTTAGTAGTTAATGGTATATTTGGATTCCTAGTTAATCATTAATTAGGATATAAACTAATACCAAACCATGGATGAGAAGATTGTACCTTACAATAATATGGTTAACAATCTCAAGTCACATTATTAAACTCTTCAGTTTGAGAAATACCAAGTGCCAATAAAATATTAGCTAGTGTCATGGAAACCATTGGGTTTATGATATTAGTGGCTAGTAGTGCTAGAGAGTACCAATTTCTCATTGAGAAACTTCTTTAACCAGTGTATATTATCCTAGATTCTGAGATGTTATGTGATATTTATAGTCCTAATATCCCTTGGTACCAAGACCTATACATGTACTTCCATGACCAAATTTTTCCTCCAAGACTATCATAAACCCAACATAAATCTTTCATCCATAAAAATACCTAATATACCTTACTTATAAATACACACTATCATAGGGGCTATAATGGAATTATGCTTCATTATTTATCTTCAAGAGAATCCAACTTAGTATTGAAGGATATAAATAAAGTAAATTATGGGACCCACACTAAAGGCCTAGTCCTTACCAAGAAGCTCCTCCAAACTAGGTATTATTGGGCAAAAATTGAGATGGACACTTATTAATATGTCAAAAAGTGTGATTCTTGTCAATGACATAGTGATTTGAAACATTTTCCTTATTTATCACTCTAGTTGATCACTACACCATGTCCATTTGATACTTGTGGACTTTATCTCATGGGTAAAATCAACCCCACTTCCTCTTATGTCCACAAACACATTCTAAGAGCTATGGAGTATTTAACTAAGTGGATAATGGACATACTTTCACTAATATAACTAGAAAGTAGATAGCCAAGTTCACCTATTTCCACCTCATATGATTTTTTGCCATTCCCTACACCATTATATCTAATAATGTTGGCCCATTAAAAAAATAGATTTCCAATCCCCCTATACCAAATACCAAATCAAGCATAATAATTCCATAACCTTTTAACCTCAATGTAATGGCTAAGCCATGGTGTTGAATAAGACCATTATTAATATTCTAAATAAAAATGTCAATGACATTGGTCATGATAAGCATTTGCATTATTCATAACCTTATGGTCTTATTATACTAGTACCCATATGCATACATCATCCACATGATACTCCTTAGTATTTGGCTTTGAGGCCATTATTCCTATCGACATCGAGTTACCCTCTTTATGCATTTCCCTACAAAATATCTTGATGATGAAGAATATAGAATGGCCAAATTTAAAGATCTAGACCTATTATATGATAGAAAATATGTAAAATTGTACCATTTTTTATCCTATCAAAATAGGTTATGTCAAAGCTACAAATATCATATTCTCTATATATAATTCAAAATTGGTAATTTCATGCTAAAATATAATCAAAAGAACACCAATGTAGAATGTAATAAAAAAGGTAAGTTTAAATCCAACTAGTTTTGCCCCTTTATTATTACTTTAATTTAGTGTTTTGTGGCATATAGACTTGATACACTAAATAGGAAAGAGCTCAAATAGCCTTTGGTTATCATTCATCTCAAAAATTACTATGATTAACTAATTTGAACCATTGTCAATGAGAGCCATCAATTGGGGGAACCCAATTCAACTTCATTTTTTTACCATCCCATTCCACAGACCATTCATATTCCTATTACCATAATATACATTACAACATTATTTATTCATTTATATTGTTTTCCTTTTACCAATCATGATCCTAATCATGACAAACAAGTGTTACAAGGATATTTATCATATATTATTCTAAAGGAAATCTAAATTGATTAGCATCAGTAACTTATTTATAGACAAGTGTTTTAATGTATGTCAACAAAGGTGTTACCTACTTAATAGTTCCTTTCAAACTTACTCTAATTAATTCCATTAATATTATTTCCTAATCATGTGTTATTCCCATTCCAATCTTGTTATTACATGGTATCCCCCATCGCTTGAAGTTATATTGTTGGTTTATAGTACTTACCATTGTAGTCAATTTAGTTGTAATTTAAGCTTTAACAAAGGGAAAGTGTTTCACATAATTTTTTATTATTTCCTTTTTAATAAATAAAGTTGTAAAACTTTAAATAAGGGTGAGGTTAGTAGAAACTGATATGTTGCACATGTGTTGATCCAAATGATTATGGAGACTCTTCTTTGTTTTGGGAGGAATGACCTAAAGATAGTAAAGAACTAAAACATAGTTGATTAGTTGGATAGTAGGGTGGATTGCCTAGCACAAGCTAGATCCAAGAATCACAAGCTTCCTTAGAGGATATTAATCCACACTTTTAAACAATTAAGTTCTATAAATGAAATATTAATTATTTTCATGAATAATGGAGGCTATTCAAATGAAATACAAGAAGTGATTGAGAAGAAATAAGTGATTTTGACTAATTATAGTAATAAACTATTAGATATCAATGATAAATAAACCAAACATGATTTAGAAGATTAAGTGATCCTCTGTGATAAGATATAGACTCAAAAAATGGGATTTGGCTAGGGTTTGATAGGCTAAATAACTTTACTATTCAAAATGATAGACATAAACGATCGATGTTTGGGGTCAAACTATCATTAGTTAGGTAACCATCTGTGGTTAATGACCATTACTGGTTAGGGTCAAATTTTCAATGATTAGAAAACCATTTGAAATTACTATGGGATCTAATTTAGGAAGATAAGTTTATTTGGGAAGGTTGTAGAGAGGTTATGGAAGGTGAGCTTAGGTTGGATACTGGTTGAGAAATAAAGGGTAGTATTCATAAGTGTCTAGTTTGGGTAGAGGGAAAGTGATATAAATAATGACACATAGAAACTAATTGTTGAAAATTAATAAATAATGGATACTTATCTTTGTTTTCACTGGTCTAAAGAATGTTGAGGTAGGCTTAAATCTTTTTGTAGATTTTGAAACAATTTTGATAGAGTGATAGTACCTTGGTTGTTGATCAATGAGTTGTAACAACACTTTGATCTCTATCCTAGTCATTATAAGTAAGAAGGATACCTACATAATAAGCTTTGATCTCTTGAAAAATAAGTTCTTATGATCCCTTTCACATCTTCTTCCTCTCTTAATATAGAGGAAAGGGAATGGTGAAAAAATTAGTTTAATAAGGTGTCTAACAAGATGTCTAAATTTAAGTTCAACATGCATTGATAATGCATAATGATGGATCAAATAGCTATTAAAATAAAATTAAACTAGATTTTTAGTTAGATTTAACACCTGATGTGGTTGTGGGCTGATTTTCAGAAGTTGAGGCTAACCATTATCAGTTAAGGGTCAAGCATCAGTACTCAAGAGGGCAAAGTTAAAATGGTAGGATTAGCCATTTTGACTTATGTTTGGAGGTTGAAAGGTTGTGAAATAATCCTAAGGGGGTTAATGGGTGACCTAGGGGTTAGTGAGATATCTAGAACCATATTGTATGGATTTATAATGTCTACATTTTCCATTTTTTATTATGTAATTTATATTATCAAGTTGTAAAACAAAAAATAGAAGGTTGGTACAAGGTCAGATGCCTCTAACATGGGAGGAAGTGTTCCCCCTCAAACTAGAATCAAAAAGGTAAAATAGAATTAGGTACAGGTTTGATAAGCAAGTAAGTGGGTGAAAAATTTGGTGAGAGGTCAGAAATTATAGTGAAAACATGCACAAAAAATGTGACTAAGTGTGATATCATAGATTATGCATAGACTAGGTTACCATAGTTGAGGTAGTTTATAAAACATAGTTGGTACTAGAAGGACAAGTGATAAGTGGAATAAGTGATCATATTTAGGCATGGTAGTTATGTTTGTACTCGTAAATGCAAGTCTCATAGGCAAGTTCAATGTATTTTCAAGTATCCAAAGTAGTAAGTGATCTTGGGAAGACATAAATGGTTTGTACAAAAAGACAACATAAGTTCAAGTTGTTCAGCATGGCAAGGTAGTCATCACAGTCAAAATGGCCAAGGCAAGGTCATTGAAAAATGTGAAAAATTTGGGATAAAAGACCAATGTTAGGGTTGATGTGGTTATTTTTTTACTAGAGAAGGGTAATCTCCAATGGTATGTTGTTGTGGTGTTATTATTCTAAGAAATGTTTGGGTGTGACTACAAAATCTCTAAAGGGGTTGACCATCAATGATCAAGGTCAAATGTCGGTGGTCACCAAGTGACCATTGATGATCATACCTTATTCCTAAAAGGGAGATCATAAAACGTTTAATGAGGATTTATTTCCTCATTCTTAAATTAACCTACGATGATTTCTCTAATCTTGTGTAAATCAAGAAACAATAAAAGTCGATTGAGTGGAGTGAGTGAAATCATTAGTGATTGAGTTGTTAGTGATTGAGATTATTTATTAATTGTTTGATTCCATCTAAAGATCAAGGTTAATTTGGTGGCTAGAGCAGAGAAGAGCCAACCAAGATGTAGAAAGGATGAGGCAGAGTTTAGGGCCAAGTGACAGTGGTTCCTAGGGTGCCTCTATGATGGTGATGATGAAATTAGGTAGGGGTGTCCTTAAAAAAATTTGTGTTGTGATTGTTACCATTTTAATTCTTTGGGTAGGTGTGGGAGTGGGTAGGTATTTTAAATTGGTAAATTTGAATGTTTGATGTGAAATTGATAGAGGGGGTTAGAAATATGTTGGGTAAGTTAGTGTGTTATGTAGAAAGTAAAGGTTGTGGTGAGTTTTTGGATATATTAGGGTTTATTATTAGGGTTTGGTTATTAACAGTCACCAGATAGTGACCAATGATGGTCAGTATCGACCATCCATAGTCAATAAAATACCATCAAATGGATAATGTGTGTACCATCAATAGTTGACCATCTAACCATTCATATAGATTTTAGGGTTATGAAGGTAGGTATGATGATTAAAATTAAAGTAAGTTAGGAATAATGTGATTTAGGTAGGAAGTGGTTTAATATGAGTCTTAGGTATAGATTGGATTAAGGGTTACATAACTGAGGTGAATCAATTAAGGTAGGAGGTAGGCAGTATGCATAGGTAATGCTTGAAGGAATAGGTAAACTAAGGTATTAGTATAACCTTAAAGGTAAGGGAATAATTACAAATGTGGGATAGAGTGCCCTAGATCTTTGATGAGGTATGCTAAGGCATGATAGACTAGGATTGGGATCATATGATCAAGGTCAGGCTAGGAGGGATGAGGTACTACCACCACATATCCCATGATAAAACTATGTTAGTGGCCATCATCAAGAGATGGGACATAAACACTAACACTTTATTGCTACCAAATGGAGAGATCACCATTCTACCAAAGGACATCCACTAGATAGTGAAACTACCATTGCGAGGTGAGTTGATATATCATATTAGTAGTAATGAGCAAGCTGAGTATATGGATCATCTATATAAAGAGGACCTCATTCTTACGAGGTGGCATTTTGGAGATTTTCACTACACATAATTGTACCATAGGGATAGAGGGTCAATATGGTTATTCATGATGATGATGATATCCATCACATGTTATGCTCTACTAGATTCTAGTAGTGGTAGATTTCCATACATATTAATAGGTTTACTTATTGATATGTGTTGGATCAAATAATATTTTCATGGGCACCTATCCTTTTAGTGTATATATATATATATATATATATTGGGATATCTATGGGTACCATGCCAATAGGAGATATGGGATTAGTGTTAGCTTTATGCTACATTGCTAGGAATATTAGCATATCAAGGCATTGAGACTAGGTAGAATATCATGGCTTTATTTTTCTCAAATGGACTTTAGGGTTAGCTATATGTGATAGATAGGTGATTACACTCTCACAAGACTAGGGGAGGAGCTAGAGACCTTGATTGGTATAGATATTTCTTAGAGTCACTTGTGGAGGGTGAGGTCAGTTTGTGCCCATACATTATATTCCCTACATGGGCAAGCTATGCTAGGTAGACCCTATCATTGCAAAGCTATAGATGGATTTTTGGAAGGTGAGACCATGAGGTAGATCTCATCCCATTATATAGGGTGAAGAGATAATTAAGGCTTATTAAAGATATTCTAAGATATTTTTTGAGGTACAAGAGGGTGGATTCAAAGTTCTTATTACCCATTCCAAAGCTAGTTGATGAGTTAATTGACCATGAGATTCTACCAATGAGGGTGGAGATTGATGATGAAGGTGTCACTGATGAGTACCCCACATGGTTTTAGGTAATTTATGATCCATTATTTTTTATAGGAGATGATGGTTAGTAAGATATAGATGTTATCATTGATGAGGGTGATGGAGAGTAGATGGATGAGGGTGCCCATGATAGATAGACATTGAATACAGAAAGAGAAACTAAGCATAGGTGGCACTAGTCATAGCATAGGTGGCTTTAACATTGGTAACCTAGGAGAGGGATACATCACAAGGCTAGGTGGACACTCTCACATAAGAGAAAGACCAGGCATGAGCAGAGCTAGTCTTAGTTAGATAGGAAAGAAACACCCTACAATAGGTAGGACCATGGGTGCCTACAAGGCCACTAGGCACTATTTCTATGGTAAGGTATGTGGATATAGTTGAGGAGTTGAGGTATTATGAGGCATTAGTTTTCACATATCTTCTATATGAGCCTATATGGGGTGAGTATAGAGTAAGCATTATCAGGGGAGCTATCAATGTTACACTAGTCAATGGGTAGCATCTATAGGTGGATAGGTAGGTTTAGGGGCTAGGTAGGATCTAGGAGGTAGTGATACTCTAAAACTATAGAGTCTTATGAAACCTTGTATTATTGATTTACTATATGATTTTGATACTAGCCTATGAGATGATGTAATGAGATGTATATATCCCTATGAGAGACATGTACATTATTGTTATATATGATGATCATTTTTATTATGAGTTCATGATGTCGTTATGATTTTTGTATGTTGCGTATGGATTTGATGATGTGACTATTTGATTTATGATCATGATGGTGTTGATATTGATAGATGTTGTTTAAGTTTATGATATGATCATTATTATGATGTTATGTTTTGTTGGACATGGTTATGATTCTTATGACGTTTGTTATGGTTATTGATGATTATGTTCATGATGTTACTATGGTGCATGGTTGTTATTTATGGATCTAGATTTGGTATTATGATCATGATGATGGCTATGGTTATTGATGATTACATTCATGGTGTTATGATAATGTTTATTATGATTATGGATATTTATGATAATTATTGATTATGTTCATGATGATTATGCTCATGTTTTAAATTAATGAGTTTATGCTTCTTTATATAGATTAGACATGTGGTGGATAACATACATG
Source organism: Torreya grandis (assembly GCA_037957365.1). Classification (NCBI taxonomy): domain Eukaryota; kingdom Viridiplantae; phylum Streptophyta; class Pinopsida; order Cupressales; family Taxaceae; genus Torreya; species Torreya grandis. The sequence continues at coordinate 871,603 of JARHVA010005821.1, read as the reverse complement.
AATGATTACTTGATGTATGATTAAATGGTTGTAGATATGATAGATGGTTTATGATTAGTTGATGTGATTGGTTATTAGATGATGTTTTATGTATGAGACGTTTAATTCATTAAAATGTTATTATGATTAGAAACACTTAAACAAATAAGGTAAGAAGGCAACCACTAACTAAAACACATAATAGGTAGTTAAATGTTTTTAATGAATTGCATTTATTTAGGTTAAGGTGAATTAATCATAAAATACATAGAGTAAGTTAGATAACAAATTAAATGTGAAAAAAGATAAGAGAGAGAACACAATCAAGAGACAAGCATCATAATGAATGCAAAAATGAGTATGAGAGAATAAGAAGGAATGATTCTTCTTATTTGACAAGGACTAAAACAAACTAAATTCAGATCAAATTATGAGTATATTCCCTTAGAATACTTTGAATTAGCACTTGTTAGTTGATTAAAAAGTGTCTTTATTGCATAATGTCAACTAAGCTCAAAAACCCCTTTTTTATAGATGGTAAAAAGGGGAGATGCATGAAAAAAAAAACCTTCTTATGAGACTAGCATTCCATTCTACAGGTTAACAAAGAGCTAGTATAAACAAGTACATGTCATATAAGGTGTAGATTGATCAATGTAGGAAGTCTACTTATGAGAACTGATTACAGATTCAAAAATTATTTTTGCTTTATCTAATTTTGATATTGGGTATTTTTATATTTTTCTATTTCTTGGAGGGATTGGGGAAGTTGATCGATGTAAGAAGCTTTCAAAAAATTACTTTTCTTTGACAAATGATTTACTCAGCCATCCTTCAAGGGAGTGGTTTAATTTTGTGAGATTATTTTAAGGATGTTGATAGTTGTCCTTTAAGGGAGAAGTCAACCTTACACTGAGAAATTTTGATTGGATTTGGTAGTTGTCCTTCAGGGGAGTAGTCTATGAATTCTAGGAATGAACCATTAGATATATATATATATATATATATATATATTTGATATTTCACATATACTTACTTATATAGGATTAAAGGTTCATCTTAATGAATTCATAACTAGAGCATAAGGAGGTTGATGATGGGTAAAAGAGGTTTAAGTGACAATGACCATGGTAATCCATCATATAAAGGGATGGAAAATACCATGAGAACCATGCCATGAATAGATATATGGTACCCATGTTCAAGATTAGGTGAAGGCTTTGATAGATAATAACATGATCCTACTATTGTAAATCAGACACACACCCTTGTGAAGGTAGTTTCAATCTTTCACAATTTATTGAAACATGGAAAAAACCCTAGGCTTCAGGTGACCTAATCAATGGATTGAATCTCTAGATTCTAAGGGCTAGCTCCCTTTGGTGTATCAATTAGGATCTCTACTCTATGTTATAAACTATCGAGAAAATGGAAGAGGAAAAAGGTAAGAAAAAAATTGAAAGGAAATTCTATCTAATGATGGTGATAGACCTAGATTTTGGTTCATCCACTCAGTTTAAGCTTCTAAAACCCTGATTAGTCAAGAAAAGGCTGAATCTTCAACTCCAATTAACTCCTATGCATTAATATTTCAAGAAAAGGTTTTATTTGGTGATCAAAACTTGAATGAAATGATAGAATATACCTAATTTAAGGCACTAACTAGTCACTTACATCTGGTGTAACTTCAACCAAAAGATATCAAACATAGAACATGACATGTATAATTTGATCAACTCTACTATTAGGTAAGAATCAGGACTTGACAAGGAAGAAAATTCTATCACATATGCAAATCACTGACATAAATACACTATACCAACACCTTGGAATCTAAAAATAGTCCTTCTATTTATTTGAAAAGGTTACAAAACTCAAATTTTGGCAGCGTCTGGTCTTGCTAATAGAGGGATTGATGGATCCTTTAAAATGGATAAAAAGCCCACTTATGTAGTAAAAATCATATAAAATCCAAGAGATTAGAATTGAAATTAGGAGATGAGATCAACCCCCACATCACACAATTTCTACTTGAGCTTTCAAAAGATAACCAAGCTTTCAAATAATATCCTTTTGTCTTATGTCTTGCATAAAAAAACTACTTGGCATTTAAAAAGGATGGTGGGCTCATATTGGACTAAAATACTCCATGCATGGAAATCTTTATCAAATATTCAAAGATAAACTCCTCTTGATATGTTTGGAAGTTGAGTTGAAATAAAAGAAAGTCCTTCTTTGCATGGAAAACAAGGAAAATGCATGATAAGGCTTGTCTAGTCAACTCCAAGTAACTCCATCCTACATGAGATGATTCTACACAAATCCTTAGATGAAGAACTTATTTTTTAACAAGTTGGAAGTGTTGAAAGCCTTCAATTAACAAGATAAATTAGAGTAGATGTGACACTTTGACAAAAAGCCCACTTGAACTCAAGACCAATAAACTCCAAATGGACTCCACTTGCATGAAAAGGGACTTTGAAAACTGAAACATATATGAAATTCCATGTTAAAATCAGATATGCAGCATTGAAACTCCATGATATCTCCTTGAAATTCCTTAGTCTTTTGCTCTCAGGCTCTTCATTTTTGCATGTATTCATTTGGGCTATTTCTTTATGGCCTTTTATTATAGGCTATTTGTTTCAATTTATTTCCTTCAAAGTTTTTATTTCTATCTATTCCCATGGAAAATTTGTCTAAAATTTTATCTTCAGGATTTCCTCTTCAAAACTTTTGTCTGAAGAAATTCATGTCTTCAAAATTTTTGTTTATCACTTTCTCACAGATAATTTTTCCAAAGGAGATCATGTCAAGTGACCCTTCATATTTATAATAAGTGAGCCTTTAGCTTTCTTAAAATGGAACTTTCTAAAAAGAAAGATCCCTTCAAACTTCTTGAAATGGACTTTTTAGTATTTTTGAAAATGACCTTTTGGATAATTTCTTCAGACTTTTTTTCTCGAAAGAATTCTTTTAGACTTTTCTCCTGAAAGAATTCTTTCTAGATTTTTTATTTCCTCTTTTCCACAGACTTATTTCTCTGAAAGAATTCTTTTGACACTTTGAAAATGGTCTTTTCTTTTGGACAATTTCTATACCCTTCAAAAAACATGAATTGGACCTTCCCAAAAGGAAATTACCTTTTGGAGGTTTTGAAAATGCCCTTCAAAAACATTGAATACCCCTTTAGAATTCTAAAAATAACCTTTTAGAAAAGTTTAAATGGCCCTTAAAACTTTGAATGAACCCTTCAAAACTTTTTTAATGGACCCTTAGAAATTATTGAAAAGCACCTTTTGGAATTGTTGAAAAACACCTTTTAAAAAGTTGAAAAGAACCCTTCGAAAAAGTTGACATGGTCCTAGGAACTTTTGAAAATGACCTTTTTTGAAAAAAAAAAAAAAACCCTTTAGATTTTTGAATGAACCCTTCAAAAAATTTAAAATGGTCCTTGAAACTTTTGAATATGACCTTTTCAAAAGAAAAAGAACCCATCATATTTTTTAATGAACCCTTTCTTCAGAAAAGTACCTTCAAGAATTTTCAAATACTAATTCCTTCAAAACTTTTGAAACTGGACCATTTAGAAAAAATGAAGTGCCCTTAAAAAAATGTTATTTTTGACAAAATATCTGAAACAACTTTTCCTTTGAAATAAATCCTTCGGGAAAATTGCAAATAACCTTTTCCAAAATAATTCCCTTGTCTTTTTGAAAAGGTTTCTCGAAGATGGACCCTTTCTTTTAAATAACCCAAAGAAGACTCCATGATGCTTCTCACAAAAATCATCTCAAAACCAAAGTCAATGACTCAAAAAGGTATATTAATCATGGATTATCAAAGATTTTTTAGGAGCAATAACTAACTCACAAGATGAACTACCATAATGTGCAAAGTTTCAAATGGTAGGGGTAATAATTTGACCTATGGGGGAAAAATTATCAATATTTTGGTGACTCAACTACGAAGCATGCCTGCTATGCTTGAGAACCAAACCATATACATAACATTTGAACTCATAAAACAATGGAAAATTTGGTCCATGACTACAAGTACAACCTTTGATTTTAAATAAGATAACTTTCATCCTCCAAAATAAGAAGGAAAACACTCAAAGTAATGAAAACTAACTAAACAAAGAAAATGTGTGAACAAGCACTTATTTGGGATATAACTAAAATAAATAATGTGATTGAAAAACACTTGGAGTAAAACAAAAAAATTATGTATAAGCAATTTAGCTCTTCAGTAGCAATATTTTAAATGTATCCCATTGACTAGGATTGGAAGCTCCTGACCATCCATCTTTGCAAGTTAGAAGGCATTGTGGTATTTGAAGCTAGAGATTATGTATGGGCCACTCCAAAATCAATAAAACTTTGTGTTCCTTGCTAGTTTATCTCTATCCTCATCACACTTGAGGACTAAATATCATTCTTTGAAACTTCGTAAAGAAACTCCTTTGTCAAAAGCTCTCTTCACTTGTGCTTGATGAATTTCCAGGTCTGGTATGGACTAATTTCTTACCTCTTCCAAATACATAAAATCATCATCCCTTATCTCCATAGGCTCATTCTCCAACAACTCAAGTTGATGCATTAGTTAAAAATTAAGAAACTCAAGAGAAATGGGTAACCTTTCTTCCTTACCATATACCAGCTTGTATGGAGAGTTGGATATTAATATTTTGTAGGTGATCCTATTAGCCAACAGAGCTGACTTCAACCTAAGATTCCATGACCTCTGATTGTCTTTAATAGTCCTTATAATATTCAATAGTTTCTTATTCATATATTTAATAAGGCCATTTCCTTGTGAATAATATTTTGATGAAGTGCTAAGATAAATTCCATGTTGGACAACCCATTGGCTGATCCTAGTTTCCATAAAATCCATTGAATTATAAGAAATAATAGTTGAAGTAAATTTGATTCTAGTAAACCTTCATAGAAATATAGAACATATGTTTTATTTTCTTCTTTCAATGCCACTACTTTTATCTAATGTGTGAAGTAATTTGTATCAGTTAGAATCTATTTATGACCTAAACTTGAAGGAATAATTATGAGACCAATAAAGTCCAATACCCATTGGACAAAAGGCTAAACCAATGAAATTGGTGGAAGAGTTAAGGCTACAAGTTTCACTTTTCCTACAAACATAGCATATTGTTTGTGCTTCCTAACCCATGCATGGCAATCACCAAATATACTATGCCAATAGTACCCACCTCTCATGATATTAAGAGATATCATTCTTACATAAAAATTTCTTCCACCATGTCCATCATGGAATTCTTCAAGCAATATCTAAGTTTGGATTAGATCCATACATCTTAGCAACATGCCATTGATATCCTTCTTGAACAAAACACCATTAACAACTAAAAATGAAATTGATTTCAACCTAAAATATATTATTTTTGAATCACTTAGATGAGAGGAATAAATACCATCTTAGATATAGCTTACCAAGTCACAAAACTAGATGGAAGGTGTGGCATGACCAACTACAACCTCTTCATCATTTGACACCAAATTAGACTCATTAGTCCCCTGCAAGTATTGAGCTAGATGCTCACAAATTCCTTTGTCTCTAATCGTCTTTGTGACCTTAATTTTCACATCATACTCTATTACCTTGGTTATCCAACCAGCTCTCTTCTCACTTATATTTGTGTTCAAAAAAAATTTATTGATGCTTGGATGAGAAACCATTAGGTATATTTTATGGTTAGACAACAAGAATCTAAACTTTTTAAGAGACTTTATAACTAAAAGCACATGTTTTTCAACAAAAGAGTACCTTGTTTCATACTCTTCCAAGCCCTGAATAAACAAGGATATTGGCTACTCCAAAGCCTCATAATTATGTTGCATAAGAACTCTTGAAATTGTGTCCATGTTAGCATATATACATAAAACGACATATTTTATGAAATCTAGATTTATAAGTGTAGGAGCACTAGCTATGGCTTTATTAATATATTCAAAACTCTTTACTCCTTATTATGACCAATTGAAGCTCTAATTCTTCTTTAGCATGGTTGTAAGTGGCTTAGCTAAAATTGCAAAATCTGAAATATATCTCCTTATGAAGTTAATTTTCCCAAAGAAGATTTGCATAGCCTTTTTGTGCTTAGGAAAGGAGAGTGTAATAATGGAGTATATCCTTTTAGAATATATGCTTAAACCATGATTTTTGGGATTTAGAGATACCCCAAATTGCCTACACCTTTCAAACACTTGCTTGAGATGAAACATGTGATTACTTGCACTCTTCGAAAATAATTTTATATCATCCAAATAGACAAGTAAAAACTTGTTAAGAAGGCCTTAGAATTCCATATCCATGGCTCTCTGAAAGGTTGCTCTAGCATTAAATATACTAAATGGCATCTTTCTGTATGAAAATTTCCCCCATTTGGTTGTGAAGGCTATCTTAAATTGGTCCTCTTATTTGAAAAAAATCTTATTGTAGCCGTTATATGGATCCAACAAATAAAACTTCTTTGAACCTGAAACTAGATATAAAATTTATTCCATTGATGGTAATGGGTAGTGATCTTTAAGTGAAGCCCTATTCAAATCATGGAATTCAACACATAATCTAATCTCACAATTTTTCTTTCACAAAGAAACAAGATTTACCACCTAACTTGATTGCTTGAATGGAAATATAATAGCTAAATATATGAGCTTGTGAAGCTCACCTCTCATCAAAGGCTCAAGCTTAGGATTGATGGGCCTTTATTTTTGTCTCACTGGTTTAGTTCTAGCCTCTAAATCAATGGTGTGTTGAGCCAAAATTGGGTCAATTCCATTGAGATCACTATATTTCTATCTAAATACATCAGAAAAACTTGTAAATAACTTAGTGAAATCTTCCTTTTGTGAAGGAGTGCATACCTTACCTGACTTAAATTTTTTACCAGCTACAATCTTTACATTGGCATAGTGTTCTTATTTTGTTGACAAGGATGACTTTTCCTTCCTTAACTCATCATCACCACTAAAATTTTCCTCAAGTGTGACAAATCCATTGGGAAACATATTTGCTTTTAGTTACAAAATGTGATCACCATATTGGTGCAAATACTTTGATTGGTTTCTTGAAGAAAACTCAATCTCCTCTTGCAAGAATCTCAAAATTTCATTATCATATTCAAAAACTTACCAAATATCATGATTATCTAGAATAGAAGGCCTTACAACCAAGTTAATATGTGATTTAATTTTTTCACTTTTTATATCAATAGGGATACTAAATTGTGACCCAATGGCAACAAACCTATCTACGTGTTTATTCTCACCTCTTGGTATTACCTGAATCTTAAGATCTTGAAAATTTTAAAGTAAATCCGATATTATATGCTTGTAATATTTAAGAAAAAAAATTACATACATTTAAACCTCTTACTTGGTGAACTATAAGTTCACTATCACCAAAAACTTGTAAGGTGTTGACTTTCATCTTCCTAGCCTACTACAAACCATGAACTAGTGCCTCATAGTATGTAACATTGTTTGAAAAACCAAAATAAAACATAATATAAGATAAATAAATTTTATTTTTTGGAGAAACCAACATAATTCCAGCCTTGGTACCATGTTTATTCCTTGATTCATCAAAGTACAATTTCCATAAACCTTCACTAGATTCATCATCTTTAACCATGGCTAGAATTGGTACATCATTCTCAAAAAGGTAATACACACCAAGTCATTATTATTCAATAATATTATAAGGATCATGATCATGAAAAGTGGAATCCCACTAATCAATAAAAAAATATATAACTCCATCCAAAGGTGATCCATTTTCTACTCCACTAGTTTTTAGTACATCATCTGAGATGATACAATTAGTGTTCACAACACTTGGTATATATGGTTCCATATGAAAATAAGAAATAGGTTCAAAATGAATTTTTACCTTAGTAACATACCTAGTTTTAAAAATAAAATAATTCTAATCATATGATAAAATCCCCAAATCTTTGAGATTTAGTCCCTTGAATGACACATAACAAAGCAAGGAGGCAAGTCTACCACAATAACATCCTACTAAATAGTAACATTGGGAAAAGCATGTAATGTAAATTTTATATATTTTATGATGATTACCATATTTTTTGGTGATCCATATAAATTCAATAGCCCCTTAGTGTTTGGCTCATAAAAAAGACTGAGCTTGTCTATAATCTATTTAGGCATGACTGTACTACTAGCTCCACTATCCACCATATAGTTATGAACCAAAATATCACCCACTATCAGATAATGGTAGAAATGAGGAGTTTTATTTGATTTTACCTCAGTTTTTTCCAACTTTACCATCCTATTTACTTGATGTACTTGTTTCTTAGTTGGCTGATCTAAATTAGTTAAGACACCACCTTCTTTCTCAACCAGTTTTGTAGATAATTTGAGAGCTGAAAGCTCTTGGATGAGCATATATTTTTATCCTATAATGGAAAGATAATTACACATGATAATTATAAGATTATACTTGTTCATATTATCCACTATAGTGAACTGAGATCCACCAACCTTTGGCTACACTTTCTGAAGCACTGGTTGCTCATGAATGAGAGGTATTTGATGAACTATACTAACCTCTATACTCTAACTTGTCTAAGTTGTATAGGTAAAAAGTTGTTATTTTGTACTCTTAGAAACAAAATTATGAGTAATTGAAGCATTTTTACCTCTTGAGCCTCATCAATGGCTCTATTTTTAGCTCTAGATATAACTATAACTTGGCCACTTATATAATTGGTTTCAACACCCTGAGTAAAAGCAACATGATCATCCACTTGCCAATTTACATTAATGGAATCAAGTTACCATTTAACTCATTAAGTCTCTCCTTGTTATGTCAAACTTGTATCTTGGTATCAACCTCCTTGAAAAGAAAACTCTTCTTGTGTCATTTGAGGCATAGTGATGTTTTGTGATACCAAGGCTTGGTTTTGAGCATCATTGATATTTGAGGATTACCAATGTGAATACTACATAAGTTTGTTTTGAGGTGGGGTGGGAACAATTTCCTTTGAATTGGAAGGATCATTAGGATCAAGGGCAACATATGGCTTAGCAGGAGTTATGGATCCTTGTGTTTGACAAGGTGATCTATTCTCTCTGAAAACTTGATAAGGAGGTCTTTGATTTTTGAAGGGCTGATAAGTGGTATAATTTTTTTATTGATAAGGCCTATTGGTATAAACTTTTTACCTCTTGATTTTCACTATTTCAATTCCAAAGGATTGTAACAAGATTTTCAACTCTTTTATCTCACTAGATTGACTAGTAGGGGCTGCAATTTGAGCTTGAGGTGATGGAATAGGAGTTAAGGATGGAATTTGATGAATTTGAGGAATTTGAGGGGATGGTATAGAATTAAATTATAGGAATATAAGCATTATAGGCCCTGGATAAATCTTTCCAGCTTATATCAAACTATTCTCTACCCTTATTGCAACCTCATAAGCATCTAACAAGGTAGTACCACTCATTGACTATATCATCACACTAATGTCAGAGTTTAGGGTTTTCAAATAGTACAAGAATGCATATTCAAGGGATGGCCTAATATACATAGGTATTCTAGTCCATGTCTTTTGGAATCTGAGATTAAATTCAAACATGAATTCATGAGGAACTCTCATTATGGTAGTTAACTGATCAACCAAAGATAGGTGATCAAATTTGTCTTCAAATTCCTTGACTAAGGTTGCACCTAGTTCATCCTAGGTAGAAATAGATTTTAGTGGTAGGTTTAATACCACTTCAGTGCTCTTTATTTGAAGGAAGTATCAAGCAATCTAATAGCAATGTTATCCTCAACAACATTATAGACTAAATAGAGATTAGCCACATCTTGGATATGCTCAATAGGGGTTGTTTGATTTTATCTTGATAATAATGGGATGTTCTTGAGGGTAGACATTTAAATTTCATCAAACTAGGTAAAATTTAGTAGGCTACCTCTATTGAATGGAATAAACATCTAGTTTTTGATAGCCATTTAGATAGTGGGGGTTGTAGTGATTAGAATAGTAGGATAACTAGGAGACAAATATTATTTTTTATGATATGGTTTTGTTCTACTAAACCTTAATCTTTTATATGATGTAGAAGACAACTCAATGAATTCAAAATGAATACCTTTGCTAGCTAGCCTCATAGTAACCTTTAGCATGAAAGAATTGCCTGAATGATGATTTGAACTCTACAACCTAAAGAATCTTTAGCTTGTGATCAGAATAGATATTATCTTATACTACAAATGCTTCTCCTTAGTCCCAAAACTTTAGCTATGCTAAGGAGTAAGTGTCCCACAGGGCATGCAAAAAATTGTTTTCAAATAGACTCACGCCCTTGTGAAGGTAGTTTTAGGGCTTCATAGTCTACTAAAACATGGAAATAATCCTAGGCTATGGGTGAACTAATCATTGGATTGAATCTCTAGATTCTAAGGTCTATCTTCCTTTGGTGTATCGATTAGGATATCTATTCTATACTACAAACTACCTAGAAAAGGGAAGAGGAAAAAGGTAAGAAATAAAATTGAAAGGAAATCCTATCTAATGATGGTGATACACCTATATTTTGGTTCATCCACTTAGTTTGAGATTCTAAAACATTGATTGGACAAGAAAAGTCTAAATTTTGAACTCCAATTGACTCTTATGCATCATTATTTCATGAAAAGGTTTTATCTGGTGATCAAAGCTTGAGGGAAATGATGGAATAGGCTTGATTCAAGGCACTAACCAGTGTCTTACATCCACTATATCTTCAACCAAACTACATCAAACATAGAACATGACCTACATAATCTAATCAACTATAGTACTAGGTAATAATTAGGACAAGACAAGGAAGAAAATTATATCACATATGCAAATTAGTGACATAAATATGTTATACTAGCACCCTAGAATGTGAAAATAGTGCTTTTATTTATCTAAAAAGTTTACAAAACTCAAATTTTGGTAGAGTTTGGTCTTACCAAAATAGGGATGGATGGATCCTTTGAAATGGCTAAAATTCCCACTTATATAGTAAAAATCATACAAAATCCAAGAGATTTGCATTGAAAATAGGAGAGGAGATCAAGTCCCACATGACAAAAGTTTTACTTGACCTATCAAAAGATAACCAAGCCTTCAAATAATATCCTTTTATCGTATATCTTGCATAAAAAAATCCTTGGTGTTTGAAAAGGATGGTGGGCCCATCTTGGACTAATCTTCTCCATGCATGGAAAGCTATGGCAAATCTTCAAAGATAAACTCCACTTGATATGTTTAGAAGTTGAGTTGAAACAAAATAAAGTCCTTCTTTGCATTGAAAACAAGGAAAATGCATGATAAGCATTATCTATTCAACTCTAAGTAACTCCATCCTGCATGAGATGATGCTACACCAATCCTTAGATGAAGAAATTCAGTTTGAACAATTTGAAAGTGTTGAAAGCCTTCAATTATCAAGATAAATCAGAATAGATGTGAGACTTTGACAAAAAGTCAACTCAAACTCAAGACCAATAATCTCCAAATGGCCTCCACTTGCATGAAAAGGGACTTTGAAAAATGAAACATGTATGAAATTCTATGTTAAGATTAGATATGTAGCATTGAAACTCTATGTTAGCTCCTTAAAATTCCTTAGTCTTTTACTATTGAGCTCTTCATTCTTGCATGTATTCCTTTAGGCTATTTCTTTGCAGCCTTTTATTTTGGGTTATTTTTATGTATTTATTTCCTTCAAAGTTTTTGTTTTTACCTATTTTCACGAATAATTTTTATAAACTTTTATCTTTGGGATTTCCTCTTTGGAATTTTTGTCTAAAGGAATCATGTCTTCAAACTTTTTTTTGTCACTTTCCTATAGACAATTTGTTCGAAGGAAATCATGTCAAGTGACCCTTCAACTTTTGTAAAATAGACCTTTCTAAAAGGAAAGAGCCCTTTAGACTTCTTGAAATCGACTTTACTAAATTTTTTAAAATGAACTCTTGGAGAATTTCTTCAAACTTTTTTCCTAAAATAATTATTTCATACTTTTCTCTCGAAAAAATTCTTTCAAGCTTTTTGCTTTCCTCTTTTCTATAGAATTATTTCTCTGAAAGAATTATTTTGACACTTTAAAAATGTTCTTTCCTTTTGGAAAATTTGTGCACCTTTCAGAAATCTTGAATTGGACCTTCCTCAAAGGAAATTACCATTCAGAGGTTTTGCAAATGCCCTTCGAAAACATTGAAATACCCCTTTGGAATTCTAAAAATGACCTTTCATAAAAGTTGAAATGGTCCTCAGAACTTTGAATGAACCCTTTGAAACTTTTGTAATAGACCCTTCAATTTTTTTGAAAAGCACCTTTTAGAACTCTTGAAGAACACCTTTGAAAAAGTTGAAAAGAACCCTTTGGGAAAGATGACATGGTCCTTAGAACTTTTTAAAATGACCTTTTATGAAACAAAAAACCCTTAAACTTTTTGAATGAACCCTTTCTTTAGAAAATTACCTTCAAAATTTTTGAAAGACCAATTCCTTCGAAACATTTTAAACTAGACCATTCAAAAAAAATGAAGTGCCCTTCAGAAAAAAAATTTCAGATAAAATGTCTAAAACAAATTTTCCTTCAAAAATATATACCTTAAGAAAATTTCAAATAAACTTTGTCTAAATAATTCCCTTTTATCTTTTTGAAAATTCCTCCTTTTGAAAGAATTCATTTTGAATAGGTTTCTTGAATAAGGACCCTTTTTTTTAAGAATCTAAAGAAGCTTGCATGATGCTTTTATCACAAAAATCCTCTAAAATCCAAAGTGAATACCTCAAAAAGGCCTATTAATCATTGATTATCAAATACTTTTCATGACCAATAACTAACTCACAAGACAAACTGGCGTGATGTGAAAATTTTTGAATGGTAAGGGTGACAATTTGACCTATGGGGGCAAAATTGTTAACAACTACTTTAATCAGTTATCCTTAAAATAAGGAGTTGAATGTTTCTAAAAATAAAGGATAAGCTTAATTTAGACAAAAGGTGAGTTTGATCTTGTCTAAAAAAAGAAAGGATGCAGATATAAATTATTGAGGGGATTAGGTTATATTTTTCATTTAATAAATGACAACCTATAAGATCCCAATCCATACTTGTGCATTATTATATAAGTTCAAAGCCAATTGAAAGTAAACTTTCCCACTTTATTTTTTCCATATTGGTGACATGTTGATTTTCATAAAAGACAATATCTCTGATATTGAATTCTCTCACTTTGAGGTGCTTGTTATAAGCACATTTGATTTATTCTTGATAGACATGAAGATGGGTAATTATGGATAAATAATTTTCATCAAGTATCCCAAGTTGGGCTAGATGCTCCTGATGATAATCACCCTCAGAAGTGAGATCTTTCATGGATATGTGAAGAGAGGGATTTTTGACTTTGAGAGGTAAGATAGCCTCTACTCCAAACATAAGAGATAAATGTGTAGCACCCATAGGGGTTTTAATACTAGTACAATATGCCCGCAAGGTGAAGGGGATGTGTAAATCCCAATCTTGTCCAGATGCATTAACCATATTAATTATCATGTTGTTGAGAGTTTTCTTAGAAGATTCAACCAATCCATTTTATTATCGATGATAATGTGATGAGAAACTTAACTTGATACTAAATGTTTCACAAATCCCTTAGACTTATTTCTTCTTACCATTATCAGTGATTATTTTATGTAAAACACTGAAATGATAGATAATATGATGGTTGATAAAATCAATAATATTTTAGGCTTTGGTTGACATGAGAATAAAAACCTATACCCATTTGGTGAAATATTCTATTTCAATGATGATATAATGATGTCACTATGAATAATGGGGGTTAATTTCACCAATAAGATATAGACCCCATTACAAAAAGAGCCAAAAATCTTTGGATACTTGGAGACTATGGCTAGGTGCATGATGTAAATTGGAATGTTTTTGAAATTTAACACACTTCTTCACATAATCATAATAATCTTGGTTTAGGGTGGGCCAATAATAGCTAAGGCAAAGGATGTATTTAGCAATGGCTATGCCACTAAATTGCCCCCATATATCCCATCATGTGTTTCTTTGATAGTATGAAAGATTCAATGGCTATTCAGGTAGTGTATAAGAAGACCATCAAAGCCAAACTTGTAAATGACTCCCCCTAATATGGTGTAATGATAGGTAGCTTGAATGAATGCTCTTTGGTCATTCCTAGAAAGATTGGAAGGGATGATGGTAAGGTTGAGATAGTCACAAATATGCTTATACCAAAGGTTGGGTTGGGTCTCCTCTAAATTAAAGATGGTTGGAGAGTCTAATTTGATATAATATGGCCAAGTAAGACAATGGATAATGATAAATAGATTATATTTAGAAGGTGAAGATGGGATTTGGGAAGTGAGATAAACCATCATATCAATAAACTTGTTCATAGATCATGGAGTGGCTTAGATGCAATAGTGTTCAAATGACACTAAGAGTACATCAGCTAGTTGTTTTTAATATTGTAAGATACCATTCTTACATTGGTAAGAGCTATTGATTGGATTGAACACAAGTTGGGAGTCACTAAAGATGCTAATTGTGATGACTCCCAAGGCTAAATTAGTTTGGAGACATATCACCAGGGATTTATACTCAGCCATATTATTGGTATAATTGAAGTTAAGTTTTAAGGATAAAAGAATAAGTTCATCATCAAGGGGAATAAGTATGATATCAACTCCCCTACCACATTGGAGTTCGATCTAACAAACAAAATGGTCATTTGATAGGTGATGTCTTCTTGAGAAATGGTGGTGAAAGACTCATCAAGGAACTTAAGGGAGGATGGTTGGTTATCTGTTAAGGGTCCTTTGGCTAATTTATCAATGATGACTTGACATTTTATTGACTTCTTCTAGAGTAACTCAAGGTAAAAATTAGCTAAGATCATGAGTCACTTAGCCATACACTAGTTTTGGTATGGCTAAGAGTGTATATACTTGAGTGGGTCAGTATTGGTTATGACATAGGTCTTACGGTTGAGAAGGTAGATGAAAATTTTTGTAGCCATAAAAACTAAGGAGAGGCAAAAAAAATTGGTACACATGTAACAAGTCTCATACTCTATAATAATGCATCTTATGTAGTAGATGGATTTATCTTTATGCTACTCATCCCAATGCACCATTATTTCTCCTAAGGAGTTGTCAAAGGTGGAAATATAAAGGTAAAAAGGTTGGTCTTATTTGGGAGGAATGAGGATGTGTGGAGAAAGGAGGTACTCTTCAAGTGAATCAAAGTCATATTATCACTTTAACATGCACCCCTTAAGGAGATGACAAGTCTCTCCTTGTTCAAGTGGCATAATGGAACCACCTTAGGGCTATGGGTGACCCAAATTTGAGGTGGATCTCTAGATTGGGGCTAGTTCCCTTGATGTAACACTATAGATCAAACCTATTACTAAATTTTGTGGGATGAAAAGGGAGAAGGATAATTTAAAATAAATATAATCTAGGGTAAGTGATACACCAAATAGATAGTCTACTCACACCACTTATAATTCACTTGAAACCAAACAGAATCCCACACATACACTTCATTCAATTAAACACTCCTCTTCTACATCAATGTTTCAAGCATGGGGTCTTGAAGATAAATTATGATAGAAGGACATAGACAATAGGTCTTCTATAAAAACTAATGAATGTGCTACTCATTATACCTATAATCCACATTAGACACTTCTTGATTACCTACAAAAGATAACTTTTAATCCACATAAGGCACTAGGAAGAGTAACATGTGAAGGTAAGAAAAATACACTTGTACAAGATCAAAAAACATAACATGCACTTAGTGAAATATTTAATGAGGTAAAACAATATTAATTATTCAAGGCAAAAATTGAGTAGGGCTTTTCCATACTCAGGTGGAGAGATCTGTACAATAGCTAAAAAACCCAATATTTATAGTAATTATGAGAGGAGAGAGAGAGAAAAGGAATCTCAAGAGTCACTAAGACACTTTTCAAGTAAGGAAGAGTTATAATAGTCATAGAATCAATATTTAGATAGGTCTTATAAGTAAAATATGGACACATGTCTCTCAAATCATCAAACTTCTCAATATGTAGCATAGATGCTCTTTTTCTTACACATGAAACTACCCTCATGATTTTCCTTCACAAAACTACATCATGACTAAATAGGGTTAGGTCTGATGATTGATCTAAGGGGGAGGGGTTACTGATAAGCCTCAACATGCATTAGATTAGTCCCTAATCATATACATTCTTCTATCCTTGAGCAAACATCTCCAAAAATCACAAATAACTCCTTCCCATGCACCTCTCACACGGCACACAAAATTCTTCCACTTCTACAATTTGATCTATGCATAAGGAGGAATGACACTGTCAAGAGTATCCAAGTCATCAGGTTCATGAATCAAGCCTTAAAATGCTTCGCAATTATATTTTTCACTAATTTCACTAAGTGTTCATTATCTATCCACTAGACTGGCTAAGATGAATGAGATAAAAGACACACTTAAGAGATTATAAAGCTCAATATATTTACATCAAGACTTATAACAAGTCCCAATCTCTCTCCTAAAATTGGTTACATCTTTTGATGCTTCTTCATACCTATAAAACACACAAGTTTTTCAAAGAAACATCTATTATAACTCTTCTTTACAGGTAGGGTACACCTCAGTCATATGGGGAGGAGACTTGGAGATTCCTCTATCACCTCTAATTATTTTCATGGCATTTCCACTACATTTGGATACTCCATTTTCAATATCTCCTCCATCAAGTCTAAGAGAGGGTTTGTGAGGGTTATAGAGTCACTTTAGGTCTTAGCCTTTGGTCATGAAGACCAAACATTCAACTCCTTATTTTATGACTATGATAATACTTTAGGGACCCCCTATAACACCTCAAAATACCTTGACCCACCATCCAAAATATCATGATAGTTCTAAGTATCTCAAGATGGTCACTTGGGTTATCTCTATGTATTTTGTAGGGTCTTAGTGCCTTTGAGCCAATAAATGGCCTTTTGATGAACTTTTTTTTTTTAAAGTCTAAAAAAACTATAAATATACTCCAATAATTTGATCCTATATGTCTCCATGTTTTCTTTATGCTAAAAGTCTGGAAGGCTTCTCACTTAGAAACTGAGCCTTGTCTTGCATTCTAGATATGTCTGCAACTAAGGCTCAACCTAACCCCCTAGTGGATTACCCTAAATTTTTATGGTTCAAAAACATCCATTATACTTATCCAAACATTAATTAATCAATTGGGAAACTTTTTAAAGCTTGGGAATGAATTTGATTCCCTCTTTATCTTCTAGGCCTTAACTATACCCATTGGGTTTGACTACAAAACTTGTAGATTAGATCACACTACCTAGTTTCATTCCTTCTAATTTGGTTCACAAATTTTTAATGGGTTTTTTATAACTCTAAAAACCTTCCTTGAGGCTCTCCTTGACTTTTGGCCCATGATTCATCATCATTTTACATGTTTATAGGGTTTATGCAAGGGAAAAGTGCCTCCTATCTGAGACAAAATAGGGGCACATCCTTATTTGTCTCTAAAAATAGATATTTTATTGTATTATTAAACTAAAAATGATGTATGTTAATAAACTTTTAGCTTATAACTCAACCATTTGACCCTAAAATCTTGCAAATTCTAAGACTAGGTTATTTGAAGGTAGACTGTGTAGAGCTTTGTCAAGGTGGACTATGTTAGCTCATCTAGAGACCTCACATTTGCCTTATTTACATTATTAAAACATATAAATACTCTTATATTCATTATTACTATGTTATTCCCATTTTATCCTCATTTTTACCTCCCTAGGATCATTATGCTCATGAATTCACAAAATTAGGCCTTTTCACTGTCCTGACATATCTCTGCGTGTAGGTTGCTCTTGTAGGTGTTTGATTCCTCCTTATGACCAGGTTTGGATATTATAAATTCATTTTTTGAAACCTAAACATCCACATATAATTTTACCCTATCCTCCTTTACTTTAAAAAGGCCAAACATTCTCAAAAACTTCAAAATGGGTCACTTCCTATTTTCTAAGATGACACAGTCAACTATTTGCTGCCTTGAAGGGATGTTTGGTCATGGTATTAGAGATTATTGTTTGATTATTAAAACCATTAAATTTTTTTACATGATTATTATTTACTTATTTTTATCAAACAACCACCAAGATACCATACTTACGTCTTTGTCAATTGTATCTTACCTTTCTGACCTGTAGGTTACCCTATTTTAGTATACGAACTACTAGGTCAGTTAGAGGGTGAAACTCACCTTTAGTGATTTCTTTTCTTGTTTTATATGATGATTAAGTTATATTTATTTTAAATAAACCATATCACTCTACTATTATACATTTAGACAATTTCATTGCTTTTAAGAACTAGTCAGCTAATATAACTATAGAGATCACTGATGAATTTTAGTGTGTTTAAGAGAATATTTGGGCCTCCTGAATGCTCTTCTCCACTTATCATCATCATTTAAAAATTTACACACTCATCATAAATGATAATTAATATAAGTATAATGAACATTAAGTTACCAAACATCAATATGACATTACTAAAAAATTGATTTAAAAGAGCTAGGAGCTCTGTTTGTACTTTTTAGGAATTAAAGGCTTGAACACAGTCATATTATGATTTGGAGACTCTATCTCTCTTAAAAATACCAATAAAAATTCACAAGTTAGTCTATCATATTATATATATAATATCAAGGCTTAAATAAAAGCTTCATCTCATGTTTTAACATTTCTACGTGGTCCATAATCTTTGATAAGCTAGTTGTAGATGAACCTCTTTATATATTTAGGCATTGAATGCAAACCTATATGTCAACTAAACATGTGTTATTATGATATATATATATATATATATATATATATATATATATATATATATATATATATATATATAAGTTTTATAATATAATTCTAATAATCTATAATATTTGTATCAAATATCAAATCTCCCTTTTATTATGGTGATGTCAAGAGAGACCTCTGTAGATGAATAATGTCTTGCATACAAGCCATAAAAGGAAAAGGTGAAAAATAAGCATCTTAGACCTCCATTTGATTTATATTAATATATTTAGGATTAAAAATGGATTATTTTATGTTTTAATGACCTCTTTAAGGATCTAAGTTTGATTTCAACAAACTTCTCTTGTGAGGACACCGATGGATATGGAACGAACTAGTCAAGTACAAATAAGCCTAGAAGAGGTTTCCTAAGATTATGGACTCCACATACCAAGAATAAAAAGGAAAAAAAATTATAAATACCTTGGATATATTTTATTAACAACTCTAAAATCCAAACCCTATCAATTCAAAACAAAATATTCTGAAACAAGCTCAAATAGGGACCCCTCCTGTGTGAATAAGCATAAAATATTGTCTGGCTTCTTAGTGATGATTCATAAAGGAGAAGCCATGAAAATAAATTTTTTTTCCATGGATTTGAATCTAACTCAAACCTAGTTGAACCAAAAATATCAATCCTCTCAACTTCACTTGTATGGCTTGTACCAAGCATGCAAAGTTGACTCTCCTTAGCTTGCAAATGCAAGAAAGAAGAAATAGAAGAAAAATTTGATCCATTTGACATTTTATATACAAAATAGGAATGGTAAATATAATAAGAGATGAATATTTGTATTTAAACATTTTTAATATAATGTGGACTTCCCAAGTCTGTACAAATGCCATTAAGGGGTAGTTTTTTAGGAGTTTTCCCTATTTTTATGCATGAAACTACTTTTGGAACTCACTATGACTTCCTCCTGACATGTTATGATCTCCTCCATATTTAAAAATACATTTGTGACATTTCTTACATAATCAATTTGAACATGTCATTTAATGAGCCAAAAATGTGAAAAAGGGCATTTTTGGACTATAAAGCATAGCAAAGGATCAATTATGACTTATGAACACTTTAAAAACACCTAAATGATCACATTAGGACAATTAAAAAAAAATTGAGCCTTTTACCATATTTAATTAGAGTTGAATTTGGTTGACTAGACTACTATAAGGAAGATAAGCTTAGACTAAGGCTAAAGCAGGGATGGGTGAGGTGTTTAGACACACATGAGACCCCATCAAACATATGGAAACCTTATTAAAAGTTTTAAAATGTAGGGGTTAACGCAATTTGACTAAAAGTAAAATTTGGTCAATAAGGCCTTTTGATAGTCTTTGTTCCACTTAAAAGATATGTCCTTTTTTAGAAGGTGGTGGAAAGGTTGGCATTAATCTAAGAGCTAAGAGATAAAGTGACGAATGGATTGGATCTTCCCCTACAAGCTATATAATTTATTGAGGTGGACATTAGGAGGAATTTCAAGGATTTATTTGATTTTTTTAGGATCAAATTTTATTCCTTTAATGGAGATGATAAATGCTAGTGGCTTTCCTGACAAGACCCCAAAAATAAAATTCTTGGGGTTAAGGCAGACATGGTAATGGATGAGGCATTCAAAGATAATATTGAGAATATAAAAATGATCTTTATGAATTTTTTATTTAAAAATAATGTCATTGACATAATATTCTATGATTTTGTGAATAAATTCATAGAAGATGTAGGTTATAGTGTCTTAGTAAGTTACACCAGCATTCTTCAAACCAAAAGGCATGACACTATAGTAAAAAGTTCCCCAGGTGGTGATAAAGGTAGTTTTGTGTTGATATTTATAAGTAATTAAGATATTATTGTAACCTAATAAGCCATCCATAAGATATATCATCTCATGGCCAATTTTAAGATCAACAAACTTATCAATTCTTAGCAAACGAAAGTCATCCTTTTGGGCAATTGAAGTTAAGGTCATAAAATTCTACACAAATGTTAAGTCTCCTAATAGGGATGATGTTTGATACCCATTATGGATAATCAATTGGTCAAATGAAATTTATGTATAGGATGTATTAAATTTATTCTTTGATGAGAAGGGTTATGTGAGCATGTATCCAACAATTTTTTTACCTAATCAGCTTGGCATCATGGTTGGTGACTATATTATGGGTAGTGATGTAAGGGTTGATTCATGACAATATCACTATAAAATATAACAAATTATATGCTATGATATTGTAGTAAGGAGGGTAAATCTTGAATCTCTATGATATTTAGCAATTAGCTAAGTCTAAAAATACATGGGATGTTTAAAGTACCCAAGTTGATATCCATGGTGGATTCATTAAACATGGTTAAGTATTAGGGGGAATATATTTATGGATAGAATAATCTTATATATAAAGATAGGAAAGAATTAAATCCTCATCCTAACACCAAATGATATTAATGGTAGGAGAATCATCCCCAACCATTTCAAATGAGTCAAAGGAATTATTGTGGTATCCCCATCCTTTTGATAAGTTAGGGGTCCAAGGCTGATCATGTCGATGAAAAAAATGTTAAAGGGGATGATCATGTCTATGCTAGAGTGGATGGTGAGGATCAAACTCCCAAATAAATGATGGTAATTGGAGGCAAGTTTGTAGGCCCTTTGGGTGGATCAAAACTGAGATCAAATATTTTATGATGATTCTGAGTCATATATAGAGGCAACTCATGTGGTCTTTGATCATAATGTCTTAGACCAAATATATTGCAAGAAAACATATGGAGGTATGTCTTCATGAACTATAGTTTATCCAAATAGGATAAATTAGAGGTGAATGGTTGAGAATAAGAGGTCGAGGAAGTAGAAAGTGGTTGATCAAGTCCCCCATAGATAAGATAAATTTGGATATTGGAAGGCAATAAATATTAGTTCTAGTATTGGGGTAAAAAATGGGGTTATGGTCAAGGTTCCCATACTCCAGGGGAGTAAAGATGGCATCCAAGTCAAGGAGGCAATACTACCAAAGGGAGAGATGTTAGAATGTGGATTCCAAGGGGTCCTTCATAGGGATTTGGATAGAAAGAATGGAGGAGGAGAATTTAATTCAAGTGTTATGTCATGTTACATGATGTAAAATGATTTGGGTCAGCTTGTATGGTAACTACTTGACCTTCATTCTCAAATTTTATGTAGTGATGTAGGGTGGAGGGTACATAAGTCATGGAAGAGATCAAGGGATGTCCAAGTGGGATAGTGTACTATAACTCACCTTCTATGATGTAGAAGAGATGAATAAGCATGCAAGATCATAAATTAATGTAGAGGATGATGGTTCCTAGAGTTGTTATCATTGTGTCATTAAAGGAATGAAACACCATTGTGGTTTATGACATAATGTTCTATGGTAATTACAACTAGTCATATGCATGGGAGGAGATAATGTTGATACTATGCCCTCTATCAATTATAACCCTTTTGAAGTGGGTTTGGTTGATGTATATGGTAATGAAGAGAGGAGGATCTAGATCCTAGGGATGAATGAAGGGTATTTTTGTATCTTTAAAGTTAATAAGGGTGGAAAGCTTAAGGGATATGACAAAGGTTACTAGAGTTTGTGGGTATTTTGGTTTGACCTATATATATTATAAGGATTCTATCATTACTTGGTGGTTATGGAGTGAGGTATTGATTAGTTCATATAAACTCATATTCATTGGTGTTTGGTGAATTTTTTTTATAACCACTCTTTTGATTAAATCAGAAGGGTTAGATTGAGAGGTACCCAATATTGATATCTTAGGTTTGGGAGAAAGTATGGGTGTTTAGGTTTGATTGAGTGATTGGGTGCTAGAAGAAGGTTATGTCCATGTAATGGAAACATTTTCTTTCCCCTTATCCTTTTATTAGGTTTTTGATTGTGTGACCATATGGATGGTATGGATTTAAGGAAGAGTTAGGTGAGAAGACTGCTTCAATTCTTCCTCACTCTTGGATAAGAGCATGGGAGTAGGTAGGTTTGGGGTGGTGGATTATGGTTCCTAGAGTGGTTATGCGGTTATGGTTGGCTCTTATAAAAATAGGTCATTGTCATCATATATTTTATGGGTTAGGACTTGGAGATATTTATAGTTGTTCATATCATGTCCTAGCATTATATGGTATCAATAAATTAAATTGTCATCAAACTAGGATTGCTTAGAACTATGGGGGTTAAATGGTTTTATGGGATGTAAATTCAAGAAATAATCTTGTAATAATATTTTTAGGATGGCTGAGTAAGCCTCAAGAAAAGTTGGCAAGGATGTTAGAGTTTTGGTTTTGATTTCTGGGGTGGAAGCCTTCTTAGGAGTAGGTTTAGTAGTAGGAGTTTTGGATGATGGATTATTCTTAGTGGTTGGTAGTTTAAAAGTAGAATTTTTAAAAGTAGTAGGATTGGTGGTAGGTGATTTATAAATAGAAGGGTTAAAAGTAGGATGTTTTTAAGTGGAGGGTTTGGAGGTAGAAGGTGTGAAAAGAATCGATAGGGGTGTAGTTAGAAGAGGAGGCTAGATTTGGGATACCTTTGGGAGACATGTTTTCTTAAAAAAAGGATGAGGTCCTAGGATGGAAGAAGGAAGTAGTCTAGAAATAAAAGGCAAGGTAAAAATAAGTCCAAAGGTTCTATCTTTTTGGATTCTAGGTGACTCATCCTTCTTGGTTGGCTTGAATTAGAGTTTGTTTGGTGGGATATGTTGTGCTAAATCCAACCTTAGTAGAGGGTGAGTAAGGATATGAGTAGGTAGTATGCCTAGGTCTTTGATGATCTTGGCTAGGATGGAAGAAGG
Source organism: Torreya grandis (assembly GCA_037957365.1). Taxonomy (NCBI): domain Eukaryota; kingdom Viridiplantae; phylum Streptophyta; class Pinopsida; order Cupressales; family Taxaceae; genus Torreya; species Torreya grandis. Next base: position 847,823 of record JARHVA010005821.1, on the reverse strand, counting down.
TGCTTGGGCTACTTTGGGTGGAGTTGGTTTGATTAGTTCAACTATGGATTGAGGTGTAGAGGTTTCTAAAGTTTTGGTTGGGATGATGGTGGTTTTAGTATTGGAATTGAAAGGTTAGGTTGATAATGATGTGGTTGAGGTCTCCCACTTGGTTGAGTAAAGAAGTCTTAGATGATGCAAAAATGTGGCATGATCTATGTTGGGTTGGGATAGGTACTCAAAGATTTTACCCAATCTAGAGAAAGGCTTATAGATGGGTATGATCCCTTCAGCATTGGTCTCAAAGGATAAACCCATGGGTAGAGAGAGGGAAGTGGTTCCCTCATCCTTTTCCTCAATCAAAGGCTCCAAGGTTTGGGAAGGTGAGTCTTTTATAAGAGAGGTAGGTAAGGTGACCTCTTCTTTAAGAATTCTTTCTAAAGGAAGAGTGAATTTTTGTATGATGGAAGAGAAGGATATGGAGGTAATGTCTAAATTTATTGGTATTTCTTCCAAAGAAGAGGTTGGTAGCTCTAATAACTCGATAAGTGGTGAATGGGGAATAGTTGTTTCCTTTATTTCAATTTTTAAAGGAATATAAGGTGACTCTGCTACCTCAATAAGTGGATGGGAAAGAAAGGTGATTTTGGAAATGGTTTCTTCAATAATGAATTCACTAAGAACCACATTAATGATATGGACCTCATGGTTGTTAGAGGATTCTACTCTATTTTTTTATTATTTGTAGAAGGGACATGGTTAGGGAATGGCTATCTAAAGATGTTAAGTGATTGATTTTGGGGTGTGTTGGGGTTATCCAACATAAATTCCTCCTTGTCAATAAGACTTTAGATAATGTTTTTGAAAGTATTGCACCTACTAACATCATGCCCAATGGCATAGTGAAAGGAGCACAATTCATTTTCCTTATAACAACTAGGTACAAGATGATAGGAATTAAATTGTTATGGAGGTTTGATAGGTAGGATTTGTATGATATTTGTTTTTAATAATTTTCACAAGACCAAATCATATGACTCCCCAAGAGGAGTAAATTATTTTTGGTTGTTTAAGGTTTGGTTTTTAGTTTTTTTATTGGATAAATTGGAATGGTTAACAACCGGTGGAGGAGCGATTTCAAAGACAACTACATTCATAGTTCCCTTATTTTTGGTGTTAGTGTTGGTCTAATTATTAGTTTTGGAGGAGGAATCCTCATCTGATTTGAAGGTGGAATTCTTAATCTCAATTTTAACTTCCCCTCATCAATATCTCTTTTCTCTAACTTTCGTGCCATGGTGAAATCTTCATCAAAGGTCCTAAAATTCTAAACCTATAAAGTGGAATAAATGTGTTTGGAACAAGCCCTTGCAAAAACCTTAATCAGCTCAGGTTGGGGTAGAGAGAAAAAGAGTTGGTTTATCAAGATTCTCCAATGGGATAGAAAGTTACTGATAAACTCATCATCAAATTTCTATATGGAGTAAATATTGGTGATGGAAACTTTCTTAGATATGTTTATGGAAAAGTGGTCTAAGAAGGTTTGAGATAGTTGGGAAAAAGAAAATAGAGAATGCTTAGTAATAGCTATACCAATCTAGCATCAGACCTGATAAAGACATGGAAAAGGTACAAAAAAGGCAATCATCATCATAGGCAATCAAATAGAAAGAGTGTCTAAATGCTCTTAGATGTTTTTGAGGGTCTTCTTTGTTCTAAATTTTTTTAAATTTTGGAAGATTCCATTGAGGAGGATAAAGTCAAATGGGGATGGATGGATGAATTGGTTTGTTACAGATTTGGTCATATGATAATAGGTTATGGGCACCAAAAATAGATGCCTCCAAAGTGGTCATTTTGTCCATTAACATCTTAACAATGTCTGTTTGTGATTGTGTACCCATATAGTCATAGGGAAGATTATGTTGGGTTTGGGTAGGTATAGCATAAGGATGGCTAGTGGAAGGTTAGGAAGTTATCACATGTTGATGTGTTGACATGGGTGGTTAGGAGGATGTCATGAATGGGTAGGTGGATATAAGAGGTTGGGTAGAGGATGGATCCATATACCGTTGGGGGTTAGGAATGTAATTTGGGTTTGGTGTAATAGAATCTTATTGAGGAATTGACATGGGTTGGGTTGGAGGTATGGTCAAGTTGATAGGTTGAGGAAGGGTAACAATCTTATTACTAATGGGTGAAAGGGTAGAAGGTATGGGAACCACCAAGATATGGAATTGGGTGGAGGTAGATGGGTTGTAAATAAGAGGAATGGTGGTAACACTAGTAGAAGGTGCTCTCATGGTAAGCAAAGTACCAATGCCCAAAGGTTGGGTTGTTCCTATACTAGAAGGGTTATTAGTTGGGGTGGAAGGTGTTTAGATGTTGGTAGGTTGGGTGGGTTGATTTTATATGGTGGTATTGGTGGGATTATTGGTAGAAGAAGATTCTTGGGTGACTAAAGGTTGGGTATAAATCATGGAAATAAAGGTGTTGTCCATAATATGGGATGGCAAACCATAGCGTGGGTAAATAGGTAGAACCAAAGTAGGTTTATAATGGGATATGGTGTTAAGATAGTGTTGGATGGATATAAGGTTACTATCTAGAAAGGTGGTGAAATCCATATCACCTTGGGAAACTTTTAGAGGAATACTAGGACTTTTAGAAAGATGGGGAGAACTTTCTACATCTAAGATGTACTCCATGGATGAAAGAGAAGAGGAAGATGGATGATTAGGAGGTGGATCTTTATTTTCTTGTTTTCTTAGTTATTGCCTAGTTAAAACCATGTAAATAAGGGGAAAATGAAGATACAAGAAATCTCACAACTCAAAATAGAAGGAATCAAAATAAAAATATCTCACAAAAAATAATGCATACACTAATATACGTTAAAATCCTAAGATACTTTGTTATCTCTCTTTAGGCCTATGCCTCAATTTTAAAGAATTTATGAAGACAAACTTGGGCTTGTATAGTGGGTACTATAAGAAGATATCTAGGGATTGTTTTAGGTAGTTAAAGGTTCTCAATATCTATACTAAAACTTGGTACGTGGCTTGATATTTGGGCCTACCCCCATAGAGTGAGTACTAGAAGAAGATATATAAGGATGGTTGTAGGTAGTTAAAGGTTCTTAATATCTACACTAAAACTTGATACATGGCTGGATATTTGGGCCTACCCCCTCACTTCACACACCATAGTGATAAAGTTGTTGGGTGCTTATCCAGGATATACCAAGTTACTAGATATTATACTCAGCCAGTGTATTGAGTTAGTTCTCCCGTTGGTGGTGAAATTAAATTAAGATAGCAAAGTAAAGGTGATCACTAGGTGATGAAATCCTACTTGGGCCTTATGTCAATGTTTTTATGTTTAATTGAATGTGTGGTTTGGTCTTGCGTGTGTGGAGAGAAGTGAGACTATGATTAAGTTAATTGATCAAATTAAGTTATTTGAGCTAATCAATATAAGAAAACAATGAATGCAAAGTTAATTTTAATCCAAAATAAAATTTTGATGTCCTTTTAAATTAATACAAAATAACTAAGATGCATCTAGATATGATGATAATGCAAATCCTAAGCCTAGGATGAATAATTTTGATTTTCAGAAGTGAGTAAAACAAGACAATATTTACTCTTTTCTAAGAAAACAAAAGAAAGCTACAACTTGCATTTTGAAAATAAATAAAGGAGCTAATGAATGTATAATTTTTAGAAAATAATACAATGGATGAATCTTCTCTAATGCAACTAAATGTCCTATAGCTATGAGCCCAATAAAAAGCTCAAGTGTCCCACCAGGCATACCATAATGTTTCACATAAATTTTACTTATTTCTTTATTAAGAAAGAAAGTTACAAAACTTGAAAAAAGGGTGAGGTTAGTGTAACTTGATATGTTGCATGCACATTTATCCATATGATTATGGAGACTCCTCTTTGTTTGGGAGGGAATGAACTATAGATAATAAATCACTAAAGAAATAATTGATTAGATGGATAGTAGTATTCATTTCCTAGCATAAGCTAGATCCAAGAAACATAAGCTTCCTTGGAGGCTATCAATCCACACTTTTAAACAATTAAGTTATAAAAACCAAATATAAATTGATTGCATGAATAATGGAGGATACAAAAATGAATGATAAGAAGTTCTTGAGAAGAAATAAGTGATTTTGACTAATTATAACAATAAATGATTATATATCAATACTAAATAAACCAAACATGATTTAGAAGATTGAGTGATCCTCTAGGATAAGATAGAGACTCAAAAAATGGGATTTGGTCAAGTTTTTATAGGCCAAATAATTTTTCTATTGAAAATGATAGACAGATATCGTCAGTGGTTGGGGTCAAACAATTGGTGGTTGGGTAACTGTCAGTGGTTAATGACCATCAACGGTTAGGGTGAAACCATCAGTGGTTAGAAAACTATCAATGGTTACTATGGGATATATTTTAAGAAAATAATTTTGGTTGGGAAGGCTTTAAAAAGGCTCTATAAGGTGAGATTGGGTTGGTTACTAGTTATGAGATAGAGGGTAGTATTCAAATTTTTCTAATTTACGTAGAGGGAAAGTGACACAAAGAATGACACATAAAAACTATTTTTTCAAACCTGATAAGGAATAGATACTTATCTTTGTTGTTACTAGTCTAAATAACGTTGAGGTTGGATAAAATATTGATGTATATTATAAAGAAATTTTGACAAAGTGATAGTACCTTGATTATTAACTGATGAGTTACAACAACACTTTGATCTCTATCCTAATCGATGGAAGTAAGAAGGATACCTGAACAAGAAGCTTTGATCTCTTGTATAATAAGTTTTGATGATCCCTTTCACCTCCTCTTCCTCTCTTAATATAAATGGAAGGAAATGGTGAAATAATCAATTTAACAAGCTATCTAGATTTAAGCTCAACATGCATTGATTATGTAGAATGGTAGATCAAACATCTATTAATAGAAAAGCAAGTTGGAGTTTTAGTTCAAGTTAACTTCAGAGGTGGTTGAGGGTTGACAATAAATAATTGAGGCTAACCATAAATAGTTAAGGGTCAACCATTGTAGGTGGATAGGGAAAATTTAAAATTGTAGGATTAGCCATTTTAACTTATGTTTGGAGGTTGAAAGGTTGTGAAATGGTCTTAAGGTGGTCAAGGGGTGACCTAGGGGTTAGCACAACATCCAAAACCATAGTGTACATATTTATAGTGGCTACAAAAATCACACTTTACTCTATGGTTTGTTATACATTTGAACATATTACCTTGATTTTATTATTCCAAAAACCCCAAAAGCATTGAAAAGGCCTACTCAAGAACCCTAAAAATCACAAAATCATGAAAATTGGCTTCTAATTTCCATGTGAGATTTAAAGTCCCAAATGTTTTTGGGATGGAACCTCTTATATAGTCCAATTAATTTCAATCCGCATTACTATACCATTCATTATCCTCCCATTTTTAGGAGAACTACATCAGTCTAAGGTCCATATAGACTATGTAGGCAATGCTTAAATGCATGGGGCTCGATCACTATTTATTTCCACCCTTTATTCCCACTCATATTTCTCCACTTTTCATTTATAATTCCATTTCCATGTTCCACCATTTTCCCAACACTCCTTCCATTTTGTCATCAATCATTATCCTCAATGCCCTCTCCATTTTGCAAGTATGCCTTTCCCATTTGGCCTCTATAAATCTCATACCTACTTGTCATCATTTTTCTTCTATCCTATATCCCTAGGAGAACTATGTTTAGCCTAAATTATACATGACTATATGGGTAGCATCCACTTACCTTGGGTCATTTAGAATCAGTTTGATGGCCACCTTCCTCTTCCTCTATCTCCCCTATTGCATGTGTGTTTTCCTATTTGTTTATAATATTTGTTTTTTTATATTATTATTATTATTATTATTATTATTATTATTATTATTATTATTATTTATTTGCTTTAATTTTGTTTTTGTGTTTAAGTCTTGATGATTAATATCTTAATTTTAAATTGGTTTCATTTTATATTTGGACTATTTTTATTGTAGGGTGTTTTTGGTACATTATGTTTTACACTTAAGTCTTGACATTTCATATCTTGTATTTAAGTTTTTTACATATTGTATGTTAACTCTTTTATTTTATATTTTGTTTTTGTATTCAAATGTGTTATGTTTTCAAATTACGATTTGATATTTTATCATCATCTTGAGTCTTAAATATTCATATTTGAACTGGTCTATGCACAATTGACATACAATGTTATTCTATGTTATTTATATGTATGATGTTAATATCATTTGGAAAATTAAAACCCAAGTGATCAATATCATAAATAAAAATTTGAATCCATGAGACATATCTAAATGCACTATCAACAATATCCAATACATGATCATAATCATATTTAATTTTACATAAACACATCACATAAAACAATTTGAAACCAACATGTTTATCTCTATACTAACTAAGGATGTGCATATTATACAATAAGCATATACCATTTAGTCATATTGCATGTGCATCCATATGATAAACACAAGTTAAAGTGAACTAGCAAAGCAAATAATAGATTCATGGTAAATAAATATACATCAATATCCATATTTTGATCACACAATCTACATCTAATATCACAGTGGTGCAAAAGAAAGGAGCATCAAAAAATAATATTACGAGTCCATGTAGAATATCAACGATCCAAAATACATGTCATATATATATCTCAAAATCAAGGTTTTATACATCAAAACAATATATTCATCTCATATACAAGAAAAATGTGGAGTTACAAAAGAATCTCAACTCTTATTAGCCCTATCTCTAGGGGACTCTAATCAAAACTCTAGCCTTTATCCAGAGGTGGTGGAGGTGGTGGTAGACCAATCACTCCCTATTTTGGTGGTGATTATGCTACTAATTGCTCTGATGTTATAGTATACTAGGATTTATAAGTTTTCTTAGTCTATTAAGTCTTCATACACTCCTTATAGGAAGGTTCCCTGCCCTCTACTATAATGGTCAACTCATAAAAACTATGATAATAATATACCTCATTCTTCACATAAATGGTATCATCCTTCATACAAATAGTGTCATCTTCTGCCCAGATCACCTCTTAAAGTGATATGGATAAGCATTGACTGGTCACAATGTAATAAGCCTCTACAACCTCATATCAAAGACTCTAGACATCAAACTCTCCCCTATTTTGGTCTATGTGAGATCTATCTCACTCACTCATAGTTATAAATAGTTCAAAATCTTGCATAATAAGCTACCCCTAGATGGTTATCAAATAGTCAACCTATCCCCTCAGTTTTTTAATCTAAGTATCCCACTTAGCAATGATAATATATAATCTAGTAGTCTCACCCTAATCTCTCACTAGCTCATCTCATAGCCTACCTACATCCTCTTCTATGCCAATTATCCTAGATAATATCATTGTAATCTCAAACTAGAGCCTAGAAATCATATCCAAATCCTTGACTAACCTAGTAGTGTTATAGGTCCTTTCCTCTACTTTGCCTATATCATAAGTCCCTACCTCTCATGTGCCTATGATAGAGGTTTATACCACCCTTGAGCCTATATCAGAGTCCCCTACATATTTTGTACCTATATTTGTGTCCTAGATGGAGTCACCATATACTATTTCAGCCAAATTTATTTCCAATGGAGGACCCTATGCACCATCTCCATCCCCATCTTCATATCCACCCTAACTATCCTCAGAAATTAGTAAGAGTATATGACTAAGGGATCAATCTATGCCACATGATAAAGTGTAATATGTGCCACCTGTTACATAGTAACTTTAATAACCTATAATGGGATGTCCTAAGTTATCACCAATTATTCAAGATCCTATCCTTGAACTTAAGCATGTACATGTACCTTCCTGATGTAGAGCATCACTAGGTAGTTTGAGTCTTAGCATGTTTGAATCTGTCATGATAGGCATTTTTTGGATTGATTTTATTGTTATGTATATTTTAGGATCATTTATAATTTTTTTTATTATTTAAGAGTCTTTATGTTGTTTTTTTATTTGATCCTATAAAGATTCTAACTAAAATCCAAAATTTGAAAATTTGAATATTGAACTAGGATCTAGATGGATGTTTTGGCTTTGTTTATTATCAAATTGTTAATGTAAATTTTTTAAAGGTATTATATGTTAATAATTGGTTTTGAAAAGGTTTCATAATTTTAATTTCATGGAGAACGTAATTCAAATCAATAAAACAAGAAAAAGTAACTACCATTCAATAAGGGTTGGCAAGAATAGGAAGTATGTTTGCATGTTTGGTATAATAAGAAGAATAGAAATGCATGTTAACTAGTAATATGAGTTATAGATGAGGTATATGTTTTAATAATTTAGGAATATAAGATGTATATCCTCAATAAGGTTGAATACTATAATGAACAAATCTTGAATAACTCTGTTCTACTATAAGTAAAGGTTTTGTAAAATGTTTTGTGAGGAAATGAATGAAAACTATATCTTGTTAAGTTTCAATAGATATTATGTATTTAGTGTGATATTTACATGAATTTTAATCTCAATTTAGTTCATTTTAAATTTAAAATTAGGATTTTAATGTATGCACATTATATTACAATACATTCATGCAAGAATTTTATTTTGCATAGTCAAGAAGCAAGACAGCTGAGAATTATATTGAGGATCATTCAAGAGTGTAAATTTATCATAGGATAGTGTAGTCTTAGTGTATTTTTTAATATCATTTTTATTTTTAAAATAAACCATTTATTAGTTTTATATTGCATTTGAAGTTTTGTTTAAGCTCACACAGTCTAATTAGAAGCACCATGTTCTTGTACAATTAGGAATGTGAAGGAAGAATGTATGAATGATGGTGGTTATAAATGATTTTTGAAGTGTTTTTGGATATTAATAGTAGTTGAGAGTTATTTTAATGATAAATATCACTTGGAAGGATTTGAATCCCATATAGAAGTATAAGATACTATAAACATTGTCACATAGTCCTAGAAAAAACACACAACTTTTTATATTTGCATTTTCATAATATATTATGATTGACCAAGTTAAAATAATTGTCGGAAAAGGTTAATAAAATTATGGAATAAATATAAGTTTTATAAGTATTTTAAGTTTTCTAAGACTCTTTATATCCCTTTTTTTTCATTCTTGACCTACACAGTCTTGTGTCAAGACTAGACTAGGGTTTACATATGGAAACTTCAATAAATTTTGATGTCACCATATAAATTCCTTAAAATTTTGAAATTAAAGGTCATTTGACATGATCTATAGTATTATGGTGTTTTAGGTTGGTAAATTACTACTTGGTATGGAAACCAAGACTATGTAGTGTTTTATGCCTAAAGGAGACCTAATTGCTATAAAGCTTAGTGAGTTAGTGCACTTACTTTGAGATATTGGACCTAAAAAAATTTAGGGAGATTTAAGGGTTTAATGGGTATCTAACAGTGTGATTCATTATTTGAAAACTTTATATTATGATCAAACATACTAGGTTTATGTGAAAATAGGATTATAAGCAATTTAGGCCTTAAAAAGGGAAGAATAGTAAGTTTAGAGTTATAATCATTAAATTTGGGTCATTTGTTTTGATGTATAAGGTAGATTCAAAAGACAAGGTGGATGACCATATGATTCATATTAAGAAGGTAAGAACCATAGCACCTAACATGAATCTTATAGGCTTATGAAGTTACATGAGAGTGTTGTAATGAAACTTGTGAATGAAAGGATGGTGAGGTACATCTAAGGAGGTGAGAGTGAAATAATACAAATCCATGTGAAATGTGACATATATAAAATATCGTGGAGGACTAGATGCAAGACAAGAGGCCTATGTGCCTAGTGAATATAAGAGTGTTCAAATGAGAGAGTTTAAGATGCAAGCAAGTACTTGTCAGAAGGAATAAAAGATATGAGTAAGATATGAATGAAGGGATAGAAATCATGAATCAAATTTAGGTTATGAATGAGGAAGTTTTAGGCATCAGGACACTACATCAAGTGGTACTAGAGTAGGTAAGCTCTTGGATTAGTTTATGTTTTTGAAAGTTAAAGGTTGTTATTTAAGATTTTTAAAGGTTTAAAATGGATATTGCATGAAACTATTTTGTATGAGTATAATAATAGAGATATTTAAATATTTGTGTTAAAGTATCCCTAAGAAGAGAGCTAGTAGGAACTCAAAAGAATAAGAGAAAAGAGAGACCCCGAGTGAGAGTTATATTTCCAAGGTAAAAAAGACTTGTACAAGCATGTTAATAGACCAAGTAGAGGTTCAAACACCAAAGCAAGGTGAAAAATACTTGATTAAGTTAAGATGAAGATACAGAAGGCAAAGAAGAGGAAGGACTTGGTGAGTTAGACTACCACAAGGAGAGAAAGAAGAAAAAAGACCCATATAGAAAAGGGTTAGTTGTTAAAGAAGATATAAGTGAGATAGACAAAAGGTTATAAAGGATAATTCTCTTGGTGGAGCTCATGAAATAAGAAGAGAGCCAATGGCATGTTTGGGTTATGAAGAAGAAGAGGGTTAAAGGACTATTTTAGATAATATGGACTTATCAATAGTCTAAATTTTTGAAAACTATCAAAAATAAATTAGATTGTATAAAGATTAAGTTATACTTACTACAAATAAATCACATCTATCTAATGTATTTTTAATAAGTATAAACTATTTTAAATGATCAAAAATAATTAGTAATTCAAAACTATCATAAATAAATTGGACTTCATCAAGAATTAGTTGGACGTATTACAAATAAATCACATTTATCTAATGTATTTATAATAAGTTCAAATTATTTAAAATAATCAAAAAAAATTAATAATAATTTTTTAAAAACTATAAAAAAGAAATTAGATTTTATCAATAATTGATTGGAATTTTCAAGAATTAGTTGGACTTATTATAAATAAATCACATTTATCTAATGTATTTGTAATAAGTCCAACATATTTAAAATAATAGTAAACAATTAGTAATCAATTATTTGAAAACTATCAAACATAAATTTGAATCTATCAATATTTAGTTAGACATTACTAATAATCACATCTATTTAAATTATGCATTTTGTAAATAAGTTCAAATTATTTAAAAATATCATAAACAATAATTTAAATTTATAATATACCCCTCTTTTACCTTAGATAAAATAAATTGAGCTTTATCAATAATTAAATGGACTTAACAAAATTTAGTTGAACTTATTACAAATAAATTACATCTATCTAAATGTGTAAAATAGTCAGAAGGCTAGTGTTCTTTCTAATATCTTCAGTTGAATTTATGTGATCTTTCAAACTAGTTCACAAACCATGCATTTATAGATAATAAGCCTAGGCAATTTATTTTTTAAGAAAAATTAATTCATACGTCAATCGAGTGCTTGGAAGAAATGTGATTTAAATCACCTAGGATGATTGGGATGCAACATGTCAGCAACTGATTAGATTGTGAAATATTTTTATAATCTTTAGGTACTATCCCCATGACCATCAAATTTTATCTTGTATTTATTTATATGTAAATGCTGAAGAACAAATATTGATGTATAAATGTCAAAGTGGGACATTTCGAGGCATAAACCCCGAAGATATTTTCAAAAATATAGGAATGAAGGTGTATTTTATAATACGCAAAATATGAAGTGTAAATTTTGATTTGAAAATTTCAAAAACCATTTTTTGAAGACCATATTGAAGGATACAAAATGCAAAGTTTAATTTGAAAAATTTAAAAATTAAAGAGGTTTTCATGATTAATGAAATTTGATCTTAATATTTATAATTCTCAAAATCCTAAGACCATTTTGAAACATAAAAATTAAGAAGTGGACATTCCAACATTCAAATTCCATTAAACAGATGCACAATTATTTAAATACTGAATTATTATAGTAGAAAATATAAAATACAAAATCTGATTTATATTTTCCAAGACTGAGAATATGAAGTGCCACTAGAAATAAATATAAAAAAATAAAAAAATTATACATTATACATTCCCAAAAAATTTACTAAATTTTGAAAACACCATTTCTCATTCCAAAATTAAGGAAACACCATTTCAAATTTGCCAATGTCATGAAAGAAAACAAGAGTTCCCAATACTTTATCACTATTTTTGAAAGTGTGTAGTATTATGATGCATTCAAATAGTATGTTGTAATGCCTTTCAAAAAATCAATGAGAACAAGTGTATGACCTCTCCAAATTTTATTTGGTTTTCAAGCATATATGATACTATCTATAAGTATGGATGATAAAGACGTGTAAGTTGGGTTTCACTTCCATTTTTTATCCAATTAGCCTAAATAAATTTATACTTCTTCTACATCTATTTTCACTGCTTGAACTAGGATGAACCAAACTATTTTAACCTTTCATTATATATCTCCATTTTTTTTTACATATCAAGCTAGATCAAATGAAATTTCAATTCTTTTGCTTCTTAGACCAACATATGTATCTATAGATGCCACTCCAAAATCAAGGGTCCTATCATGAGCCATTTTTTATAGATCTCTATGCAGGTCTATGTCAAGCTGAGTTTTTGGCCAAAAATCTCATATACATTCAACTTCAAAAGGGAACATGTCTTCTTTCATTATGTCATGGATGTTTTGGAAGCAATATGCTAGATCCTGAGGGGTTGGAATTTCTATCTCTTATAGAGATTTTACAATGCATAATGTCCTGACCTTGCTCCATGCATAGAAGAAAGTATTAACCTTTAGTCAATTCTAATATTTTGTTTCTTCCCTTTAGTTGGTAACTATTAACATAGTCTTTGAAATATACTACTTCTTCAATCAAATATTGTGTGAAGTTTATTTTATTTTCACATGTTCTATAACTATCCATCATCTCTACCACACTCCATACATCTTTCCTCTTTATAAATTTAGATAGGTTTCCAAATGTGTCATTGATGTCCTTATGTATATATTCTATAGGGAGAAATCTAAACTTGACATCAAGGAAAACATCTTTGTAGACAAGGATAGATAAATATTGCAACACAAACTAAGTAGGAAAACATGATTTTGTGAATTTTTAAATGTAATATTAGTTCCCTATAAGGGTCAACATTTTTAAAATATGATTATATAAGGAAGGAAGTACCTATTATTATTTTCCCCACAATATTTATCTAGTTGAAGGTATATCCTAGAAGGAAGTTTCTTGAAGTCACAAATTTATTTTGTTTCTTTTATGTATTTCTTGCATTCAGGGTAGCAGTTATTAGACAAAAATGCATGATACAATGGATATTTTGAAAATCTAGGTTTATATAGTAAATTTACATAAGTATATGGCATTATTGTTTCCATATCCTTGAAGATTTTTTTCAATGAGGTGATAGTAAAGTTATACCCTACAATAACATATATAAAAAAATGTGTATGTGTGTGTGTGTGTGGGGGGGGGTGCGGGGTGGCGACGGGTTGGAATTTATATCTCTTATAGAGTTTTTACAATTCATAATGTCCTGACCTTGCTCCATGAATAAAATAAAGTATTGACCTTTAGTCAATTCTAATATTTTGTTTCTTCCCTTCAGTTGGTAACTATTAACAAAGTCTTTCAAATCTACTACTTCTTCAATCAAATATTGTGTGAAGTTTATTTTATTTTCACATGTTCTATAACTATCCATCATCTCTACCACACTCCATACATATTTCCTCTTTATAAATTTAGATAGGTTTCAAAATGTGTCATTGATGTCCTTATGTATATATTCTACAGGGAGAAATATAACTTTGACATCAAGGAAAACATCTTTGTAGACAAGGATAGATAAATATTGCAACACAAACTTGTTTAAAAAACATGATTTTGTGAATTTTTAAATGTAATATTAGTTACCTATAAGGTTCAACATTTTTTAAATATAATTATAGAAGTAATGAAGTACCTATTCTTATTTTCCCCACAATATTTATCTAGTTTAAGGTATATCCTAGAAGGAAGTTTCTTGAAGTCACAAATTGATTGTGTTTCTTCTATGTATTTCTTGCATTGAGGGTAGTAGTTATTAGACAAAAATGCATAATACAATGGAAATTTTGAAAATCTAGGTTTATATAGTAAATTTCCATAAGTATATGGCATTATTGTTTCCATATCCTTGAAGAATTTTTTCAATGAGGTGATAGTAAAGTTATACACTACAATAACATATAGAAAAAAATGCCCATATCCACCTACACCATGATCATGTGTTATGATACCTACCATTGACAACTCTACTATTCTATAGGTAACTACTTTTATTTTTATCATTATCCTTATCACAAATGTTTTCTGACATTCCACCTTATCATGAATGACATTAAGTCATTCTTCAGGGTATTTTTTTGACATTTTTTTATGTGTGTAATACATTTGTCATATTTGATTTGAGTACATCAAAAAAATTTAATTTATATGATCTTATTGATATGTAGAGAGGGACCCAAATTAATTTTTTTGAGTCAAAAAGATGCATATTTTACACCTATCAAAGACATTAGAATTGGCAATGGTCACATATTGAAAATTAGCTCTCCAATGTTATTGAATTTTGGATGGGATATTGGCTCATAGTCCATATTTGTTAGTTTGCATTAATGTGGCACCTCATAAATTCTTGAGTGAAAGATGCTAGAATATATCAAACATTTTATTGTGAGTTATATATATCTACCTAACATGTTATTCATGTAGAAACATCTGAAAAATCATCCATAAATTGGTCCAACAAATCTTTAGCTACCATTGTCTTCTTATGTGGCTTTTGTCAAAACATCCCTGTATGGAATGCATTTCATTCCCTATTTTTGTGATAATTTTTAATGTCTAAAAATCTACTTATCTTTAATCCATATATTTAACACCAAGATTCTATTTAGATCTCTATAACCTAAAAATAAAGGGTAGTTTTGTCTTTATTTTTCTTAAACAAACTAGTAGAAAGGGCATACAAGACATGTTGCCTCCTATCTATTGTGGTGGAATAAATCAATTTTATCCTTTCAAATTTTAACATCTCAAATGATAATTCTGACTGAAAACATTTTTTGGTACAACATTTATCTACGTAGATGATTTTAATCTCACTATCTATGCTTTCATCAAACTCCACTTGGCTAATTGAAGTGTTTGGGTGATTTTTTATTGGCCTAAGTATTTATAGGAATGAGTTATCTTTTTTATGCCTTTGCAATACGAATGTCCTATAATAAATGAAATCAATATCCACTACTTTTCAAACATTTCCAATTTATTTCTCCTTCAGTGTCATGAATGGTAAATTGATTTCTCTAAATTTAATGTCCACTATCTTGTTGGAAGGCCATAGCATGATAGATGTTTCATTTCCCTCTTTACTAAAAGTCTCACAATGTTTTATAACATGCTTTATGTAAATTCCCAATTCATTTTCTAACATTGGGATAGGAATACAACAAAAAATATCCCTTGGTTGAGAAAATTCAACATAACCAAAAGAAATTTTTTCATCATTTGTAAGAGTTGTACATTTATGCAACAAATGTACCCCTTCCCCAATAAAATTATTTATTAGGATATGAAATGTGGGAGGATCATCAATATGTTAAACCAATGAATCTAAGCAAAGGTTTTCTTATTTCAATGGTTGTATATGAAAAAGTGAACTAAAATTATTTTTTCTTTCTTTCATGTCATTATCTATAGAAAATTTCTTTGTGATGTACTACATCATTCTTGTGCTCCATATAGAAAAACTATCAACTAAATCCCCCAAATTATCCATAAAATATGCAAGAAATCGAAGTGATAGAGTCAGATCAAAAGCTTTAATCACCTTAAAACTTAGACATTCAATAGGTATTTCCTCATTGTGGCATGTGGATGTGAGATTTATGGATTCTAGAGAGTCATTACCTGGACCTGAAACTTTGTGTGTTCTTACTTCACCAATAACCTTACCATTATTTATGAGAGAAACATAGTCTCCACATCAAAAATCCATTTACATATGATTTTTCAGCTTGGACATTTACAAAAGACATGATAAGAGTTTTTAATCAAGTTATTTATAAAATTAGTCCAATTTATACTTATATGTAGGAGACAAAGCTCTATTTATATCATAACATAAACATGGAGACATATTAAAACCTAAAACTGTTAAAAAGCTAATGTATAACTCATTTTTTTAATGACATAATTTATGTTAGTCTAAAAAAATAATATCTTTTAATATCAAATAATGCATACTTTAATCCTCATTTCATCCTACTTTGAAGGTATCTCCTAAGAGATACCTTTCAAACATGCATAAGAGTGGAATAGTGACATAGAGAAAAATAGATAATTAAGTCAACATTCAACCATTTATTTTATAGTATACAAAATGATACTGAGTAATGGGGGTTTTGAGAAAAATTATGGAAAATTATTAGATACTATTTTTTTTTGATGTTGTATGTGATTTGAACCTCTGTGGTGAACCCAAGAGTTTGAAGGCATCTCCTAAGGGATACCTTTCAAACATGCATAAGGGTACCCTTCAAAGTATTAGAAGGCCCTTCAAGGTCTATTTAAAGGTATTACTAGGTGATATCATTAATTTCCTTATAATACCTTGAATGGTTCCCATGACATTAAGCTTAAGACTTCATTTTTCAATAGTCAAGGACATGTGGCATGCACCCATGAACCCATGAAATTTCAACACTCAAAAAAATTTCAAGTCCACTAGGTGAGTGACTCTCCAAGATTATGCCAAGTGTCTCCATCCCATTTACCTAAATACTGACAAATTAAACTTAATGTATGAAATCCTTGGGTAAACATGCAAGTGATATCATGATAAATGTCATCATCCTGATCACCTAGAGACTGATTCAATGAAACGCATTATATGAAATATCCCAGGAAAGTGACTCAACATGATCTTGTAAAGAAGCACCATCATGTGAGTTCAACATGATTAATGTGTCACCATCCCATGATTCCAATGCAATAAAAGTGTTTCCATCCCTTGACGTATGGGAAATTCAAATATAAAAAATTAAATAGAGCCAAAGCTATTAACACTATTAATTCACATAAATTGAATAAATTTACATTTAAGTAGGAAACTATAGTGAATTTGAAGCTAATATATGCAATTTATAGAGATAATTACACTAATATTGCCTAATTTTGAACCCTCATAGACCAAAAATTTCACAGCTACATAACCATGGCCTCCTCATCTCAAAGTTCACCTCTTCCACCTGTGTATTTAAATGTAGGAACAACAAAATATACTGACATAGTGTTTGATGAAGTTTCCCTAAAAAATTAATAGAATAACTTCTCTTCCATTTTGGAATAAGTTGACATGGACAAACCTTACAATCTAGAGGACCAACTCTCTACATTCTCATGGAGGTACCTAGATGACCTATTAGAAATCAAGACATTAGGTCTTCATAATGTTTCAACTAAACCTAAGGTAATGACATGTATCATTATTGTTTGAATTATTTAACAATGGTAAATTTTTTGGAAAAATGTTGCACTTTTACCAACATAACACACCAGTGTCCCACCTTAGTGGTAGAGCATTCAAAAGGTACTACAGGCTACCTACATCTGAGATAACATATAACCAAACTCTAATGAATACATGGATACATGTAAATAAAGATGCCACCAAGATATAAGAATGGGCCCATGACATCGATACTTTTGTAATTAGAGGCCTTATTTTTGATATACCCATAGCCACTTTTTGACCTAGATTTAGAATTATCATGGCCCTATTAAACATAATCTATGGTTTCCCTAAAATGACTTATGTCAATCAGGTATGTATTCCTCTACTCTATCTTATTCTCACATCTAAAAAGATAATTTCCATAGGGTAAATCATTAGTTCCAACAATCACTAGCATAATAACCAATCTGAACAACTCATCAAATCATAACTCTATATGATGTCCTAAGTGGTGGATGTTATAACAAGAACCATCCATGCATTTTTAAATGAGCCTTGAGAGCCTTTCAAAGAGTACCTTAAGAGCAAGATATGTGAAAGGTTCAACATCCTCCACATTTTTAGGTTTAGGAGGAACATGACCAAGATTACTAAGACCTTCTACCTGATGGTATACCAAACCATCTATGGAAAATATATACCTAGGATCTTATACCAAATCAGGAAGAGCATAGGTAAGATTTGGGATTATTGACTCTATCTAGATTGTATCATAATTAGAATAGAGGGAACCAAATACTACCTTATGTATCTACCTAGGTTGGTCCCAATCAAAGTTGTAAAACAACAAATTGTTTCCTAATTGGTTGATTCCATGGATGTTCAGCTAATAAATAAGAGGCAAGGAGTTGTACACCTGACTCCCTTTAGTATTGGTAGGATTCAATACACCAAAAGGAAACACTTACAACTGATGGAAAAAACTCAAATCCATTATGATTCTAAGTGGGAACCCTATAGAGAATGGCACCCCAGGGAGAATGTGAGGTAACACCTAAAGAGACTCAGAAGAAGGGTAAAGATTGATTATGGGCACATCCACATTTGGCATGAGGTGTTTATGAATTCTCTAAATGATGCATAGGTCCACACTAGGTACAATAAGGCCACCATGTCAATGGTGGTGGCCAAGCACATACAATATAATATTAAAAACACCAAAGAGAAGGCCCAAAATATTGAAAGGGAGCACTAGGTTTTGGATCCTCTGTATGGGGCCCTATTAAAAATGGGAACATAAGAGAAAACACCCCTTAGGAATTTCCTCATGACTGACCACCCTCCATTACCATTATAGCAACTACTGTAGTGGAAATAATCCTTTTTTTCACCCTCTATAGTACAAGTTACCACAAATGCCATGCATAGTGGCAGAGTTTTCCCTATGTTATTTTTTCCTCTACTCACAACAATTTATTAAGTTCATCTTCCTTCCTTCATCTCCTTAGTAAGTTCTCCTCTCCCACCCTCACCTCTAATTCATGAAATATCAACCATTTTGGGGACCATTGGAGCCTTCTCTATGTTTTCTTTTACTCCACTAACCATAGCATTGTAAGTTCTTCTTCCTTCCTTCCTTACCTCAACTACTAGTTTACTTCCATCCACTCTCCCCTCATCTTCACATAATATCACACTAGTTTCATTAGTTGTTTCTCCACTTCCCTCCACACAAACTTACACCCCCACCATGGAGCCTATTATATATAAAATGAAACCTAGGACTCCTTTAACCTTACCACATGGTACACCTATCCAAGAGGCCCATAATGATGGATCAAGGGGATGTTTAAATAAAATAGCTTGACCCTGAGAGGTATTGGATAGTGATTAGGACTTGACTAATTACCCGTAGATGAAGGATAATGGGAAGTTGAATTTGAGACATCTCTATCAATATCTATCAGTGAGACTACTGAGAGTGATCCTAAGGACGAATGGTTTAAATAAGAAGAGGCCAAATCAAGGGATATAGAGATATTGGGGACTAGTTTAGTTTCCATTGAGATACTTCTATAAGAGGCAGACAACAAGGATGAATTAGATTCAAGACCTATGGCTTCCATAATTGGATAATCAATGAGATTGTCTTTGGGTCATTCATCCCTAAAGATAATAATGATAATTGCTACAACAGTCCCCCTAGTTGATTCTATGTAACATGTAAGTACCTCATTCCACTATTATTTATCCTCAACTTCTAATATTTCTACTATAATTGTAACCAATATTGTATCTCCCTCAAACATTTTCTTGTGAGTCATCTATATCTACATGACATGTTAGTCATGGAGAAACATCTAGAAAATCAACAACAAAATTGTCCAAGTAATTTTTAGGTACTATTGTCTTATTATGTGTATTTTGTCAAAACCTCCCTATATGGAATGCATTTCATTCCCTATTTTTGTGACAATCTTGAATGTCAAAAAAGATACTTCTCTTCAATCCATATATTTAAAGCCAAGATTCCAAATAGATCTCTATACCCTAAAAACAAATGGTAGTTTTGTCTTTATTTTTCTTAAACAAACTAGTATAAAGGGCATCCAAGACATGTTTCCTCCTTTCTATTATGATGGAATTGAGAAACTTTATCCTTTTAAATTTTAGCATCTCAAATGATAATTTTGACTGAAAACATTTTTTGGTACAACATTTATCTACATAGATTATTGTAATCTCACTATCTATGTTTTCATCAAACTCCACTCGGATGAGTGAAGTGTTTGGTTGATTTATTGTTCAAAGTATTTATAGGCATGAGTTATTTTTTTGATTCCTTTATTCTAGGAATGTCATGTATAAAATGACTTCAATATCCATTGCTTACCAAACATTTCCAATTTATTTCTCCTTTGGTGTCATGTATGGTAAATTTATTTCTCTAAATTTAATGTCCACTATCTTTTTGGAAGGCCATAAAATGATAGATGATTTGTTTACCTTTTTAATAAAAGTCTCATAATATTATATAATGTGCCTTACGTAAATTCATAATTCATTTTCTAACATTCGGATAGGAATACAACAAAAAAATATCCCTTGGTTGTGCAAATTCAACATAACCAAAAGCAATTTTCTCACCATTTGTAAGAGTTGTACATTTTTGCAACAAATGTACCATTTCCATAATAAAATTATTTATTATGCTATGAAATGTGGTAGGATCATCAATATATTGAACCAATAAATCTAAGCCAGGGTTTTCTTATTGCAATGGTTGTATATGAAGAACTGAACTAGAATCATTTTGTCTTTATTCCATTTCATTCACTATAGAAAACATGTTTTTGATGTACTACATAATTATTTTTCTCCATATAGTAAAACTATCAACTTCATCCCCCAAATTATACATAAAAGCTACAAGAAATGGAAGTGATAGAGTTGGATCAAAAACTTTAATCACCTTAACACTTACACATTCAATAGGTATTTCCTCATTGTGGCATGTGGAAGTGAGTTTTATGGATTCTAGAGAGTCATTACCTAGACCTAGAACTTTGTGTGTTCTTCCTTCACCAATAACCTTAACATTATTTATGACAGAAACATTGTCTCCACATTAAAAAGCTATTGACATGTGATTTTTTAGCCTAGACATTTAAAAAAGACATGAGAAGAGTTTTTAATCAAGTTATTTATAAAATTATTCCAATTTATACCTATATATAGGAGACAAAGCTCTATTTATACCATAACATAGGCATGGAGACATATTAAAACCTAAAAATGTTAAAAAGGTAATGTATAATTCTTTTGTTTAATGACATGATTTATGTCAATCCAAGAAAATAATATCTATTAATATCATATAATTCATACTTAAATCCTCATTTCATCCTAATTTGAAGGTATCTCCTAAGAGATACCTTTAAAACATACATAAGAGTGGAATAGCCACATAGATAAAAATAGCTAATTAAGTCAACATTCAAACATGTATTTTATAGTATACAAAATGATATTGAGTAATGGGGGTTTTGAAAAAAATTATGGAAAATGATTAGCTACTTATATTTTGGGATCTTGTATGTGATTTTAACCTCTATGGTGAACCCAAGATTTTGAAGGTATATCCTAAGGGATACCATTCAAACATACATAAGGGTACACTTGAAAGTATTACAAGGCCCTTCAAGTTATGTTTGAAGTTAATACTAGGTGATATCATGAAGGTCCCTGTAAAACCTTGAATGGTACCCATGACATTGATCTTAAGAATTCATTTTTCAATAATCAAGGAGATGTGGCATGCACCCATGAACCCATGACATTTCAACACTCAAAAAAATTTCATTTTCACTAGGTGAGTGACTCTCCAAGATTATGCCAAGTGTCTCCATCTTGTTTACCCAAAGATTGATAAATTGAAATTAACTTACAAAATCCTTTAGTAAGTAGGCAAGTGATATCATGATAAGTGTCATCATCTTGATCACATAGAGATTGACTCAATGAAAGGCATTGTATGAAATCTCCCAAGAAAGTGACTCATCATGATCTTGCAAAGTGGTACCTTCTTGTGAGTCTAACATGATTAAAGTGTCACCAACCCATGAGTCCAATGCAATGAAAGTGTTACCATCCACTGAGTTAGGGGAAATTCAAATATAAAAATAAAATAGAGGAGCCAAAGCTATTAATGCCATTAATTCACACAAATTAAATAAATTTACATTTAACTAGGCAAATCTAGTGAATTTGAAGGCAATATATGCAATTTGTAGAGCTAATTACACTCATATTTTCATCGAACTAACAAATTACAAGCTTGATTTTCAACCCCCATAGACCAAAATTTTCACAGATATATAACCATGGCCTCCTTGTCTCAAATTTCACCTCTTCCACACACGTATTTAAATGTAGGAACAAAAAAATATATTGACATAGTGTTTAATGAAGCTGCCCTCAAACATGAATTCAATTACTTCTTTTCTATTTTGGAATAAGTTGACATGGAAAAACCTTATAGTCTAGAGGACCAACTCTCTACATTCTCACGAAGGTACCTAGATGACCTATTGGAAATCAAGACATTAGGTCTCCATAATTTTGCAACTAACCCTAAGGTAATTCCATATATCATTATTGTTTGAATTATTTAACAATGGTAAATTTTTTGGCAAAATGTTGCACTTTTTTGAAAACAACACACCAGTGTCCCACCATAGTAGTAGAGCATAAAGAAGGTACTATAGGCTACCTACCTCTAAGATATCATACAACCAAACTATAATGAATACATGGATACATGTAAATAAAGTAGCCACCAAGATATAAGAATGGGCCCATGACCCCAGTACTTTTGTAATTAGAGGCCTTATTTTTTCTATCCCCATAGCCACTCTCTAACATAGATTCAAAATTTCCATGGTCTTATTAAATATAATCTATGGTTTCCCCAAAATGACTTATGTCCATCATGTATGTATTCCTCTACTCTATCTCATTCTCACCTCTTAAAAGATAATTTCCATAGGGGAAATCATCAGTTCCAAAATCACTAGCATAATAATCAATCTGAACAACTCCCTAAATCATAACTTCTATATGATGTCCTATGTGGTGGATGTTATAACCAGAACCATCTATGCATTTTTAAATGAGCCTTGGGATCCTTTAAAAGAGTAACCTAAGAGTAGGATTTGTGAAAGGTTTAAGATCTTCCACATTCACAAGCTTAGGAGGAACATGACCAAGATTAATAAGACCCTCTACCTAATGGTATACCAGGCCATATATGGAAAAGATATACCCAAGATCCTATATCAAATCAAGAAGAGCATAGTCAAGATTTGGGATTATTGGCTCTATCTATACTATACCATAATTAGAATAGAGGGAACCAAATCCTACCCTATGTATCTACCTAGGTTGGTCCTAGTCAAAGTTGTAGAACAAGAAGTTATTTCCTAATTAGCTGATTCCATAGATGTTTATATAATAAGTAATAGGTAAGTATTTGGGTACCTAACTCCCCTTAGTATTGGTAGGATTCAATAAACCAAAAGGGAACACTTATAGCTAGTGGAAAAAACTTAAACCCATTATGATTTTAAGTGGGAGCCCTATAGAGAATGGCACCCAAGGGAACATGTGAGGGAAAACCTAAAGAGACTCAGAAGAAGGGTAAAGATTGATTATGAGCATGTCCACACTTGGCATGATTAGTTGTTTATTAATGCCCTAAATGATTCATAGGTCCACACTAGGAAGAATAAGGCCACCATGTCAATGGTGGTGGCCAAGAACATACAGTATAATATTAAAACAACCAAAGAGTAGGCCTAGAATATTGAAAGGGAGAAATAGGTTTTGGATCCTCCCTATGGGGCCCTTTCAAAAATGGGAACACAAGAGAAACCACCCCCTTAGGCATTTCCTCATGCCTCACCACCCTCCATTACCATTATAACAACTACTACAATGGAAATAATCCTTTCTCCATCCTCTATAGCACAATGTACCATAAATTCCATGGGTAGTGGTGGAGTTTTCCCTATGTTATTTTTTCCTCCACTCACCACAGTTTAAGAATTTCATCCTCTTACCTTCCTCTCCTCTCCCACCTTTACCTCCACTCACCATTACACATGAAGTTCCTCTTCCTTCCTTCCTCACCTCAGCTACTAGTTTATGTCCATCCACTCTCCCCTCATCTTCACCTAATATCACACTAGTTTCATTAGTTATTACTCCACTTCCCTCCACACAAACTTCCACCCCCACCATGGAACCTATTGTATACAAAATGAAACACGTGACTCTTATGACCTCACCACATGGTGCACCTATCCAAGATTCACCTAACGAGAGATAGATGGGATTATTGAAGGGAAGGAAGGGTTATATAATAACACTACCCTTAGAAGTATTGGAAAGTGATAAGGAATTGAATAACCCTTAGATGAAGGAGAATGGGAAGGTGAATTTGAGACATCACTCTCAATATATATTAGTGAGACTACTGAGAGTGTTCTTGAGGCTAAATGTCTTGAAGAAGAAGAGGCCAAATAAAGTGATATAGAGATATTGTGGACTAGTTCAGTTTCTATCGAGATACTTCTAGAAGAGGGAGACACCAAGGATGAGGTAAATTCAATACCCATGGCTTCCATAAGTTGATAATCAGTGAGATTGTCTTCAGGTCATTCATCCCTAAAGATAATAATGATAACTATTGCAATAGTCCCCCCAATAACTTCTATGTAATATGTAAGTAACTCATCCCACTATTATTTGTCCTCAACTTCTAAAATTTCTACTATAGTGGTAACTAGTATTATATTTCCCTCTCATTATTTAAATTCTTCAATTGAGATTCAAGTTATTCCACATCCGAATTTGACTAATATCACTATCATTTATCTCACATTTTCCTCAACCACTAAGTACTTACAAAATTTCCTTAGTACTCCCTCCATATACTTCTACTTAAGCACAACTAACCCTCCCCAACCATAGAAATGAGACCTATTTGAGATCCTAGTTTCTACCTCCATTTTTTGCTTTATTTGTTTCCCCATCTCATCCATACACCTAAATGGGGATGATAATATCCTAGCCTAATCTAAATTACAATGTTGTGTTGACCACCCAAAAGGATCTATAAAATGGCAATCTAGTTTTGGATAAAGTTACCCTTTAAAAGGTCATTAGTTAGAGGTAGGTAATCCCACCTTTCTTAGAAACATGACCCTCTTCCCCTAATCCCATTATCCATATAGGTAACCCTCAATCATCCACTCTAGAAGATCCTAAAAATCCCATTAATTAGTCAATAATGTTGAACATACCAAAAATGGTTACAAAAGGTACAATAGGAAGAAGAGGGTAGGGGAAACCTGGCAGTCATTGTGCAGCTGATGGTCAAGTTCCATATTGATAACGAGATAAATACCATGAGGAGCTTCAAAATGAGGACCCTCATGGTATAAGGGTATCAGGTGGAATTGAAACAAAGGGAAGACATCTTATCTATGTCTAAAAGGATAAAAGTATATCCCTCTAATGTGAGCCTCTACTCTAAGAGGACACATATACCTTTATGGATTCTATAGAAGGTGATCAAGGAAATTTTCAAAGGACATGATAAATACATAAAATAATTACAAGTAATAACCACCATAAAACTCTTGATGGGCATCATTGATAATGTACTGGGGCCATCTAAGAAGTTATATAGTATCATCTAATTAATCAGGGCTATAAAAGGGGAGTCACAACCCTAATGTGGATATGTATATCCAAAGGTAGAGAACATTAATAAAATAGAGGATAAACTACATTTTTTTATTAGATTATTTGGGAATAAATCTTATTCCCATTTGAACCTAATATCAACCCCTAATGTTTCCTACGCATAGAACTACATAGCTGCTAAGAGAGATGTCTTTCTTGAATGGTACCAAGGCATGAAGTCTTTGGTCTCATAGTTGATTAGTCAAGAGAGGTAATCTATGGCTATTTTGGGATAAATAAGGATCAATAATTTAGTAAATCCATAGATATATTTAGTACATAGATCTATTTTATAATACCTTCACCATGTAGCTACCAATAATTTTAAAGCATAGGTTGAGGACACTATCTAAAGAACAGTTGATGAAGTGAAAGACCTAGTTAGTTTTGCTAGAAGTAGGGTTCTTACATAGAGCTTGGGGCATCACTAAAGATACACAAAAATTTGATAGATAGGCTTCCTCAAATTTTCAAAATACGTCTATTGGACTTTAAAGTAGTGGAAATTGAATTCTAGTCTAGCCATACTCTTTACCTCCAAATTTAGGTGAGAAAGTAGGCCATGACATCCATGGTCACCCCACTGATAATTATAGTTAAAATAATTTCTCCAACTATGACTAATATTCTAGTTATAATGGTTCCTTTAATGATATCCCATACTATGAAAACAACTTTTACTATAGTGGTAATGATTTCAGTTTCAGCTATAATAAATATAACAATCACCAGTGCACAAGTGCCACCATTTACAAATGCCACCTCATAGGCATCCCTTCTGATAACTTCAACCTTCATTGGGAATCTTTCCTTTTGTAAATTTTTTATCTCTAACCAGATGTTGAGTGTTACTTCAAATTTACTTGAGAGATGGGTTTGGCCCCATCCCAAGCCTATAAAAGTTGTATCACCTTTTCTAATTATAGATGATAAATTTTCACATCAAATACAGATAAAAAATTCATTGGGTTGTTCTGCAAGTTTATGTTTTATGGTGGTCTCTTTCATTTCTCTTCATCAATCTAGTATCTTAGAATTTGTATATATGCAATAGTACTTTTATATATTCTATTATGAATTACTTTAGTAATGTTAATGATGAATGTGTCAGCAATTCTAGCTAGTAGATCTCATTGACTATTTATGGAATAATATCTTGTTAAGATAATTTAGAATTTTAAATATACCTTGAAGTGCATCATACCTTCAAGGGTACCCTTATACATGTTTTAAAGGTATCACCTAGGAGGTACCGTTAAGGTAACCTTAAAGGTACTACAATGTACTTTAAGGGTTCTCATAGTAGATACATTAAACATGCATATGATTGTAATTTTATTTTAAGGGATATTCTCCTATGAGATATTTTATTTTAAGGATTCAAGAGGTATCTTAGTAGATACCATGAACATTCACACGATTGGAATTTTCTTTCAAGGTATCTCCTAAGAGATACCTTGAAGGGTGTTCTAATATCTTCAAGGGTAACATTATCATTGTTTGAAATGTATCTCCTAGGAAACTTTCAAGGTACCCTTGAAGGTAATAAAATTCACTTCAAGATATCTTCTAGGAGATACCTTGAAGGGTCTTATAGTTCCTTCAAGGGTTCTCCTAGTAGATACCTTGAACATGCACATGAATTGAATTTTCTTTCAAGATATCTCCTAAGGGATATCATGAAGGTCCCTATAATACCCTCAATATTGATTTCAAATGTTATTATGAGGGATTTGATATAACTGTGGTTTGTGAGGGATACTCAAGCTATGCTTATATGAGTTAATGTGCAGAGATATTCAAAAATTAAAAATAAAACACCTTTAGTGGAAATGTAATTTGTATTCATTAATGGTGAATTGATTATTTTAGGACTTGTTCAAAAATTTATTCTCAATTTTTTTAGGGTTTGATCTCATCTCTACATACCAATTTCATACATTGAGTCTCTATAAATAATGAATGCATAATTTAGTGACATTTGTCACATAAACATCTCATTAGGTCCAAAATTTGATGTGTACTAGATCATGGTTCTTGTGATGTTTAAACACCTATCAAATTTGATCCATTTTACAAGGAAAACACATAGAACACCACCATTTTTCCCCTTAGTATACCATGACTCAGATTTGACTCATCCTATGAACTTCTAGGCATACAAGACACAATCTAAGAGGGCTACAGGATTCATTCCATTTCAACTGGTATATGTTATTGAGGTAGTTATGCCTCTAGAGTATATTCTAAAAAAAATTCACATTATAATAGTTATAAAACTTGGTGACCATGTGTCAGTAAATTAAATATTAATGCATTTAACTAAGATGGAAGATAATCAATAAAGGGATTAGTGGATATAACAGATTAACAATCTAAGTCAAAAGGCATGACATGATCACAACTTATGATCTAAAGAGTTTAATCTAGAATATGCAGTGTTATTATATGATAGCATTTTCAAAGCACTTCCAAGGAAGATGTGCACTATATATAAAGGACCCTAAATTATTTAATAGTATAATAATAGGGTAAATGTTGGCCAAATGTGTTCCACATAAGGATATTCTTACTAGATGTGGTTTGAACAAATGAGGAAGGTCCTTATTGATTTAGTGATCCAATAGTGAAGGATCTAGTAGGTTTCAATGGTGTTCATGGCATCTAGGGGTAACAAATCAAGTTTTCTCAAAGTCTCAAAGATTTATCATAGCCTTGATGGGTTTAAAGATGATTTTCACAAACTTAAAACAACTAGACCATCATGACAAGTCTTGTAGAAAAAAACAAGTCAATCTGGTTGTGAATTTAATAAATGTACTTAGTAGACCTTTTGAATCCAATGGATCAAATGGATATGATGGTTTCATGCCTTTAACGTTCTCTAAAAATTTGGTATCTTGATGAGTTATGTATCTCAAGATATAAGCCTTAAAATTTGATCCAATAGTGTGGGATGTGCATAGGGGCATCAAGTTAAATTCAAAATAAATATCCATTTGAATTTAAATATTTCAAAGGGATCCTAATTTTTCATGTAGGGCTGACAAGTGTCTAAATTTTGGAAGTTTGATTCAATATTAAATGGTATGTGGATAAAATTTTGAGTTAGTGGGACCATTAAATATCAATGGTGCACGTAAAAAGATACAAAGGTATATCAATGGTGAGATCAAAGTTAATAAGTCAGTGGATCCTAACGATGAATTTAAAACTACCAAGTCTCATGATCATAGTGAATTAAAGGATCAATAGTGTACTTTTGAGTAAAGTAGATCAAGATTGATGACACATCTTCAATCATGTATAGAAGATTGATGGTTTGAGCAAGGTCAAAATGTCAAGGACCTCAAATTAAATGCAAGACTACCATGTGGCATAAAATTATCAACTAATTACAAATCTGACTCCAATATCCTTAGAAAACACATGGGGATGAAAAGTGTCATAATATGGAAACATGTTTCAAATTTAGTAGTGCTATGTACCTAGGGATATGATATATTATTGTATATGGGATGGAGAGGCTGACATATGACACACATCCCCTTAGTTAGTTATATGGGTACAATATATTAGGATAATAGAGTAACTTGTGGAAGTAATACATTAGGTAATGGTCAGCCTACATTGAGATTAGGAGGTTACCCATCCATGGGTTAGATATATGTGTGTGTGTGTGTGTGTGTGTGTGTGTGTGTGTGTGTGTGTGTGTGTGTGTGTGTGTGTGTGTATATATATATATATATATAGGAGATGATTATCACGATAAAGATATCAAGTAAGAATTGAGTCTTCTATTGTAAGAGGATATTGGTGTATTTCCCCTCGAAGAGACATTGTGGGGTTATTCCTTCCTAAAGGATTATTATATGGTGTTTCCCTACCTTAAGGGTATTTCTGCACATATTGAATATCAAGATCTTATCAAGTGGTATCAGAGCTTCGATTTGGGTAGTTTGTGGACTAAAACCCTAGTTTTTTTTTAATCATCAAAAACTTTTGATTGATTGCAAATTTTTATATAAATTTTTTAATAGACATGGATAATATTTCAAATAAGTCACAGTAAAAAAATTGAGATTTCTTAATTCATTTTGAGGGAGTTATTACTATTTTAAGGTTTATAATAATTTCGCTACATCTTCCGAAATATAGGGAATTTGTATTCGAAATTTTTAATGGAGATGTAATCAGATATAATAGAATCACAGTCAAAATTTCAGAACTTTTTGAGTTGTTTGAAGTGATTTGTTACGATTTTATGGATCAGTTTTGACATTTTAGGGTTTCATGAACCTTAATTTTTTTTGTGGATCATGGAGTTGAAAACGTTTTTAGGGGAAGATGATATTGATGCTAGAGAATGGTGGATCCTTTTGGATAATCATTTTACAAAACTTTTGGGCAAAGATGATTACTTCCTTTTTTGTTTGGGCCTGCACTACATTGGTTTGATCAATTGAGTTGTACAAAAAGGTTTTCTTCATGGAAAGAAATGGAATAGATCTTTTTAGATCATTGGGATATAAAAAAAGAAGTAGAAAAAGAAGAAGCAGTAGAAGAAGAATAAGTAGAAAAATAAGAAGAAGAAATAGAATAATCAATAGAAGAACAAGATGAAGAAGAAGTAGAAGAAGCAATAGAAGAAGAAATAGATGAAGAAGAAGAAGAATTGGATGATAAAGGTTAAAATTATTTGGCTCCAAAGAAATCTGAGTCATTTTTTCAATTTCATGGATGCATTCAAAAGAAAAGGGTTATTGTGTCCATAAAGCCTACCAGTAAGTATAACTTCATCAACATGAATGTTTCAAAACATCTACATGTTCAAGCAAAGAATATCAAAGAGGTTCAAGTAGATGGTAAGAATATTTCAATGTTTGAAGATTTGAAGCTCATTATGGAAAAATATGTTTTGCATTCAGATTTTTATACTTTGGATATGGATGATATGGATATAGTTCTTGGATATCCATGGTTAGAGACTTTGGGAACAATGAATATTAGTGTTCAAAAAAATTTCATGTAGATTTGGTATAGGAAAAAGAAGATAACTTTACAAGATATCATAGTGAAAAAGGCACCAATAACAATCCCAGTAGATTATGAGGATGAGATGGAAATAGGTGATGAAGAGCATGATGAAGATTCAAATGATATAGATAAATACAAACTACAAATGAACACTTCATCTACTCAAGAGACAAATAAGGAAAAGGTGGAAGAGGTAGAATCAAAGGTGGATAAGGTCAAAGTATTGGAAAAGGTTGAGGTATATAGACACCCGCATCATCATGAGAGGAAACAATCATGGAACTAGGTGAGGAAGTGTCATAAAATAAATCATTTTGTCTATATAAGAAATAAAATTTCCAATCATTATGGATATGCAAGGAATCCAAATAAAAAATACTATGGCACATGGAATGAATGGGGAAATAACTATGAGTATGCATGGAAGAATACCTACTATAGTCATTGCTGGAATCAGAGAAGTGCAATAGAATATGGTACATGGAATAAAAAGAGGAATAACTATGCTCAGATACCAAAGCAATCTAATTATGATCATAAATGAAATCAGAGGAGCAAAATGGATTTTGGACATAAGCTTGGAGAGATATCACCTTCCAAGATCACATATATATGGTTAGATGATTGAGATTGGAGACAAGTGTGTAATGACTTGAACCACACTCATTATTTGGTTTCTTCCTATGTTTCAGGGATGAAACATGTCAAAGAGGGAAGTAATGATATTTACCTAGGGATATGATATATTATTATATATGGTTTGATGGAGATGCTAACATGTGGCACACATCCCCATAGTTAGTTATATGGGTACAATATATTAAGATAATAGAGTTACTTGTGGAAGTAATACATTGGGTAATGGTTAGCCTACTTTGGGATTAGGAGGTTACACATCCATGGGTTAGATAGATGTATATCTATAGGAGATGATTATCATGGTAAAAATATCAAGTAAGAATTGAGTCTTGTATTGTAAGAGGATATTGGAGGTTCTCCCCTCGAAGAGACATTGTCGAGTTATTCCTTCCTAAAGGATTATTACATGGTGTTTCCCTACCTTAAGGGTATTTTTGCATATATTGAATATCGAGATCTTATCATAGCTATAATATTTTAATACATGATAAAGAATATGGCAAATATGCCACATAAGTGAACATGTCAGATCAAATGACTACATAGACCCAATAAATTGAATGTATAAATAAATAAATAAACATGATACATGTCAAGGTATAGCAGATATTTTAAGTTCGAGGATGCAATTAAATCTTGGTTTGGAGCTAGTTTGAGGGTTTAAAACTTGTAAACCATGTTCACTGAGATTGAAATAATATTTTAGAAATAAGTTCATGGTTCTTTCAAATATATCCATGTGTATAATGAGTTCTTGGCTTCCACAAATTCTTAGAGGAAAAAATAGGTCTTTCTAGGCCTAATAGAGATCAAAGGTGGGCAACTAGCTGTTGAAATGAGATAAAGAAACCTATTGAATCTTCATCAATATTATATCTATTTAAAAACCAATAAATTAGATTGGTTTTCATCTATAGTAAACCTATGTTTAGGCTAGGATTAGATTTATGATTATGGAAGAGTGTCTCATCTTTCAATATAGTCATATCCTTGATAAGCAAGTACCTAAAGTTATTCAAAGATATACATCATCATGGCTCTATCAGACCTATAGATATTAGGATTTTATCCTTGTAATGAAGCCAAGTGGAAGATAACATAGGGTTAAAAGATGGATATGTGGTGGTTAGAGATTGTAGTTGGAGCATTCAATGCATTTTTCAAGGTTTTTAAAGAGTTTGTTTTCCTAATAAATAATTAATCACCATCCTTAACAAGTTGTTATCTTCTAGCATGGTTTTTAGCCAATGAGAAGGATTTGAAGCTCTTGGGATAAACGAAGGTTATATTGTATAGGATATATTATCCCTAATTGGATAAAAATATTGTTGATCATTCATTGAAAGGTGGTGGTAGCTCATTTATGGTCAGCATGCTCCCTCTCTCTCTCCCCATTTTTCTCCTATATCTTATATTTTATTCCCCATTATAAGGGCTCTTAAAATTTTATAAGGATCTCTCTCTCTCTCTAATTTTTGATTTACACAAGGACCCTATAATATTTGAATAGAAAGATACTCTCATTTGATAAGGCTAGACCCTTGTCAAAACTTGTATGAAAGACCTCTTGAAGTAATATAGACTTTCTTTACCTATCTCTTGTCTCTGAATTATGTTTAATAAGCTTGTGCATGAAATTATTATGAAGGAGAATCCTCTATCTCCATTTTCCTTCCTTATTGCCTAATTTAGGGTGTTTTCAAGTTATTTTAAAGTTAAGACTTATGTGCTTTCTACATTTGATGTAAGATTAGTGTGGATCTTAGAATCCCTCTTTGTTTCAATCATTGCCTCCTAGACCTAGTTCATGAAATACTTATGTAATTAGCTAATGTGTGAGGTTGTGTGAGCTACCATTATCTTCTGCTTCATCATTTTTTATGGCATGATTATGTGAGTTCTCATTTAAATTTGATGTATTACCTTTGTATCTATTTTAGAAACCCTCTACCCCTTCTCTAAACCTTTTCCAAGTAAAAACATTAGTATAGGTGATCCATCAAGAGGAATTTAGCCTTATATAGAGGTTAAAACCCACCATAGGATACCCATAGCTTGGATTTGTCCCAATATTTTGATTAGGAGTGTAAGATCCTAAATAACTCCTCTACAAGTGTTCAATTCTATGATACAATAGTTTTTCCCATGCCTGATAAGACCCATTTTCAAGGAATATTGGTCAATTTTGATGTGTGTTTGATCAATTTGTTGAAATTATAGATTTCATACAATATTATCTATAAATTCCAAACAACACTCAACTTTATGGTGTAGAACAATAGTTTTCTTTCATGCCAATGGTGACTACAAGATAATCTTCTAGAGGTGTTCTTTTTTAATTACCTTTAAAATCAGTAAAAAGCTTAAGATTTTCCAATGCACACCTATATAAAGGCAACTTTCCATAAATAAATTTCAAAATCCACCTCTATAATAAGGTCTTTGTTAAATCCTTTCATTGCCATGGTAGCCCCTAGAGCTTTCCCTTTTGTGGATTTTAATGGTTAGAGTCCATTGAGCTTCAATCTCTATGATCATATGTTGGTTCCCAGTTGTACATCTATATGATTTCACCTTGCACATTTGATGAATAACAAAAAGTGATGAGAAACCCACTAGAATGTCATTATAGCTGAGGGAGGGTTTAACATCAAGAATGAACCAAACTAAGAAAATGATTAGGAGACACCTACGAAGGGTATGGTTAGTTCCCTACTACTTTTGGCTCTTCTTGAACCAAGGTGAGAGGACCTATGGGGGTAGCTTTCTCTCATGGAGGGATTTTACAATTCAATATCCATGGGGATTCTAGTCATAAGGGATAAATATGGCTAGAGCATAACTAAGTTTGCACACTTCACCCATGAAGGGTTGTAACACAAAATGCATAAATGATCTAAGTCATACATAAAATATTAGAGATAGATGAAAGTATGTCTGTATTCTTCCTTTTGAAGAATATTGAAAAACAAAGGGACTAAATAAAGGTTACAATGTTAGGATTTTAAGGCACAAACTATAGACACATTTCAAATATGCAAGATATTATGCATTTATAAGGCAAGTAACACTTACAATATGCAACAGGGTGTTATTTTTAGGGTGGGATAGGGTAGGACAAGTTTATAGTTAATTTTAAAATGTAATGTGGTGTGAAGGTGGCTTCCAAATAAAAAAGTATCTAACATTATTTCATGATAATTTTCCTTAGTAAAGATGCATAAAACTATTAAAATGCAAGGCAATGAAAAACACCAAATGATCCCTGAGAGACTAGGACATACATTTAAAATAGAATCTCAAATATTTTTTCCTGTTAAAATCATAAACCTAGGGTGCTCCTAAGAGGTATTTCAACAACACATTTACATTTATATACATAGAGAGGGATTTATAATCTAGATGCACGCTCAAGATGACAACTAGTAATGAATATAGACCCAAATATCCAATCAATAGAAACTATAAAATAAGTTATAGAATTTCATTAAAAAGATTCAGTAAAGAACCATAAATATTTTTTAGTAGCTTGAAAATAAATATTACAAACATCAACACTTCAAAATTATACCATGGGGACAAGCATGGTGAGATTGCTCTTTTGACAAGGGAGACATGAATGTGCTCTCAAAACTTGCTAATGGTTATATAGATGTAACCACCTTATCAAGGGAGACAAATATTGATAATGGTTTTACAAAGCTTACCACATTTTTACACCTAACATTCCACCTTAGATTTGATTGGGCATCTACATAGATTTAAGAGGGACTATTGGCTCTAGTCTAGACACTTATCACCACCTCATACAATCCTAGTGCTTTGAAAAGTATGTCTTGGTTTACACCATTAGATCTTCATCTATCAAAGATACATGATCTATAGACCTTGTAATGAGATGCTCAAGTTGTAACCTTATGGCACACATTTGTGCCACTTATCATGCCTACATTTTCCCATGGGATCTTTGACTTTTCAAATTTGGCTATGTGCCATTAAATCTAGATGGAAAAGTAAATGTGCTCTATCAGAGCATGATCAAAGGGGTGGAGCATGATTGGATATCTCCTCTTCCTTAGCCCTAAGGGTATGCCATTTGGCAGCCTTATGGGCCTCTTATATACCTAGTAGATAGTTAGTCATCCTTAGAGGGCACTTATGTCAATTAGACTCACACCCTTGTGAAGGTAGTTTTAGGCCTTCATAGTCTACTAAAACATAGAAACAATCATAGGTTGTGGGTAACCTAATTAGTGGATTAAATCTCTAGGTCATAAGTGCTAGCTCCCTTTGGTGTATCAATTAGGATCTCTACTCTATGCTACAAACTTCCAAGGAAAAGGGAAGAAATAAAATTGAAGGGAAATCCTACATAATGACAGTGATACACCTAAACTTTGATTGATCCACATAATTTGAGCTTTTAAAAACATTGATCAGATAATAAATAAAGTAAATTTTTAACCCCAATTAACCCCTATGCATTAGTATTTCATGAAAATGTTTTATCTTATGATCAAAGCTTGAGGGAAATGATGGAATAGGCCTGATTCAAGGCCCTAACCTACCACTTATATCCACTATAACTTCAGCCAAAATATATTAAACATAACCTACATAATTTGATCAATTAGTAACTAGGTAAGAATTAGGGCTTGACAAGGAAGAAAATTCTATCACATATGCAAATCACTAACATAATACACTATACCAATACCCTAGAGTCTAAAACATGTCCGTTTATTAATTTGAAAAGGTAAAAAAACACAAATTTTGGTAGAGTCTATTCTAGCCAAAAGAGGATACAATTTTAGGTTAAAAATCTAAATTATATAGAAAAAGTACACAAAAACCAAGATGTTAGCACTAAAAATAAAAGAGGAGGTCAACTCAGTCCAACATGTGCTATCAAAGCCTTCAAATAAAATCCATTTTTATCTTATGCCTTGCATGAAAATATCCTTTGAATTGAAAATGATGGAGAGCCCAAGTTTGATTCAAAACTTTCAGCATGCATATTGTTACACCAATCTCCAAATATAGAACCCCTCTTGAACTTTCAAAATGTAAAGAACAATTTTCTTTGCATGAAATCAATGCCAAAATTGAATTTAGAACTCCATTTGAACTACTAGAAATGTTTAAAACTTTCAATAAGATAAAAAAGAGTGTATGCATGAAATTCCATGTTGGCATAGAAGGGATGAGGTGGACCCAAGTTTGACAAGTACAACTCTTGCATGGAAAGTTATGCCACAATAATCAAAGGAATATGCCTCTTTAACCACTTGAAACTGAGTTGGATTGTTGAATGCATGAGATGACTAAGAGATAAGCCTGACTTCAATAAAAAATCAATTGAATCGTTGACCAATAAACTATAGATAGCCTTTTATTGCATGGAAGAGGACATTGATGAGTGAGAGGTGCATTCAGATTGAACTCCTTGTTATTTCTTGGCCTTCTATTCTTGGGATCTTCACTTTTATGCATTTTTCTCTTCAAGGTATTTGTTTTTCTCTTTTCCACAAACTTATTTCATTTGGATCTTCTCCTCTATCTATTTCCTTTAGAGTGGTCAATTCCTATTTATTTCCAAAAGTCTGAAGGAATTCTTTCTATTTCTTTATTTTGCCTTGAACAATTCCTTTGGGTTTTTAAAAATGGACTATTCCTTTAGACAAAAATTCTAAAGGAATTCTTATCTTCAGAGCTTTGTAAAGTCCTTTATTTTGGGAAAAAATCCAAGACTTTTCCCCCTTTGCCTTGATCAATTCCTTTAGATAAAATTTTTTATTCTATCTTCAAAATTCTTTACAAATTACCCTTTGGGCTTTTCAAAACTACCCTTCAGCACTCTAAAAATGATCCTTTAGATTTTTTTTGGCACAACCTTTCCTAAAGAGAAAGATCCCTTCGAGATTCTCAAAATGAACCCTCTTGAAGGAATTCTACCCTTTAAGATTTATAAAGTGTCCCTTGAATTTCTTTCAAGTGACTCTCCTGAAGGGAAAGTGACCCCTCAACCTTTTGGAATCAAATCTTCAAAAAAAATTCCAAGTGAACTTTCTCAAAGGGAAAGTGACCCTTTGAAAAAAATTTAAATGTCCTTTCACCCTTTCCAAGTATCCCTTTAGCATTTTCCAAGTGACCCTTCAGGATTTTTGAAATAGACTATTCCTTCAAACAAAAAGTTTAAAGGAATTCTTGGAACTAAACTTTCTTGAAGGGATTCTACCCTTTTAAAAAAATATAAAAGTCCTTTATTTTGGGAAAATTAGCAAATCCCTTTCCAAATTATCCCTTCAAATTTTTGACAATACCCTTCAGGCTTTTTTAAATGGTCTTTCAAAGAAATGTAAGTGTCCTTCGACAAAGTGTAAAATGGACCATTGCCAACTAAAAAGAGCCTTTCAAACAAAGTGAAATGGTCGTATCATCTTGTTTATTTATTTTAGACAAAAATTTCAAAGGAAATCTTAAAATGGTACTTCTCAAAGAAAAATTACCCTTTAGGCTTTTGTCTTGCACCTTTTAGATAAATTGAATAGTCCACTTGCCCTTTTGAATTGCTTTTTCCTGAAGGGAAGGTACCCTTCGGCAAAACTAGAATTTTCCTTTGACAAAATTGAAATGGACCATTTACCTTGAAAATAACTTCTTGAAAGGAACAACCCCTTTAGAATTTTCTCTAGTGACCCTTCAAATTAATTTTAATGATCATCATGTCCTTCAGAAAATTTAAATGAACATTCAAACTTCTGAATATTGACTTTTTTAAAAGGAAAGAGCCCATTTTGCCTCTATGAAATAGTCTTTGAAAAAATTGTAGAGGCCTTCAAAATTTTGAAATGCACCATTCAAAAGTCTGAAAAGGACCTGTTTCTTTGAAAAACAATGCCCTTTGGACCTTATGGAAATAACCCTTTAGTATTGGT
The DNA here is from genome assembly GCA_037957365.1 of Torreya grandis. NCBI lineage: Eukaryota > Viridiplantae > Streptophyta > Pinopsida > Cupressales > Taxaceae > Torreya > Torreya grandis. Next base: position 809,390 of record JARHVA010005821.1, on the reverse strand, counting down.
GAAATGGACTTTCCCAAACATTTGAAACTAAATTTTCCAAAGTAAAAGAAACCTTCAAAAAAATTGATATGATCCATCAGAACTTTGAGATAACTTTCTCAAAATAATAAGAGCCCTTCATAAAATTTGAACAAGCCCAATTCCTGACATTTGGACAAAGAAGCATGCTTATGCAAAGTTTAGAATGATAAGGGTGACAATTTAACCTGTGGGGTCAAAATTGTCAACATTTTGGTGATTTTTTTGGGAAGCATGCCTACTATGCTTAAGAACTTAGACCATAGACATAACATTTAAACTCATAAAACAATGGTAAATCTGGTCCATGACTATAAGTACAACCTTTGATTTGAAAAAGACAACCTTCATACTCCAAATAAGAAGGGAAACATACAAAGTAGGGAAAACTAACTAAAAAAAATGTGCAAATAAGTACTTATTTGGAACAAAGCAAAATGAAACTACTGTTCTTGAATAACACTTAGAGGAAATAAAAATAAATTAACTATGTATAAGGAGCTTTGCTCTTTAGTAGCAATGTTTTAGATGAATCCCATTGACTAGGATTAGAAGCTCCTAACCATCCATCTTTGCAAGTTGGAAGGCATTGTGGGATTTATAGTTGGAGATTTTGTATGGAACACTCTAAATGGAATCAAACTTTGTGTGCCTTCCTATTTTATCTCTATCCTCATGCCACTTGAGGACTAAATCTCTTTCTTTAAAACTTCATGAAGAAGCCCTTTTTTCAAAATCTCTCTTCACTTGTACTTGATGAATCTCCATCGCTATCATGGACTAATTTCTTATCTCTTCTAGCTCCATAATCTCAGCATACTTGATCTCCATAGGCTCATTCTCTAACAACTCAAATTGGCGCATTAGTTCTAAAATAAGAAACTAAAGAGAAATGGGTAACCTTACTTTAATAGCATATACCATCTTGTATGGAGAGTTGGATATTGATATTTTATAGGTGATCCTATCAACCCATAGAGTAGACTTCAACTTGAGATTCCATGATCTCTTATTATCTTTAATAGTCCTTCTTATGATCTTCAATAGGTTCTTATTTATAGATTCAACAACGCCGTTTCCTTATGGATAATAGTTTTATAAAGTGCTAAGATAAATTACATGCTAGATAGCAAATTAATTGATCTGAGATTCTAAAAAATCCATTGCATTATCAAAAATAATAGTTTAAGGAAATCCAAACGTAAAAATCAAACCTTCATATAAATCAAGAACATTAGATTCGTTTGCTTCATTCAATGCCACTATTTTTTTCTAATGTGTGAAGTAATCTTTAATAGTTAGAATCCATTTATGTCCTAAACTTGAAAGAGGATTTAAGAGACCAACAAATTCCAATCCCCATTGGATAAAGGGATGATCCACCACTATTGGTTGAAGAGGTAAGGCTATAAGTTTCACTTTTCCTACAAACATACCACACTATTTGCACTTCCTAACCCATGCATGGAAATCACCAAATATAATAGGATAATAGTACCCACCTCTCATGATATTAAGGGTAGTATTTCTTGTATAAAAATGTCCTCCACCATGTTCATCATGAAATTATTCAATCAATCTCTAAGTTTTTCTTAGCTCAATACATCTTAGCAACATGACATTGATGTCTTTCTTAAACAAAACACTATCAACAAGCGAAAATGGAATTGATTGCAACCTAAAATATCTTATTTTTGAAGCACTTAGATGAGAGGGATAAATACCATCTTGGAGATAGCTTACCAAGTCATGAAACCAATTGGAAGTTGAGGTAAGACCAGTTGTAACCTCTTCATCATTTGACCTCAAAACAACCTCATTAGTCACTTGCAAGTCTTGAGCTACATGCTCACAAATTCCTTTGCCTTTAATCAGTTTTGTGACCTTAATTTCCACATCATACTCCATTACCTTGGTTATCCAACCATCTCTCTTCTCACTTATATCTTTATTCAAAAGGAACTCATTTATGATTGGATGAGGATCCATTAGGTGTATCTTATTGTTAGACAACAAGTATCTAAACTTTTTAAGATATCTTATAACTAAAAGTACATGTTTTTCAACAAAATATTACCTTGTTTCATATTCTTCCAAGCCTTGACTAAATAAATCTATTAGCTTCTATAAAGCCTCATGACTTTGTTTCATAAGGATGCCTAAAATGGTGTCCATGTTAGCATATGTATACAAAATAAAATCTTTTGTGAAATCTAGATTTATAAGTGTAGGAGCAATAGCTATGGCTTTCTTTATATCTTTGAAACTCTTTACTCCTTCTTTGGACCAGCTGAAGTTTTGATTCTTCTTTAGCATGGCTATAAGTGGCTTAGATAAAATGGAAAAATCTTAAATATACCTCCTTATAATGTTGATCTTCCCAAAGAAACTTTTCATAGCCTTTTTGTGCTTAGGAAAAGAGAGTGCAAGAATGGAGTCTATCCTTTTAGAATTTATGCTTAAACCATTCTTGGAAAAAACATGTCTAAGAATCTTAACTTCATGAATTGATAAAAAACACTTTTTTGGATTTAAAGATACCCCAAATTTCCTACACTTTTTGAAAACTTACTTGAGATGAACCATGTCATCACCTGCACTCTTTGAAAACACTATTATATCATACAAATAAACAAGTACAAACTTGTTAAGAAGGCCTTGGAATGCCATATCCATGGCTCTCTAAAAGGTTTCTCTAGCATTACATAAACCAAATGGTATATTCCTATGTGAAAACATCCCCCACTTGGTTTTGAAGGCTATATTAAATTGATCCTCTTCTTTGACCAAAATCTTATTGTAGCCACTATATCCATCCAACAAAGAAAACCTTTTTTAACTTGCAACTAGCTATTAAATTTGTTCCATTGATGGAAATGGATAATGATCTTTAAGTGAAGCCCTATTCAAATCACAAAATTCAACACACAATATAATATCACCATTCTTCTTCCACACTTGAAAAAGATTTTCAACCCAAGTTAAGTGCTTAATTGAAACTATAATAGCTGAATCTATGAGCTTATGAAGCTCAACTCTCATCAATGTCTCAAGCTTAATATTAATGGGCCTTTGTCTTAGTCTCTTTGGTATAGTTTTAGCCTCTAACTCAATGGTATGTTGAGCTAAACTTGGATCAAATCCATTGAGATCACTATATTTCCATGGAAATATATCAGCAAAACTTATGCAAAACTCAAGCAAAGATTTCTTTTTTGAAGGAGTTCATACCTTACCCAACTTCAAAATCTTACCAAGTACAATATATATATTGGCATAGTGTTCTTAGTTTGTTTACAAGGATGACTTATCTTTCCTTAAATCATCATCACCACAAAAAATGTTATCAAGTGTGACTAATCCCTTGGGCAACTTATTTTTTTTTTAGTTTGATAATCTGATCACCATACTACTAAAAATGCTTTACTTGGTTTCTTGAAGAAAAATCAGCCTCTCCTTGAAAGAATCTCAAATTTTGACTGTTATCTTTGAACACTTACCAATTTTCATGATTATATGGAACAAAAGGCCTTACAACCACCTTTATATGTGAGTAATTTTTTTTTACTTTTTACATCAGTTGGGATACTAAATTGTACCCCAATAGTAGCCAGCCTATTAGCATGTTTATTCTCACCTCTTGATATTGCTTGAATGTTAAAAGATTGAAAATATTCAAGTAAGTCCCATATTCTATGCCTATAAGACTTAATAAAAAAAATTACATATATTAAAACTTATTACTTGGTGAACTATAAGTTCACTATCACCAAAACTTGTAAGGTGTTGACTTTCATCTTCCTAGCCCACTACAAACTGTGAACTAGTGCTTTATACTTAGCAACATTATTTGAATAACCAAACTAAAACTTAATAGAAGAGAAATACCTTTTATTTTTTGGAGGAACCAACATCATTCCATCTATGGTTCCATTCTTATTCCTTAATCCATCAAAGTACAATTTCCTTGGGCCTTCACTAGACTCATCATCCTTAAGCATGGCTAGTATTAGTGCATCATTATCATGAAAGAAATACACACCAAGTCCTTATTATTTAATCATATTATAAGGATCATACTCATGAAAATTTTAATCCCACTCATCAAGAAACAAATATGGAACTCCATCCAAATGTGATTCACTTTCTACTTCACTAGCTTTTAGTACTTCATCAGGTATGATACAGTTAGTGTTCATAACACTTGGCATGTATGGATCCATATGAAAACATGAAATATGTTATAAATGAATAGTTATCTTGGAACCATACCTATTTATAAATAACAAATAATTCCAATAAAATTATAAACATCCCCCAATCTTTGAATTGAAGTCCCTTGAAAGGCACATAGCAAAGTAAGGTGGCAAGTCTACCACAACAACATCATGTTGAATAGTAACATTCAGACAAACATGTAATGCTAATTTTATATCCTTTATTATACCTATCATATTTTTTAGTGATCCATCCTTTTTTTATACCCCCTTAGTGTTTGGGTCATAAATAAGGTCAAACTTGTCTGTAATCTATTTAGACATGACTGTACTACTAGCTCCACTATCTACCATATAGTTATGAACCAAAGTATCTCTTACTATCAAAGAAAGGTAAAAATGAAGAGTTTTATTTAATTTTACCTTATTTTTGTTCACCTTTACTATCTTATTGACTTGATATCCTTGATTCTTAGTTGGTTGATCTGAATTAGTTAAGATAACACCTTATTTCTCAACTAGTTTTAGAGAAAATTCAAGAGCTAAAAGCTCTTGAATGAGCTTATCCTTTTGTCCTAGAATGGAAAGATAATCCCACATAATAATGGTAATATTATATTTCTTTATTTGATCCAATATACTTAAATGAGATCCACTAACCTTTGGTTTTACTTTTTAAAGCACTGGATACTCACAAACTAGAGGTATTCATTGAACTTTACTAACCTCTATATTCAATTTTTTTTGAGTTTTAGGGGAAAAAAATTGTTATTTTGTACTCTTAGGCACAATATTAAGATTAATTGAAGCATTTGTCACCCCCTTCACCTCATCAATGTATTTTATTTTATCCCTAGTTACAGTTGCAACTTGACCACTCGAATTGTTAGTTTCAACACCTAAGTAAAATTTACATGATCATCCACTTACCAATTTACATTAATGGAATCAAGCTACCATTAAACTTGTCGAGTCTCTATTTGTGATGCCAAAATTTTATCTTGGTACTGACCTCCTTGAAAATAAAACTCTTCTTGTGTCATTTGTGATATACTGATGTTTTGTGATCTAAGGCTTGGTTTTGAGAATCATTGAGATTTGAGGACTGCCAACCTAAATAATGCATCAAGATTTTTTTAGGTTGGGTGGAAAAAATATCCTTTAAATTGGAAGAAGCATTAGGATCAATGGTAACATATGGCTTAGCTAGAGTTATGGCTCCTTGTGTTTGATAAGATGGTATATTCTCTCTAAATCCTTGATAAGGAGGCCTTTGATATTTTAAGTACTGATAGGCATTCTAATTTTTGTTATTGATAAGGCTTATTAGCCTAAAAACAAATTATCTTGAGCTGCACAATTTCATTCCCAAAGGATTGTAACAAGCTTTTCAACTCTCCTATCTCACTAGCTTGACTAGTAGGGGCTATAATCTGAGCTTGAGGTGATGGAATAGGAGATAAAGATGAGATTTGAGGAACTTGAGGGGCTAGTATAGAACTTATTTCTAGAAATATAGGCATTGAAGGCCTTAGAAAAATCTTACCAACTTATATCAAACTATTTTCTACCCTTATTACAACCTCATAAGCATTTGACAAGGTAGTACCACCCATTAACTATATCATCACACTAATGTCAAATTTAAGGGCTTTCAAATAGTACAAAAATACATATTCAAGGTATGGCCTTATCAACACATGTATTCTAGTCCATGTCTTTTGGAATTTGAGGTTAAAATCAAACATGAACTCATGAGGAGCTTTGTTTATGGTAGTTAATTACTCAACTAAAGATAGGTGATCAGATTTATCCTCAAATTGATTGACTAATGATACACCCAATTCATCCTAGGTAGAAATGGATTTTAGTGGGATATTTCTATACCATTTCAATGTTTTTTATTTAAATCAAGTAGCAAGTAATTTGATAGAAACATTATTTTCAACAACATTATGAACTGAACAGAGATTAGATACATCTTGGATATGCTCAATATGGGTTGTTTGATTTTTTCCTAAGAAGAATGGGATGCTCTTGAGGGTAACACTAGAATGTCACCAAATTGGGCTAAATTCATTGGGATACCTCTATTGACTGGAATAAACACCTAGTTGTTGATGGTTATTTGGGTAGTGGGGATTGTAGTGCTTAGAACAATAGGATGACCAGGGGACAAATATCTCTTTTGAGGATATTATTTTCCCTCCTAATCCTTCATCTCTTCTATGATATAAATTCAAAATGAATACCTTTAGTTTTTGACCTTTTGGTAACTTTTGGCATGAACAAATTGCCTAAATGATGCTATGAGCTCTACAAATGGATGTTTATGACAATGAATATCTTCTTCTACTGCAAAAATTCTTCAAATATGCAAAGAATTTCTTCAATGTCCCACTAGGTGTACCAAAAACTATTTTCAATTAGACTCATACCCTTGTGAAGGTAGTTTTAGGCATTCATAGTCTATTAAAATATGGAAACAATCTTAGGTTATGGGTAACCTAATCAGTGGATTGAATCTCTAGGTTGTAAGGGCTATCTCCCTTTGATGTATAAACTAGGATCTCTACTCTACATTACAAACTACTAGGGAAAAGGGAAGATATAAAATTTAAGGGAAATCCTACCTAATGATGGTGATATACCTAAAATTTGATTGATACACATGATTTGAGCTTCCAAAAACATTGATCAAACAATAAACAAACTAAATTTTTAACCCCATTTGACCCCTACACATCAATATTTCATGAAAAGGTTTTATATTATGATCAAATATTGATGGAAATGATGGAATAGGTATGATTCAAGTCACTAACATGCCACTTATATCCATTGTAACTTCAGCCAAAAGATATTAAACACATAACATAACCTACATAATCTAATTAGTAACTAGGTAAGAATCAGGACTTGACAAGGAATAAAATTCTATTACAAATGTAAATCACTAACATAAATACACTATACCAACACCTTGGAGTCTAAAAATTGTCCTTTTATTAATTTTAAAAGGTTATAAAACATAGATTTTGGTAGAGTCTGGTCTAGCCAAAAGAGGATACAATTAAAGGCTGAAAGCCAACTTATATAGAGAAATTATATAACATCCAAGAGATTAGTGTTGAAAATAAAAGAGGAGGTCAACTTAGTCTAGCTTGTGGTATCATATCCTTCAAATAAAATCTATTTTTATCTTATTCCTTCAATTAAAATCTCCTTGGCATTGAAAATGATGGAGATCCCAAGTTTGAGTCAAAACTTTCATCATGTTTAATTCTACACCAATCTCGAAATATAGAACTCCTCTTGAACTACCAAAATGTAAAGAAAAATTTCCTTTGCATGAAATCAATGCCAAAACTAAATTTAGAAATCAACTTGTACTACTAGAAATGTTAAAATATTTCAACAATATAAACAAGAGTGCATGCATAAAATTCCATGTTGGCGTAGAAGGGATCTGGTGGACCCAAGTTTGATAATTCAAACTCTTGCATTGAAATCCATGCCATAATATTCAAATAAATATGCCTCTTAAACTATTTGAAGTTGAGTTGGATCATTAAACTCATGAGATGATTAGGAGATAAGCCTAACTTCAAAAAATATTCAATTAAATCTTTGACCAATCAACTATAGATAGCCTTTGCTTGCATGGAAGAGGACCTTGATGAGTGAGAGGTGAAATGAGATTAAAATCCTTGTAATTTCTTGGCCTTCTTCTCTCATGTTCTTCATTTTTTTGCATGTTTTTCTTTAGGCTATTTTTTTTCCTCTTTTCCATGGACTTATTTCTTTTATCTCTTTTCCTCTGTCTATTTCTTCTAGAGTGGTCAATTCTTGTTTATTTCCTTCAGACAAAAATTGTGAATGAATTAATTTTGTTTATTTTTTTCCTTGAATAATTGCTTTGGTTTTTTAAAAATGGAATATTATTTTGGATAAAATGTTTGAAGGAATTCTTGTCTTCATACCTTTATAAAGTCCTTTATTTTAGGTAAAAATGTGAGACTTTTCCCCTTTTTCCTTGATCAATTCCTTTGGACAAAAAGTCCAAAGGAATTTTGTCTTCAAAATTCTTTGTGAATTGCCCTCCAAGATTTTTAAAATTACCCTTCAGCACTCTAAAAATGATCCTTCAGATTTTTTTTGGTACAACCTTTCTCAAAGTGAAAGAGCCCTTCTAGATTCTTGAAATGAACCATCCTAAAGGAATTCTACCCTTTAGTTTTGTGGTAAAAACTTTCCCAAAGGGAAAGAGCCCTTTAGGATTTTGAAAGCGTCCCTCAGATTTCTACCAAGTGACTTTCCCAAAGGGAAAGTGACCCCTTGGCCTTTTGGAATCAACTCTTTAAAAATTTGTAAAGTGAACTTTCCCAAAGGGAAAGTGACCCTTTGGAAAAAATTTAAAGGTCCTTTCACCCTTTTAAAGGTCCCTTAAAAACTCAAAAGTATCCCTTTAGATTTCTTCAAAGTGTCCCTTCAGCATTTTCCAAGTGACCCTTCAAGTTTTTTGAAACAAACTATTCCTTCAAATAAAAAGTTTGAAGGAATTCTTGGAACTAAAATTTCCTAAAGGGATTCTACCCTTCGAAAAATATGTAAATTTCCTTTCTTTTAGAAAAATTGGCAAGCACTTTCCAAATTATCCCTTCAAATTTTTGACAATGCCCTTAAATATTTTGTAAATGGTCCTTCAGATAAATGTAAGTACCCTTTCAAAAAGTGTAAAATGGACCATTACTAAATAAAAATAGCCTTTTCAAAAAAGTGAAATGGTCATGTCATCTTGTTTATTTCCTTTAGACAAAAAGTCCAAAGGAAATCTTAAAATGGCCCTTCTCAAAGAAAAATGACCCTTCAAGTTTTTATCTTACACCTTTTAGAGAAATTGAATAGTCCACTTGCCCTTCTAAATTGTCTTTTCCTAAAGGGAAGGTACCCTTTGACAAAACTAGAATTGTCATTTGGAAAAATTTAAATGGACCATTTACCTTAAAAAGGACTTCCCAAAAGGAACAACCCCTATAGACTTTTTTCTAGTGACCCTTTAAATTAATTATAATGATCATCTTGTCCTTAAAAAAATTTAAATGAACCTTCAAAATTTTGAATATTGACTTTTTTAAAAGTAAATGAGCCCCTTTTGTCTCTATGCAATAGTCTTATGAAAAATTGTAGAGGCCTTTGGAATTTTGTAATGCACCATTCAGAAGTCTAAAAAGGACCTCTTTATTTGAAAACAAATGCCCTTCAGGATTTATGAAAGAATCCTTCATCATTTGTGAAATGGACTTTCTTGAACCTTTGAAACTGACTTTTCTAAAGTAAAAGAAACCTTCAAAAAAACTGAAATGATCTTTCAAAACTTTGAGATGAACTTCCACAAATAATAAGAGCCCTTATAAAAAAATTAACAAGCCAAATTCTTGACATTTGGACAAAAAAACATGCTTATACAAAGTTTATAATGATAAGGGTGACAATTTGACTTATAGCATCAAAATTTTCAATATGCATTCATGCCATGTGGAAGTGGCTTACTTAATCTCAAGTCTTGTTGACTTATCAACTACTACCTCATAGTGTGAGATCTTTAAAACATGCTTAGACTTTAAAACATGCCCTAGAAGATTGACACTTGGTAACCCTATAGGATTCTTCAGTCCCTTTGACTATTCAACATTGATCATACATCATTAGATCATCTTACTCCAAATAAACATGTGCTATTAGATCTAACCTATTTGAAAACAAATTAATACTTCACAGGGTCTAAAAATGATGCTTGCATGACCATCCTAGACATTTTAATCCCAATATATAGTCTCTGTACATTAAAATTGATGTTTATTCACCTATCAAAAACATCTATGAGACCATTACCTATAGTTTGGAAATAATCTTTTGGGGACTTTATTCAGCAAAACTTTTGTCTGAGTCTTTATATTTGGCCTCCTTGTTTACTTTAGCACTTTTTATTACAATAATTCTTTCAGGTATCCTATTGAGACAATTATTTTAGATAAAATTTCCAATTAAATTTCCCCTAAAGATCTGAATTTAGTATTTCTCTCAAATAAATGCATTCAAAAATTTTCCTCAGGTAAAATGTTTGAAGGAAATAGACCTCTGCCTTGCAGTAATTTTTTTGAAAGAATATTTCAAACACTTGAATGTACCCTTTGTAATTTTTGATAAGGTAACCTACCCTATAAAAATGAACTTTATATCCCCTAAAATTTCCCTTCAAAATATGTTGAAAGTGCCCTTCACCATCCAGACTTATCCTTCAGAATTTTTCCTTAGGGCACCAACCCTACAAAAAATGCCCTTTAGACTTTTGGAATGATCCTTTAAAATATTGAAAGTTCCTTTTAAAACTATTTAAAGTGTGATCCACCTTCTAAAATTACCCTTCAATATTTGTGTAAGTGTCCTTCACCCTTTGAAAGTGCCCTTTGGGAATATTGGAAAGGCAAAATACTGAAAGGAATTGATCCTTTGGAATGTTTGCAAAGGAAAAATGACCCTTCGAGACTTTTGTAAAGTATATTTGGCTGAAATAAATGACCCTAAAATTCCTTCATGATTTTTGTGTGGTGAAAATTCCCAAAGGGAAAGTGCCCTTCAAATTTTTTGATGTGGATAAAAGGTCTGAAACTAATAAGACTTGGAAAATGAAATAGCCCAAAATAAAAGACCAAAAATCAATGAAATATCCCTTTAAAACTTCTAAAAAACACTTAGAATGAAATAAATAAGACATTGAATTCCTTTAAAACTTTTGTAGTAGATAAAATTTTTGATGGTAATAAGTCTTCAGACTTTTTATCTGAGATAAAAAGCGTAAAGACCTATTTTTATTAGACATTGTGTTCATGCAAAAGGCTTGGAAAGTCTAAGGGGAAAGAACACCTTCACCAAGTAAAGATAATACAAAGAACTTATCAAATTGTTTACATGGTATTAACTTTTCATAAGAACACATGGAGATATAAATGTGTCTAATAACTTAAACATTGATACTCAACCCAAGTTGGACTTAGTCATTTTCATGGAAAAGGGCGTAATTTCTCTAGTGAAATTTTGGGCACTAGCATTAGCTCTCACCTAGGGATGTATACCCCCTACAGGTGTGTAAACAACCAAAGAACATAATACTAGGGGCAAATCCATTGGGCTACAAATTCAATACTTAGAAATATTTTAAATAAACACTCATGAAGGCTCTACAAAACATGGCAAACTAAAAAAATAGATCAATAGGATCTAGAAATGAATGCACAAAATATGAACGTAAAATAATTTTAAAAACAAGGCTCTAAATAGAGGGGCAACAAATAATAAATTAAATACAACAAAACACTATACAATATGGTAATATGTTGTAGACAGACTCAATCAAGGAAGTGATTTAAATGTTTGTCATTGATTGGTAGTTCTAGTATTTCATCATCTAGATCTCTCAAGAAGAAAGTATGTCCCCCAAACCTACAATTAATGGAATAGGGACCCATCCACAAGGCATCAAACTTTCCATGCTTTCCTTTCTCTTCATCCCTATTATCCCAAAGTAGAACTAGATCACCTACTTGGAATGTTTCTGGAGTGACCTTTCTATCAAATATTTTGTTTATCTTCTCCTTGAACTTAAGGTGTCTTTCATGAGATAGTCTTCAATTTTCATCAAGATCAATAATATAGTTCACCTATATTTCATAGTGATGGACCTACTCATCATCTCTTAGTTACTACATGAGTTGATAAGTGGAAAACTAAAAATTCATAGGCAAAACTACTTCAGCTCTATAAACAAGCTCAAAAAGGTCTCTTCCTGGAGCTCTCTTAGGTGAAATCCTATCATCCCACAAGTAAAAGTTTAGCCATTCATCCCATTTCTTGTTGTTTTCTTCCAATGTTTGTTTGATTATTTTTATAAAGTTTTTATTTCTTGACTTAGCCTTCCCATTCCCTTGAGGGTTGTAGTTGGAAGTATAGGTTAGATAAATCTCATAGTATTTGCACAATGCCACCAAAGGTTTGGCTTTGAAGCTTATGGTATTATCAAAAATTATCTTGATAGGCACACAAAATCTAGAAATAATATAATCTAATAAAAAATACATGACTACCTAGTGCATTTATTTCTTTGTAGGGATTGCTTCAACCCATCTGATGAAGTAATCAATTGAAACTAGGATCCATTTATTCCCAATGCTTGAAGAATAAATGATTTCTCAAATGAAATCCATTCCCCATTATCTAAATGAGCCTTCAAAAATCATAGGATATAATGTAAGAGACCCTAAAGTTTTCATCCTCATAGCAAAGTGCTAACATTTCTCACATCATCTGACTGCCTGAGCAACATCTTTAAACAATGATGCCCACCAATAACTAGCTCTTAGAATTTTATGATTTATAAATTTGGGTGTAAATTAGCCACCAAAAAATCCACTATGGATGTTTTTAATCAGAATAATAGTCTATTCTTCAAGCACACATCTAAGGAGAACCATACTTGGATTCTTCAATGCTAGTCCATCCTCAGTCAAGAGGTACTTTTGAGACACAAGATTTAGAGTTTTTCATTGAGTCTTATCTAAACCAAGGGGAGAATTTATATTATGAAAGTATTGGATAATGTTTCTTTACCATAGAGACATGTTTAACTAACCCAAAGAATCATCAACATTAAAAATAACATTATTTACCTCAACAGCTTGAAAATTGGTCTTAGCCATAAGCTTGGCTAGACCCATCCCCCTTACCAACTTGGTGGTCAGAATATCCATGTCATATTCTTGTAACTTTTTGACCCACCTACACCTCTTGCTAGATACATTGGTCTAAGTTAAAATATCCTTAACCATGGTGTGAGGGATGTAGGCAATGATCTTTGAACTTAGAATATATGGCCTGAACATTTTAAAAGCTTTCAAAAGAGTGAAAGATTGTTTTTCCATGATAGTGTACTTTAGTTTAGGACCTTGCATATCTTTCCCAAATAAATCTACGGGATAATCATGAACCTCCTCATTCTTTTACAATAATACAATAGCCAAAGTATTGGATGATGTAAAATAGAATACCTAGAAAGGCCTTATGTAATCAGGACTAGCCAAAATGGGGGTATACTTTAAAACTCCATTGATATCATTGAATGCTTGAATGGCCTTCTCCTTTGATTTGATGGTTTGGTCCTTATTTAACATATAAGTAATGGGTAGAGTTATCTCTACAAAATTAGACACAAACCTCCTTTTAAAGCTAATCTATCCAAAGAAAGACTAAATTCATTTCTTAGACTATGGGATAGGAACTTTTTCAATGTCTTCAACCCTTTTGTGGTCAATAATGACACCATCCTTCGACACTATATGTCCCATCAACTTGGCCTTTTATACTCCAAAGTGAAAATTCTTGGGATTAATAAAAATGCCAAACCACTTGCATCTAATCAACACCTTTTTAAGATGCTTCAAATGCTCTTCTCTTGTTTTGGACTACATAGTTATATTATCCTAATACACAACAATAAACTAGTTAATTATCCCTATAAATACAATGTCCATAGCTCATTGTAATGTTCCACCAGAATTCATCAATCTGAAAGACATCCTCATATATACATAAGTGCCCAAAGACATTATGAATGCATTCTTGGACCTCTTAAATTCCATTACCACAACCTAGTTATAACTAGAGAATCCATCCAATGTGGATATCATATTTGATCTAGTAACACTTTATAGCAACTTTTCCATATTAGGCAGGGGATAATTGTCTTTTAAAGAAGCCTTATTTAAATTTTTGAAATCCACACACAAGCAGATGTCACCATTTTTATTTCTAATAGGGAATAGATTCACCACCCATGATGAATACCTGATAGGCTAAATGATACCATCATCCCTTAGATTCTTTAATTCCTCTCTCATCTTGGTGGCTGATATGGGGTTAATGGGTCTCTATTTCAACCTAAAAATCTTGTTATAAGACTATAATGGGATGATGTGCTAGAATAAGCCTTCCCTATACACTTTTAGCTTAGAATAAGACCATGTTAAGCAATCTTGGTACTTTTTTAATATCTTCATGTAAGTGTTTTTCTCTATTACACTCAGTTGAGTACCTAACCAAACCTTCTTTGGATTCTCATCAGATCCCAAATTACACTCAACCACATCTTTCGAGATGAATAAGTCTCTCAACTTGATCCTATCTTCTCCATCAAAAGATTCTTCTAGACTAACCAAAGCTCTTGGGATAGTGTTTGTCTTTAGCTAAATAATGTCTTTCCTAAACAAAGTCTCTTTCCCATCATTGACCTGAACCATAGAATCCGAGTCTATGCGTTGATCATAGAACTCAACCTCATATTTTAGAAACCTCTTGATCTATTCATCATCATCAAAGACCTACTAATGATGAACATTGTCTGATATTGAAGCCCTAACAAGCACCTTTACTTGATATTGACAATGAGGGATCATATTTACAATGTTAAATTGAGCACCTAACCCTACAAGTGTATCAACTTCTTAGTTGAAACTCTTATCATGATAATAGAGATTTAATGCATGAAACAACTCTAGAAATTCCCAAGAAACATTTTGATACCATTTCAACCTTTTATTCTTCATGGTAAAATCACTATAGACTTACTTTACCACTAACTCAAAATCACCCTTGATGACTAAACATTTGATTCCATATTCATGAGCAATCCTTTGACCAAACAAGAGTGCCTCATACTTGGTAGTATTTTTAGTACACTCAAAATAAATATGGAAAGAAAACATAAATAATTTACCAATGGGGGCATAGAAGATAACCCCAACTCCATTTCTAAGATTGGAGTAAGCTCCATCAAAGCACATCCTCTAGACTGCATTTTCTTTGTCAAGAATAGCAAGTTGTTCGCTAACATTAGCATTCCCAATAAAGTTTCCAAGCTCAACATCTAAGTATAACACTTCATTGAGAGCATGATTTTTATATTCAATCACATGTAGCATCTTTAACTCTTGATAAAGTCTGACCATCATACCCTCCAAACAAATGGTGGCATAGGAAAGTTCCATATGCACACTTCCTCCCATGTTAGAATCCCATTTACGTGATAGTAACATCCCCCATTTAGGTGAGTAGTCTACAACTACCACATCCATGTTCAAGTAATTACTAGGATAAACTACCAAATAAACCACCAAGCCTTTAACTTGTCCAACAACTGGAACCTCTCATGAGTTCATGGTATAACACTTGCCAAAGTTTTATGTTGTCTTCACTCTAAGCTCATTAAAGACACCAAAGGGCATCACATTGCAAAAATAACCAAAATAAAACATGTTATTATGAACAACTAGACCATTGATCAGTATAGTCATATAAAAAAGATCCACATTCAGTTGAATCTCTACTAATTCATTCCTAAAATAAAACTCCAAACTAATTTCAATAAACTATTTTAATTTTACATCTTCTTTCAGGGATGCTTGGGGTAAATTGACTTCATTTATAGCTAACCTTTTACTAAATTCTAGATATTTAAAGACCCTCTTCTTGTGTTTAGTTATTTTTAATAACTCAACAAATAGTATTGTGATCTTTATTTTACTTTACACTTGAGCCATGTCACACACACTATATTAAGCAAGAGGCATATTTGGTGGAAGGGTAATGACACCTTCAACTAGAATATAGTCACTCAAGATCTAAAGTGGAGTAGGTTGGGGTGGACTTGGAACTTTGATAACAATGTTAAAAGGTGTATTTTGCTTAAGCTCATTATCACCCTTAGGGATGATATATAACATAGGTGTTATATTGCTCCTAGTAGGATCACTTCTAGAGTTAACAGTTTGGGTCACATGTACTATCTTGAAGGCTTATAAGATAGCTGTAACTTTCTTTGCATCCTTACTTGTGTTCCCTACCTTTTAATTTGTAGGGTAGTGTCTTAAGGAGTAGTAATTGGTTGTCTACTTCTCAATTTACATTCTTTGTTTTGGGAAATTACTACATTAATTAATAATGACCTATCCTCAACTGATGGATTTCCCCTAGGATATTTTTTAATCACCATGGAGTGCAAGAGATCAAAATCATGAATGGGTAATTCATATGCTTGTGCCACATTAAAATCACAAGTAAAGTTAAAAGTTTAGACACTCTCCATTTCAATAGTGCTCTAAAACTAATCATCTATAGTATCAGTCAACAATTCAATAGAGTTAGTTGATTCATCTTGAGGTCTTTGATAATCAAACATAAAAATTTCATCATCAGATGACACATATTTAGGTTCATCCAACTCTTCATCAAGTTTTTTATTAGTATCACATGGAAGGTATGGTAAGAAATACTTATCACACCAATTAATGTCTAAATCTGAATTTACAAAATTTACCTTGGCATTTAAAGGATCAAGCACCTCCTTTATAACCCCTATGTCCTAATTTCTTTCTATCCTATATTTATATGTAGGCCTCTTTCCTCTATCATTATCTCTATGGTGGAAAGCATGCCCCTTTTCTATTTGATTCTAGTTAGGAGCCCTATCATAGCTAGTGGACACTTGAGGGACCCCTTTTTTAGCTCTCGACAACTTGTATGAAATTTCTTTGATAGTAGAGGCCAAAGTTTTGATAGTTTCCTCCAAGTTGGCTATCTTTGTGAGTTGTGTCTTTTTGGATTGACTAACTTCACATCAACCTATTTGTTCAAGGGATTTCCCATAGCCTTAATGTTTTTATCAATTTGGATGGCCATATTTAATTCCAACCAAAAGTTAGTGGGAGCCTTATCCCTCATAAAATAAGCATCCTTCTTATCAAAATCATCATAGTAATTTATCAAGCACAATGTGGTTTTGGGGCTGATGCTTTTAGGTAGTCACATCATGGTCTTGTTGAACCATGTGTTAATTTACTACAAACACTCATTAGGATTCTTCTTTATATTTTCAAATTCAGCCAAGAGAAACCTTGGATCAATCCTAACACCATATTGAATTCTGAAAACATTCTGCATTACTTCCCATGAATTGATGCATCTAGCAAGAAGGGAATTAAACCATTTTTGAGTATCTTCTTCCAATGTATGCACAAACAACTTGATTCACACATCCTAATACTCAATCTCATAATATTAAATGATATTTTTATAATCCCTCATATGTTGATCATCCCTCATTACATTCTTCCCTTGGAATTTTTGGAGACATTTCCTAACTTCATGTGTAACCTCTTTTGGACAGCCCTCCATTTCATCAAAATTGATGGGTATGAATCTAGGAATTTTAAATGTAGGACATGCATTCTCCTTCTAGTATGTATACTTCACAATTGGTTCAATATGAGGTTTAAGAATAAATGTCAAAGGGATATGAGCGGGTGAATGAGGTGGACTAGGTGGATCAAATTTGAGAGGGGATTCAGCTAGTTGAGAAGGAGACAAAAAATAAATAGGACTATGTGTTTTAGAATCATTAGAAGAGTTATGATAGTCCTTAATGATGGGGTGGTTAACTAGGATTTCAATATTATCAAGACCCTAATGGTTCTAAGTGGCTGAACTTTGCCCTTTAATAGGCCTTCAAACTTGTCCCCTTCTTCTTTGAGGAATACCCAAGGGTGGAACAAGTCTCTTAGATGGGTCACCTCTGAAGATGATCTTAGTACTTCCATATTTTCAAAAAAGAATAAAATCAAAAATAAAAGTTAAAAAATACTAAGAATAGGCACAAATATTTCTTCAAACCAAAAAAAGAGTCAGAGTTGCCACTAAAATCAAACTTTTATATTACAATAGTTTATAAATTGTTGTGACACAAACTAAAAATAGACTTTTCTAAGCTTAATGAGATAAATAAAAAAGACACTTAAATTTTAAAAATAATTTTCAAAAGTTCTATAAAACCTTTCAACATGAAATATTAATAATTCTTTGTAATAGACTCAGCACAAGTCAGACTATCAAACCTTAAAAACTTCCTGGCACAACCCTAGTGGAGTGCTACAATGTTAATTAATGAGATAGTCAAATCAATGTAGAAAAAACAAAGAATATCACATGGTGAAACACTCATGGCTCTAGATCTCTTCAAGAGTATTTGATAACATGGGTAACAAGAATTTTTCCCCAATAATGGTTCTTATAAAGTGTTGGTTCCTAATTGTACACCTATATGATTTAGCCTTGCATATTTAAAGGAAATAGTAAATAGTGATGAAAAACCTAATAGAACATAATTATATCTAGAGGATGGTTTAGCATCAATAATGAACTACACTAAAAAAATGATTGGGATGCACCTATGAAGGGTATGGCTAGTTTCCTACTACTTTTGGCTCATCCTCAACCAAGGTGAGAGGACTATTGGGGTAGCTTGATCTCATGGAGAAATTTTACAACTTAATATCCATGAGGATGCATGACACAAGGGATAAATATGGCTAGAGCATAACCAAGTTTTCACACTTCATCTATAGAGGGTTGTCAGACAAACTACACAAATGTTCTAAGTAATACACAAACTACTAAAGACAGACGAAAATATGATTGCAGTCTTCCTCTAGAACAATATTCAACAATAAAGGGACTAAATAAAGAGTATAATTCTAATATTTTAAGGCACAAACTATACACACATTTTAGATATGTAAGCTATTAAGCATTTTCAAGGCAAGTACCACTTATAGTATGCAACACGGTGTGTTATTTATAGGGTAGCATAGGGTAGGATAAATTTATAGTTAATTTTAAAATGGAATGTGGTGTGTTGGTGGATTCCAAATAACAAATTATCTAATAGTATTTCAAGACAATTTTCCTTAGTAAATATGTAGAGAACTATTCAAATACAAGACAATGATAAACAACAAATAATCCCTGAAAGACTAGGGCATACATTGAAACTAGAATCTCAAATACTTTTTCTTGCTAAATTCATAAACCCAGGGTGCCCCTAAGAGGTATTTCAACAACACATTTACAATTGTAGCAACTGAGAGGGATTTATAACCTAGATGCATGCTCATAATGACAACTAGTAATGATAGACCCAAATATCCAATCAATATAAACTATAAACTATGTCATTGTATTTCATTACTAAGATACAATAAAGAACCACAAATATTTTCAATTAAATTGAAAAGAAATATTATAGACATCAACACTAAATAATGTTTCCATGGGGGTAGGCATCGTGAGATTGTTTTTTTGACAAGGGAGACATGAATATGCTCTCAATGCTATATAATAGTTGTACAGATGTAACCACCTTAACAAGGGAGACAAAGTCCACACACAATACTTGATCCCAATAAATTTTATATATAACCTAGACTTAGAGGAAATGGATGCCTAAAATAACCTATATCAACCAAAAAACCAACAATAACCAACATCTTTAAATAGAAGACAAATAACCTATTTATACTTTTTTAATCCTTCCCAAATCTAGGACTATGGGATTCAATTTACAAAATTTTCATAATGAACTTCTCCAATCTCATTAAGATTCTCTTAGCCAAAAAATTCATTTTTGCTATGCCTAATTTTTTTTGTATATTTGTAATAAATCATTATTGAACATGCCTTTACAATAAATGATGAAGACCTACAACAAACATTGAGCATACTATTTGATATGTTGGCTTAAAAAATCCTTTTACATGAGTATGGAGGGAGGATATTCGATTGAGGAGCCAATAAAATTTTGTCTTGATGTAGAACTACCTAAACATCCCCTTGATCACTCACTTGCATAATTGGAGGGAGAACATCATTTGAAAGACAAACATATTTTGTCCTCATGTATAACATATTTGGGAATGCTTTCCTATTACTTGACTTTAAAATCATGGATATTTCTAGACAAGAATATTTTCTTTGTGCACGCTAAAGGGAAATCTCATTACCTACAATGATGGCTCATGAGTCGATCTGATTATGACATGAAACTAAAATGATCCATGATTGTGATTGGAAATATTCACTTTTAAAATGGTAGTTAGACTTTATTTTACTCCTTGAACCATTTCCACATCTATGAAATAACCATCAATTTTAGCTTTGAACACAAATCTTACCACATATTGACACTTCACATTCCACCTTAGATCCAACTAGGCATCCACAAATCTCTAAGAGAAAATAATGACTCTCATCTAGACACTTATCACATCCTCATGTAATGTTAGCCCTTTGAAAAGTCTATCTTGGTGTGCACCATTGGATCTTCATCTCCTAAGCATACATGATCCATATATCTTACAATGAGATGTTTGATCTATAACTTTATGGCATACAACTGTGCCACTTGTCATGTCTACTATTTCCTATGGGATCCTTGACTTTTCAAACTTGTTTATGCACCATTAGATCTAAATGGGAAATCAAATGTAATCAATCATATCATGATCTGAGGGGTGGAGAATGATTCGATACTACTTCTTCCTTGGCCCCAAGGGAATTCCACTTGGTATCCTTATGGGCCTCCTATGTACCTAGTAGATAGTCAATCCTACTTTGAATATGATTATACCATGTGAAAGTGTCTCACTTAATCTTGATTACTATTGACTTATCAACTAATAGCTCATATTTTTGAATCTTTATAACATGCTCAAACTTTAGAACATGACCCAAAATCTCAATAATTGGTAGCCATGTGGGATTCTTGATTCCCTTTAACTATTCAGCCTTGATCATGCACTATCAAATTATCTCTCTCTAAATAAACATGTGCCATTAGATATGCCCCATTTGAAAATAAATGACAACTTTATGGGGTCTAAAAATGATGCTCGTATGACAATCCCAGACATTTGAATCCCAATGACTAGTCTCTGTAGCTTAAAATTGACATCTATGTGAATGTTAAAAATGTCTATGATATCATCACCTACATTTTAGAAATAATATTATGAGCACTTTATTCAGTAATAATTTTTTCTGAGTCTTTGTATTTGGCTTCCCTATTTACTTCAACACTTTTTCTTGCAACAAATCTTTTAGGCATTATGTTCAAACAAAATGTCTAAGTCAGTTTCCCTAAAATATTTGACTTTAGTACTTCTCCTAAAGAAATTCATTGGAATTTTTTTCTTAGGCAAAATGTCTGAAAGAAATAGATCTCTACCCAACATCAATTTTATCAAAATAATCTTTCATACACTTGAGCATACCCTTCAAAAAAATTGATAAGGGCACTTTCCCTATAAAATTATAATTTAGACTTATTGAAAGTGTCCTTTGGATCCCCTAAGAGTGCCCTTCGAGATATTTTGAAAGTGCCCTTCACCATTCAGACTTAACCTTCAAATTTTTTTCTCAGGGAACCTATCCTACAAAAATTCCCTTCAAACTTTTGGAATGGTCCTTTGAAGTCTTGAAAGTGCCTTTTGGAACTATTAAAAGTGTCCTCCATCTTATAAAAGTGCTTTTCAAGATTTGTGTAAGTGTCCTTCACACTTTGAAAGTGCCCTTTAGGAATTTTGAAAAGGAAAAATGCTCAAAGGAATTGATCCTTTAAAACTTTTTTATTGGTAAAATGACTCTTCAGGACTTTTACAAAGTACCTTTGGTTGAGATTTTTGTTTGGGCAAAATTCCCAAAGGGCAAGTTCCCTTTAGACTTTTTTCCATGGAGAAAAAGTCCAAAACAAATAAGACTTGGAAAATGAAATAACCCATAACAAAAGACCCAAAACCAATGAAATATCTATTTAGAACTTTTGAAAAACACTTAGATGAAAATAAATAAGACACTAAATTCATTTATAACTTTTTTAGTGGATAAAATGTCCAACAAGAATAAGTCTTTGGACATTTTTTTCGAGACAAAATTCTTGAAGACGTATTTTCATCAGACATTGTGTTCATTCAAAAGGATCAAAAATTCTTAGGAAAATAACACCTTCACAAAGAAAATACAAGACAAATAACTTAGCAAATTGTTTACATAGTCTTGACCTTTCAAAAGAACACATAGAAATAGAACTGGGGCTAATGACTTAACAATTGATACTCAACCCAAGTTGGACTTAGGCATTTTCATGGACAAGGGTCCAATTGCTCTAGTGAAATTTTGGGCACTAACACCCTATTCTAGTGGCATCTCTTAAACATGTTACCTATTTCATTGGATACCAATCTCCCACCCCTTCTCAACACCTTATGGATGTAGCCAATTTTTTCAACATTCATGATGTCAATGAGGAAAATGTGGCTATTAGGTTATTATCCATCTCTTTCAATGGTAAAGCTTTGGACTAGTATATAAACCTTACTGCTAACTCCATTACATCATGGTATAAATTAATATATGTATTGTGTAAAATATTTTAAGACAAAAGTGACCACTTGTCACTTGCAAAATAGTTAACCTCAATAAAAAGGGCTCCTCATGAGGTAATGTAAGACTTAAATACAAGGTTTCAAAGGGCATGGGATAAGATCCCAATCTCTATTAAGAATAATCCAAGCTTTGCTTTCCTTTACTATTTTAAATACCTAAATAATTACATTGCAATAATAATTTAATTTATGGTAGGAAACACATTACCGAATGCTTATAAGGTGGCAATCAGAGAATAAAATTATCTAGTACAAGCTATAAGCTTACACCTAGACTACCAATTCCTTTATTCCCTAAGATATAACCACCTATTTTAACATTCCTCCCCTTACTTCCAATCCTCCTATGTCAACTCTTTCTACCATAACTACACCAAAGAAATAAAAGGCTTCAACTAGTCAACCTAGTGACTCCCAAGAACATAAAAACTTTCAAGAGCTTAAGAGTATGTTTCAATCCTTGGGAAATGAATTAGTGAATGTGAAGAGGCATCAAGCCCAGTTTAATAGACCTCATCAAGATTCATATCAACCTCAATAGTAGTATTATCAAGCAAATAGGCCACCCTACAAAGGAAACTTCTAAAATCAAGGCCAACAACAAGGCCAAGGACAAGGGCAACCTAGATATAATAGGAAAAACATTTATAATCTAAATCCTACAAGAACTTCCAACACCTTGTTCTTTACTCAAAACAACATTGTTTTAGAGGTTGAGGGTACCATTCCTTGGAATCAATCATTTGGAGAATCCATTATTCCAAACACTGAGCTCAATCAAGTTTTCAATGATCAATGGTAGTAAGCTACTAATTATGGGTAAAATCAAGCTCTCATGGCTCAAAACATAGAAGTGCCTATCATTTCAAAAATGAAAAATCCTCAACAAGCTCAAGGTTCTAATAAATAACAATGCCAATTGGGTGGTATAATGGTTAATTATGAGCAAAAGGACTATTATGCATATAATCAGCAGGCTAGTCCTACCCAAACATACATTTTAGTTGTGGATAATATAAGGTTCAAAATAAGAAATATATATGGTAACCAAGGAGTTGTTAAAGAGCCTCTAACTAACACTCCATTAATATCCCATCCAGATGAACCTATTATTTCTCTAAAGGTTCCCATAACTCCAATAAATTAGAATCAAGGGAATACCTTTGTTCCCCAAAACTCACAAGTGCAAAGTACAATTATGGCACCCAAAGCACAACAAAAGGTTTGTGGTTTGCCCATAAACATTTTGGAACAAATGAAAGGGTATAATTTGAGTGTGCCAATGTTGGACATGATTTCCATGCCTAGACATATGGATAGATTTTAAGAAGGATTAACAAAGATAAAAAATTTTGAGAAGCCACCAAGAAAAGAAAATGTGATTCTCACCAAAGAAACAAGAGGAGAAAATGAAGGGTAATTAAGTAAGGTGGTCAAACCTCCTCCCTTATACATTTTTTTATCATTGGTGACTCTTTGGTACATAACTACTTATTAGATAGTGGAGATAGTACTTTAATGATGTTAAAGTCCATAGAAAATTAGCTTAGTCTTAAGTATGAGCCCCTATCTAAGGGAGTTTTTTAACTTGATGTATCTTCCACAAAACAATATGGTATTATAAAAGGACTCAACTTGACCCTACATGCTTTACCTAGTGTCTTAGTGGCTCAAGATGTGTTGATCCTAGATGTGCCTCCTTGTTTTACTTTATGCTTATCTATAGAATTCATAAAAAAAATAGGGGTTATCTAGCCAAAAATTGGTCATACATAGATTTTAGAACAAGTTATGGGACTAAGGTATCCATCAAATTTTAACCTATTTCACAATTTCACATTAGATCTTATGGGCCAGTTATCATAAACATCAATTGCACCATCCTTAATGAGGATGAACACTTGGTTGGTTAATAACTAAACACTTATCCTGAGGAGATACCTGATATGTTCTTGGATGAGTTATGAAATGATAAAAAGTTAATTGGCACCTTGGAATGTATTTAGGAAAGAGATATGGGTGTATACTATTTGCATGAGAAAAATAATTCCATGCTATCTCTCACTATGCCATAAGAAGACTCTAATGGATTGTGGAAATTATTATATGATGGATCAAGGTGAAAACATGGAAGAGGTGTAGGTGCAATCTATTATCCCTCTACAATGATAATTAATTCTCTTCATATAAGTTCCAATTTAGTTGATTTCATAATGTAGCTGAATATGAGGGTCTTCTCCATGGCTTTAAATGAGCAAGTAAAACATGGATCAAGCAGTTGTAAGTGTATGGAGAGAGTAGGCTGATAGTATATTAGGTTAGAGGCTAAAATATTACCAAAAACCCCTTGATGAAATCTTACAAATATAGAATGCGAGACATAATTGAGGAGTTTGATGTCTTTAACATCCAAGCAGTGCCAAGCAACTAGAATCAACATGATGATAGGTTGGTAGGTGTGGGAGCTTAATTTGATGTCCCAAAGGAGTTGAAAAAGACCAAAGTGTATCCATATCTCATAGTGTTAGTAAGACTGTCAATGCCAGACAATGAATCCCATTGGTAGGTCTTTGATAATGATAAGTATTTTTGCTTGTTTCTTATAATAGGGAGTAAAGTTTTCCTCAATGAACCAAGAAAAGCTTCAACATTAGTATGACGAGAAAATTGTTTAGCTGAGATCTAATAAGCTTCCTAAATTATTGGTCACCCTTAAATGTATTTTCCATGAGGGAGATCATATGAAGAGAGACAAGGAAGTAATGTCAACTAATGAAGAGAACTATGAAAGAGTTCTTATCCTTAAAGACAATCTCCTCAATCTTAGAAATTTAATCACCTCGACTAAAAGGAATGTTTTCATTGAGATTTATAGAGAATATTTAGACAGATTTTCCTGGGAATATAGTAACCTGAGAGGTTTTGATCCCAGGTTAGCCCAACATACTATAGAATTAGAGGCTAATGCCAAGCCTGTCAGGTAGAATTAAAGGCCTATCAACCCCAAAATTGAATATATTTTGAGGAAAGAATTGACAAAATTTATTTAATCCAATATCATCTTCCCCATCAATCACTCCTGATGGGTCTAAAACTTAGTGCCTGTAAGGAAGAAGAATGGTGAGATCAGATTATGTGTTGATTTCATGGACCTAAATAAAGTCTCCCTAAAATATCATTACACCTTACCATCCATGGAGAAAATCCTTCAAATAGTTTTTGGTTCAAAATACTTCTCTCTTTTGGATGGGTATTAAAGTTACAACCAAGTACTAGTAAGAAAAGAAGATCAGTACAAGACTACCTTCACCATAATATAGGGTACATATGCTTATCAAAAGATGCCTTTTAGATTTTCAAATGTTAGGGCAACTTTTCATAGAGCCATAGACATGGATTTCTAAGGATTACTAAATTAGATGGTGTTGGTATATTTGTATTACATCATATTCTTCTCCAAGAAGGCTAGTGAACAATTAGATCACATGAGGTTGATTTTTGAAATGTGTAGAGAGTATGGAATCTCTTTAAATCCAAATAAATGTGTGTTTACTATTCATGAAGCCAAACTCTTGGGATATATTATCTCAAAGTAGGGATTGGATATTGACCCTAATAGAATAAGTGTCATCTTAGACTTATCTTTGACTAAGCATAAGAAAGGACTCTAGAGCTTCCTTAGGAAAATAAATTTTATGAGAAGGTTTATACATGGTTTTGCAAACTTGGTCAAACCCATCACTACCATGCTGAAGAGGAACCAAGTGTTCATTTAGTTAAATAAAGGTAAAGTAGTATTTAAGATAATCAATAAATCCACTACCCAAGCACCCTCGGTCATGAATCCTAAATTTTTAATGGATTTCATATTGTACAACTTTGCAAATGTTGATAATATATCACCTATGTTGATACAAAATAATGGTGAAAGACTTGAGTAGCTAATCAATTATTTTAGTCAAGGGTTTGAAGGATATGATGTGAGATAAAATTTTATAGAAAATCAAGATCTAGAAGCCTTGAGAAGCCTTAAAAATTTTAGGCCAATTCTCTCCAATAGTAAGGTCTATCTTATGGTGACTCATCCTGGACTGAGGGACCTCCTTTTCAAAAAAGACTTGAATGAAAAGAGGGATGGTTGGTTTACCAAGATCATGGAGTATGATGTGGAGATCAAAGTCACTAAGCAAGTAAGAGACAAAGGCTTATGTGAACATATTTTTGATGATCTTCTAAAAGATAAAATTTCCATGTTAACATAAGATAACTCATAGACCGATGCACCTCCACGTCACACTAGCTGGATCTAGGATATGACACATTTCTTGGTAATAGGTAAGTGCCCTCAAGGTATGGATAGGATAAAGAGAAGGTATTTTAGACTTTATTCCATACCTTATGAATTTATTAATGGAGTTTTATTCAGTAAGGACCTCAATGAAGTGCTTCTTAGGTGCATTGATGATAATTAGGTGACAAATCTCTTAGATTAATTCCATGATGGGACTATAGGAGGCCATTTTATTCTAAGAACTATAGTAGTAAAGGTGATGAGAGTTGGTTATTACTATCCTATCCTTTTCAAAGATACCTATGCATGGGTCATAAAATGCCAAAAGTGTTCTCTATTTATAGGTAAAAAAATATTGGTAACCATTCCTCCCAACCCAATTTAGGCAAAGCATCCCTTCATGTAGTGGGGTCTAGACCTTATAGGGATGATCAATACACCTTCTAATTTAGGACATAAATGGGTGCTTACTACTACTAACTACTTCACTAGGTGGGTAAAAGCAATTGCCCTTAAGGAAGCCAATGAAATAGAAGTATTGGAATCCTATGATATCATAGTGACCAGTTTTGGTATACCAACCACAATAATTTAAGATAACACCTTAACATTTATTGACATGAAGGCAAATGAATAGGCATTTAACTAGGCATCTACCTGAGTACAAACTCAAACTACTACCCCCAAGGTAATGGATTGGTAGAGTCAACTAATAAGAACTTGATAAGGATTATCAAGAGGACTATGGAAGAGAACTAGAGAGTGTGGCACACCAAGCTAAGGATAGCCTTATGGGCTAATAGAGTGACTCCCAAAGTTTCCATTTGTAACTCACCATTTGTCTTGGTGTATGGGATGAAAGATAAATTTCACATCTCTCTTGAGTTATCTACCTTAGAGATATTCCATCAACTTGAGTTGATGGAGATTGAACCTATGAGTGTAAGGATAGTAGAGCTCATAGAGATTGAAAAATCAAGGGACTTTATAATGAAGACATTAAATTCACATCAAGCTCAAGTCAAGAAATCCTTTGACAAAAGATCTAGAGCAAAGGACTTCAAAGAAGGGGATCTAGTCCTCAAGTGGGATTCAAATAAGGAAAATCTAGGAAACCATACCAAGTTTGATAGCTTATGTAATGGCCCTTACTTGATCCATATATGCAAATAAGATAATGATTTTTAACTTACCTAGTTATATGGAGAGGTATTACCCATCTAATAAATGACATTCATTTAAATCATTGTTATTATAAGATTTTGTAGCCATTGTAATATATTAGAATAGTTTTTCATGCTTTCTTATAAGTGCCTTGTGTACATTTCTTTTCTAGTCGTGTGTTACCTTCCATAAGTGCCTTGGGCCCATTGATATTTTTTTTATTTGGTTTTTTTTTCTTTAAAATGAGTTTTTTATAAGGGGAAAACCTTATATCAATTTTAGAATGATTTCTATAGGAAAACTCATGACTCTATTTTCCTAATGGATTAGACAAGGCAATTAGGATTTTTCATAGTAGGCATACAATCTTAGGAGGGTGCTAGAAATGTTGGACAAATTTCACCCACATAAAGATATTTTGATTGGATTTAGTTTTAATAGTTGAGTAGGGTCCTTATTGATTGAGTGATCCAATAGTGGAGGATCCAAAACTTTTTCATGGTGTTTATGGCATCCAATGGGAATGAAGTAGGTTTTCTCAAAGTCTCAAATATTTATCAGAGCCTTGATGGGTCCAAAGATTATTAATACAAGCTTAGAATAACTAGACCATCATGGTAAGTCATGCATGAATGAATAATTCAATATCATTATGCATTTACTAAATGAACTTTGGAGGCCTCTCATAGCCAAAGGATCACATGGAGACTATGTTTTTCATGCCTTGAATATTCCCTACAAATTTGGTATCTTGATGAGTTTACTATCTCAAGATATAAGCCTTAAAATTTCATCTAGTATTATGGGATGTGCATGGGGGAGTCAATTTAAAGTCACAAGAAATAGATATTTGAATTAAAATATTTCAAACGGATCCTTAGTTTACACATGGAAATGATAAGTGTCTAAATCGTGTAATCTTGAGTCAAAATCTAATAATATGTGGATAAAAGTTTGAATCGGTCAAACCATTAACTATCAATGACATACATTAAATCATGCAAAGGTAGATTAATGATGAGAGAAAAGTTAATAAGTTAGTGGATCCTATGGAGAAACATGGAGATGCAAAGTGTCACAATCATATCTAATTTAAGGATAAATGGTGTGCATCTAAGCAAGTAGATCAAGATCAATGGAACATGTTCAACCATGGATAAAAGATTGATGGTGCAAGCAAGGTCAAAATGTCAAGTAGCTTATATTAAATAGAAGATCACCATGTGGCATAAAATCATCTTCTGATTAGAAATTTAATTTTAGGATCCATAGAAGACATGTAGGTATGATAAGTGTCACAATATAGAGACACACGTCAAAAGTAGTAATAATCATATTTTAAAATATGATAAATAATGTGGTAAAGATGCCACATAAGTGGACACATAAAATCACTGGACTATGTAGACCTAGGTAGGTGACTACATATAGCTAAGAACAAACATGATATAGGTCAAGCTAGAGTAGATATTTTAATTTTGAGGATGACATTAAAGATTAGTTTGGACCTAGTTTTAGGGTTTATAACTTGTACACCCTATTCATTGAGATTGCAGTAATGTTTCAAAACTATGTTCATGGTCATTTCAAAGAGATCCATGTGTATAATGAGTTACCAGCTTCCACAAGTGTTTAGAGGAAAAATTAGGTCTTTATAATCCTAATAGAGATCAACAGTGGGAAACTATTTGGTGAAATGAGATCAATCAGCCTGGTGGTTCTTCATCGATATTATAGATATATGAAAACCAATAAATTGGATTGGTTTTCATCTATAGTAAACCTATGTTTAGGTTAGGGGTATATTTATTATTATGGAGGAGTGTCTCATCCTTTTATATAGTCATATCCTTGACAAGTAAGTACCTACATCCCTTCAAAAATATCCATAGTCATGGCTCTATCATATCCATAGATATGAGTATTTTGTCCTTGTAATGAAGCTAAGTGGAAGATATAATAGAGTTCCAAGATGAATATCTAGTGGTTTGAGATTGTAGTTAGAGAATTCAATACATTTTTCAAGTTTTTCAAAGATTTTTCTTTCTTAATATATCATGACTCACCATCCTCATCAAGTTCTTGTCTTCTAGCATGGTTCTCAGCTAACTAGAAGGCTTGAAAGCTATTTGGACAAATGAAGGTTATTCTGTCTAGGATGTATTAGCCATGATTAGATCAAAATTAAGTTGAGAATTAATTGAAAGGTGGTGGTAGTTAATTTATGCTCTACATTCTCCTTCTCTCTCCCCTTTTTTATCCTATATCTTCCATTTTCTTCCCCATTATAAGGGCTCTCAAATTTTTAGATATATATCTCTCTCTCTAATTTTTGATTTACACAAGTACTCTCTAATGTTTGAATAACAAGAGACTCTAATTTTATAAGGCTAGACCCTTGTCAAAAAAAATTATGAATGACCTTTTGAAGTAATATAGACTTTATTTACCTATCTCTTATCTTTGAACTATGTTTAATAAGCTTGTGCATGATGGCGTTCTGAAGGAGAATCTTCCATATCCAATATCCTTCTTTCTTGCCTATTTTAGCACCTTTTCAAGTTAGTTTCAGGTATATACTTGTGTTATTTCTACCATTTATGTAATCTTAGTGTGGATCTTAAAAAGACCTCTTTGTTTCATTCATTGCCTCCTTGACCTAGTTCATGAAATACTTATGCAATCAGTTAATTTTTGAGATTGTGTGAGCTAGCATTATCTTATGATTCATCAATTTTTACTTCATGCTTAAGTGAATTCTCATTAAAATTTGGTGCATCACCTTTTTATCTCTCTTAGTAACCCTCTACCCCTTATTTAACCCTTTTATAAGTAGAAACATTAGTATAGGTGATCCATCAAAAATAATTTGGCCTTATCTAGATCTTTAACCCCACCATAAGATACCCACAACCTAGGGTTGTCCCAATATTATGGTTACGAGTGGATGAGATTGAATAAATCCTCTATAAGGATGAAATTATAAACTACAATAGTAACATTATGCTAAAATATTTATAGGGAACCATATTGCCAAGATGCATAAATCATTGTAGGATTAAGCCTTACCATCTTTAATCTCCATCAATCTATGAAAATTATGAGT
The DNA here is from genome assembly GCA_037957365.1 of Torreya grandis. Lineage (NCBI taxonomy): Eukaryota > Viridiplantae > Streptophyta > Pinopsida > Cupressales > Taxaceae > Torreya > Torreya grandis. The sequence goes on along the minus strand of JARHVA010005821.1, from coordinate 778,211 downwards.
GGGTGTTGAGTGGCACTAGGTAGTTAATGTTGTGTATTTTTATTTTGTTGTTTTATTTTATTAGGTTAGAATGTTGTAAAGTGTTTTCATAGTCTCACATCATAACATCTAAGAAGAGGCTATGGTTAAAATGTGAAATCACATTTCAATGACAAATCATAAGGATATCTAGATATAGCTACATCAATTTCAATTAAGTTTAGGAAAGTGACAGTGACAAGATAGGTATAGCATAAGCACCACTAATGGTCATGTAAGACCATTATTGATGCATTTTTTCAAAATATTACATCTTATTTGAGGTAGATCATGTTGGGATGTGATATGTGGATTCATTAAATAAATTTTATAGAAGTGACATAAGGTCACATTAAACACATTCTATGGGGTAAATTAAATATTTGGGATACAAAAAGGTCACTATTAAAGTCAAAATATTAAAGATGAGGAAGAGCACTCTTACACACAAATTTAGTACATTTAAAGAGGTTAGAAAGAGAAAATTAGGCATAAAAAGCTATAAAATGAAGGATATGAACAACGTCAAAACATTATAGACTTTCATGAACAAGATTATTATATTATCTGCTCTTGATATACTCTCATGCATAAAAATCAAGACCTTGTTTTTTGATAGAAGAAACCAATCAAATAGTGTAGATTATAGGTATAGTTATAGATAGGATCCAATTATTTATCCTGATTATACATGTATATATGTAAGAAATGGGGATTATACTAGGTCTTCAACAAACCAAATACAATGACCTAGATCCTTTTGACTTTATCAACACAATTAGGTGCACAAATAGGAGCTCTTACACTTTAATAGCTTCTTTAGGGTTTTGATGCAAAGAGGCTAATCAAGTTACCTACATTTGGTAAATTGTATGAGGTCATGCATACCTTGTTAAGTAGATACAAATAGGGTGATATTCATGTGTCCCAATATATCACCATCTAGAATCAATGCATAGACTATGGTGAGAGCCATAGGCCTCCTAAATTATGGAAAATTTTTATTGCCATATAAGTCCACCACACTTCCATTTCATTTAATTATTTAGGAGAATTTTCATACTAGGGTAGGTAGAGGAACCCCATTTGACTCCATTGAGGATGTTGCATTATGCATTCTGGTAGAGTGTGTAACAAAGACATTTTAGTAGATAATGAAGTAGGCCAAGTAGGAAACAAAAGGAGCAATTGACATTATGTATCACATGATACACCTGAATGAGAAATTCAATTAGCCAAATTTTATAGCATCTAAGCTTACCACTAATGTTAATAATGTACTTTAAAGTAGCTCATAAAATTTCTAATATCAATTTATAATTTTATTGTTATGCTTCACCCAATGGAAATCCCCACTAGTCCAAGTTAATGTTACTATGAAATTTTGGCCTACATTTCCCTTGCAAGCATCATTTAGACTAAGACATGGCAATATTATCATTAACTAGGGTGGTTTAACACATGGTGACTTTAGGCTCTAATTTTTATCAAGTTATACCCTTGAATTCTATAGGATGTCATGCAATATTTGGGGTAGCATGCAATAGTAACTAAGTTTTACAATGGTATTAAAATCAAGGTGCATGAGTTGGCCACACCAACTATGAATCCAATTCCATTTTTAATCACAATAGTTGAAGCATAACCTAAGTATAGAGGTAGATATTCCTAGCCTCAATATTGGTGTATCATATTCAAACCATCCCTATAGGTGTATAATGACTTGGGTAAGAGCAAGCACAACCACATCCATATATACAAGCACATGCCTCACCATAGTAATCTATAGATCCCCCACAACAATAAAAAGGCAAATAAAAGAGACCTGTGTAGAGAGCCTCACCATAACCATTTAAAAAGATATCAATGTCAACCAAGTCTTGGTTGGATAACCCTCATGTGCCAAGGATAACTTATGAGTGTGATCTCATAAAGTTTGTGGTTTAAGAATAGGAAGTTCTTCAATTCATGATCAAATACATCAACCAAGAGGTCTACAATAAGGAGGAAGAGATGGAATTATTTTTATGGAAAGTAGTGTGTACTTACCAAGTGTAGAATAAGGTAAGTAGATACCTTTAGATTTACATTACGAAACCCCCTCCCTCTATCATAATGGATATTATAGGTCAATAAAAAAATTAGTGAAAACTTGAGGCAAAAAATTTCTAAACAAATCCAAAAGTTAGTTCATTGCCTCTATAGAGTATAGATCCACTAGAGTAAGGAAGCCTATTACAGCCATAGTTTCTCAATCAATATGCACATCATTGGGATAGACCTTCGACCACTATGCAAAAAAATATGGTATCTTTTGGAAATATAGGCATAACAAGTACTACCCATCAGGTGAAGTCTATAGGCACAAGGAGACACAAGGATACACTTGTTCCTCTAGTTGAGTCCAAAAATATTTTCATGCATAGAGGCATGGTTATGAAATATAAATATTTAGAGCACTTATAATTAGATACAAAAATAGACGATGTTGATATAATGGAAGGACCCCCATATACCATTGTGCCTGATCCATCAAAAAAATTGGAATCTATACAAGATACCCTAGATCCAAAGGAAGAGGCTACAAATAAAGAAGAGAGGAAATAGAGAAAATTAGAGATCAAAAAGAAGAAAAAGGCCACATAATAAGCAAATGTGAAGGAAGCCCAATATGTCCAACAAGAAACTACATAATAGTAATAAGATAAATAATGTGCTAAAGAGGAAGAATAATATAATAAGTCTTAATAAGTGAAGGTCAAGAAAAAGAAGGTTAAAGAAGCTCAAGATAAGAGAAATAAAGCCAAGGAAGTAGAGGTTAAAAATAAGAGAGTGAAAGAAGCAAAGGTTGTATAGAGACAAGATGAAGCAGAGTCTCAACAAAAAAAGCCAAGAAAGTGGAGGCTAAAATAAGGGAGTAGGAAGAGATAGAATGTAAGGATCAAGAGGTGAAAGTTACATAACAAAAGAAAATAAGAGAAATATGCTAGATAAGAGTGCTAAAAGGAGAAGGAAAAAAATTTCAAATTAGAGGCACAAGATACCAAAGAAAAAGTTGACGCTAATGCCAAAGCTAAAGCAAAGGTTGATGTTAAAGCTAAGGCTGAGGTAGATGCTAAGGCCAAAATTGTGGCCAGATCCAAGGTTGAGGATGAGTCCTAAATTCATCTTGAGGTCACAAGAAAGGCTTAAGATGAATTTTAGGCATAGATTACAAAATAAAATGAAGCTAAGGAAAAGTTAGAAGTAGAACATGTAGCATCCCATGAGGATGCAACCCAATAAACTACACTAGAAGAGACTTCACTATCAAAGTTTCACCCCTCTACCCAATGGTTGTGGGATGTCCCTAACACATCATCTCATCACAACACTTGTTTGCTTCCCTTAGCTCCATTTATGCCAGCTCCTACCTTAATCATAGACATATCCACCATAATTGCTCCTACTTTCATAGAGACATCTTTAGATTCTTCTCAACTGCCATTATCCAAGAAAATTGAAGGAGCAATTGTATTCCAAAAATCTATTGTGTAAAAGGCTTCAAACTTAGAATAAAAAAAAAATTCCACTATGTGAGGAGAAATTAGAATAAGAAAATAAAATTACTAAGGCTAGGCATCTCATCAATACTACTTTTCCTACTCTAGTTATGAAAGTACTTCGTGATCAAGTAATGTCTTATGACAAACAACTCACTACATTTTTGACTTATCTAATAAAGGATTGGATGAGCACACAAAAATTACTCATACTGTGTGCCAATGGTAGGCTATCCAAGTTGAAACATAAATCATTTGAGAACTACTAGAGGAATATGTATAGGTCTTGGATACTATTTTACATCAAGATAAGTAAATAGCCCAAGGAATTATTAATTGGAGGCATCACCTTGACAAATCCTTGGTTATTATGAAACTATATTTCATAACCATAGATAAGGTTGTAATGAGTGATCAAATGGATACTAGATAAACATTAACCAATGCATTTCAATAGTTGTTAGATGTTAGGGATACCATGATGAAGAATCTCTAGCTCTAGTAGAAGGAGGTGATGCACAACACATTTTTTGCTATTCAATCCAAAAGTTGTTTAGACATGTTGGATAATATTATGTTAGATATTCATCTTAAGTTATCAAATTCCATATCCTTCCTTACCATCATAGAATAAGAAGATGTCCAAAATTTTATGCTCATTTAGATTCTATTGCACAAGTACTTGATAATTGGAAATTTCTCAAGCATGAACTCTTGTGAGTTAAAATAGATATTATTCATATCATATACTAACCTAATTTCATTCCATCCTAGGATCTCTAGGCAATTTTTTAGATGAAAAAGTTGGATATAAAGGCACAATCTAAGTAGCCACAACCTACACAACCACTTGGCCAAACTTTGGCACCAATTATATAATAGGCAAATGCATAGTTAAAGTTTTTAGTTTAAGAAAAAAAAGTATTTATAATAATCATAATCATTAGAATTAGAAGTTGGTTGAAAAACCCTAACTAGGAAGGCCACCTAGTCAAGTTAGTCTATAGAAAACTAAAAAAGGTGGTAGGTAAGTATGATACTTAGTTGAAAACCCAAAAGGGTGGCTAAGTAGTGTGCAAAGGGTTAAAACTAATAAATGACACTTGGAATTATTACTACCACTTTTATTAAAGGCTAATATTTTCCAAATTTAGCCAAGATTAAAGTTCAGATTTTGTCTTACGATGAAACTACAGTTTAAGTTTGAGAAAGTGTTGGATGTAGAATAGGGCCTAGACACATATGTTTTGGGTATCATTTTATAATATATATGATATTTTTGATGTCTTTGACCTTGTTATCCAAGAGATAGATATAATAATTCCAAGAGTCTTTCTTTTTGTATGTTAGAAGGCTAGAATGTTAAGAGACATATCCATGTAAAAATCTATATATAGTCCTCTAATATAATGGAATATGGTTCTGATGCATGATATATATTAATAAACTAATTTTTTTATTGTTTTCTTAAGATTATTCTTACGTATTCCAAGTGCATAATATTTACTCTATTTTTCTTAAGCTTGTTTTATCTTATATTATGTTTATGTTCCAAAATTATTAACATCAGGTTAGTTTATATTTATATTTGTTTTTGTATATAAAATTGAATATTATATAAATTCACTCATGTTATTATGATTATCTTCCACTTCTTATTATGTAATTTATCCTTGTAATTATCATGTTCTAGAGAAATTCCAAGAAACTATGCTAACATTTTGAATATGCACATAATTGGAATTATCTTTCAAGGTATCTATGAGGAGATACCTTGAAGGGATTTTTAATACCTTTGAGTGTAACCTAATACATGTTTTAAATGTAAAATTTATCTCTTATGAGATACATTTCAAACATGCATTAGGTTACCCTTAAAGGTATTACAAGTCCCTTCAACATATCTCCTAGGAGATACCTTGAAAGGTCTTGTAGTACCTTAAATGGGTCTCCTAGTAGATACCTTGAACATGCACATGATTGGGATGTTCTCTCATGGTATCTCCTAGGAGATACCTTGAAGGGCCTCATAATACCTTCAAGGGTACCCTTATGTAGGTTTTAAATGTATTTCCTGGGAGATGTATTCAAGGTACCCTTGAAAGTACTGCAATGCCCTTTAAGGTATCTTCTAGGAGATACCTTGAATGGTCTTGTAATACTTTCAAGGGTTCTCATAATAGATATCTTGAACATGTACATGATTGGAATTTTATTTCAAGGTATCTCCTATGGGATACCTTGAAGGGCCTTGTATCACCTTCAAGGGGTCTCCTAGTGGATACCTTGAACATGCATACAATTGGAATTTTATTTCAATGTATCTCCTAGGAGATACCTTGAAGGGAGTGTTAATAACTTCCATGTTGATTATAAACATCTTTTTAATGGATTTTATATAACCATGGCATGTAAGGGATAATTGATTTATGTCTTTATGACTGAATGAGCAGAGATATTCAAAAAGAATAAATGAAACATATTCAATGGAAATTCAATTTCTATTCATTAATATGAATTGATTATTTTAAGATTTTTGAAACACTAATTATCTATTTTGTTAAGGTTTAAAGGTGTTTTTTAATATGTCATTGATGTTTAATTCACTACAATTTATAATAATCTATCTTGTTTAGAGGTGCTTTTAAAAGTGGTTACATTCAAAAATATAAGGTACCATCCTTAGAACTTGACTAAGGTTATTTAATCAAGGTTTTTTGAAGTATAGTCTAGCTTTAATTGTGAAAAAAATCATGTTTGGGACTATGTAATACCTTAATCTTAAGTTTTAGATTAAATTCTAAATCTGATTTTGTGCTCAAGGTTTACAAATTTAGCCTTACCACTTTTTTTATCTCATAGATTTCTAACTTTTGCACCTTTTTATTTGGTAGGAACCTTGATGTTATCTTAGATTCAAATTACACATGATAGTGTAACATGAATTGGTGAATCAGTCACATATATTTAGGACTTTGTCACATATCTTTCTGCCTTTGAAAATCTAAGTGTCAACATGACACAATATGATATTTCCACTTGTCACCTAGTCACAACATTCTAACTTATGAAGAAGTTACAAAGTTTGTGACCCCACAACTAAATTGAAACATGAAATTTGGTGTCTAATCATATCCTTCTAAGGTATCTATTATTTTCTAAGTTTTTTAATAATGCAATCCTATCGCATCATGCCACTTCACACTCGATTGTGCCCCATAGTAAAAATGTAATATTTTAATTTCATAATATAGAGATTGCATGACACGATGACACTTAGTAGTAAGTCACTTAATATTAAGTATATATATGTTATGTTGAATCCATATAGTGTTTAGGATCAATAGGCTTAAGACATGTGGACCCATATCTTGTGGTAATACTATGATCAAAGGAAACTATGAAACCTAATGACTGCATGATCAAATTAAAATGCAACACTTGGTGTAGTCTTATATCATTTGGGTCCATTAATAATTTCATATAACAAACAAATGAGACAATAATAACTTGACACTTGAAAACCAGAAAACGTTTTGAGGCTACATTAGTAAATGGATGAAAGGGATCAATTCATGTGATAATTGAAATTAAGTGATCCAATCAGATGATGACACTTGGAAAAGTGTTGTGCAATCCACTTAGATGTTTTATATTTAGATTAAAATGATAAAATGCTTTAGAGGGTGATAAGTGTTAATTACATGTCAAAAGTAGTACCTAGGTGGCTAAAGTGTACACAAAGTGTTGATACTAAGCATGAATTAAATATTGATGGGACTTATTCCAAGGGATATAAAACCAAGTCACTTCACTAAAAAATCAATCCTATGATGATAATACATGTATAAAAAACAAGGGTAGTGATTGGATGGTTTATTAAAGTAAATTTTTGATGGTAATGTGGCAACCAAATTTATGAAAGATGACATAAAAGACAAATGAGTTAGAATAGAAAAATAAAGCCACCTTACCAGAAGAAACTATCACCAAAGTAGAATGGGTAGTTGAGGCCATCTTTGATACTCTAAATACTTTAGCTCAATATAAAGTAAAAGGAGATGAGATTTATAAAAAAAATTATTCAAGTATAAAATACCTATGGGAATTATGATAGAAAAGTTATCATCTTAGTTAAGTTGATTATGTTGAAGTAAATTGAAGAATTGAACTTGGTACCCTTAGAATATTTCAGAAATTCTCAGTCCTACATCATTGGAAGGAGGAAATACTTAAATCAATGGATTGATGATATGAGATCCTTAGTCTAGTATCTTACTCAGCAAGGTGACAAAGTTATAACTCTACTCAAGGAGGCTGAAATCAAACACCTAGAAAATAGATATGGTACCATCGTCAGCAAGGATGCTTTCAAAGCACAACTCTAGAATTTCATTATCAATTTTAGGAAATAGGCTCTGAATTGAGAAGTAACATTTTTACAAGAGATGGTGGAGTTTCCATCATCATCTAATCAAAGAATAGAGAAGTAAATGTCAATCAATGAAGTTGTAAGACCTCTCTTAACTAAACACAATGCAATGTTAAATTTCATTATCAAACTACTAAACAAACCCATCATAGACCTAAAATTGATTGACAATGATTAAAAAAAGTGCTCTAGGGCATGGAAGGAATAAATAAAATCTAAAAAACATGTGGATAACTAACCACAAATGGTCACCACAAAAGTTTCTTCCTCTTTAACCCCTCTATGAGTTTCTTCTTCTTCAACTACACTAAGAATTATTTCCTTTTCATCCACTCTAGTTTCACTTTCCTCTTATGCTATATTGGGAGCTCCATCATCATCAACAATAGCAGGATCTTAATTTACAACCTCAAGATCAAAATATCCATGTTTTAGGCTATTTATTTGATAATTTTCATGTTCTATTTCCAATCAATATGTTGTAATAAAATTCCCTATTTGAATAGGGAATATTTTTTATTTTTAGAACATGACAAAATTTTATCTAGTGATAGTTGTCATGTATTCAGTTCTTTTATAGCTAATGAAACCATCTCAAGCATTTGAAGAGGAATATATATATATATATATATATATATATATATATATATATATATATATATATATATATATATGGCTTTCCCTCCTCATTTGTTTTCTAGAACATAACTTTGTGGAATTAATGCAAATAAAAAGAGGAATTCTAGGAATTTGTTCATTATTTCATTGCTTTCCATATTTTCTTGTTTCTCAATCTTTATAAATGATAGATGGTTTTAGTTTTCAATTTTTAAAAATGAAAATAGTGATTCTAATGCATCTTGTTAGTTTGTGCTTTCTGTTATTCTAATAAAATTTGTCTATATATGCTTTATTTCTCTTTTATCTGCAAAAAAATCTGCTTAAGGTAATTTATTTTGGGTGGCCATTTTTTAGGACATACTTCTTAGATATGTACATTTTATTCACCCTAAAGTCACCATTGCATTTAAATCACTTTGATTCTAGCACTAGAATTTCATGAATGCTAGTTTTATTTACACTTTCAACAGAAAGAACCAAATAAAATATGTTGGTCTTTGTTATTTCAACATAAATCTTCTTTTTTACTCAAACTCTCTTTCCCTTTCTAATTTTTTTGACTTGAATCACCTTAGTTTATTGATCACTATAAATATTCATCTACTTGTTCGAGTTTGGGAAATAGTTGGAAAAAATATAAAGAAATTTTCACCATAAAATATATATATATATATATATATATATATATAATATATTATGCCACTAAAAAGTTACTATTGTCCATAAAATAGGGTCTACTTGTAGGATAAATTTGGTAGTTATATAATCATTCTATCAAAATTAAATTAAGCCCTAAGGTCTTTTAAGACCTACACAACAGACTAAGATATATTACTCTACTTTTAGCATTTCATCCTTGACATAGATGCACATATGTCCCACTTCTTATTCTAGCACTCCATTCAATAAGGTTAACTTGACATCTATTTGATGAACCTTCCATTTGTGTTGAGAATAAATGGTTATGATTGTCCTCACCATTTCTAGCCTTGTTATAGGTACAAACATCACATTTTAATCACATCTAGGCCTTTGCTTGTATCCCTTCACAACTAGTATTGCTTTATGCCTCTCTATCTTGCCTTTAGGAGTGGTTTTTGTCTTACACACCCACTTGAATTGTATGACCCATTTTTATTTTGGAAGGTCAACTAACTCCCAAGTTTGATTTCTCTATGGTAAAAAAAATAGAATTTACAGGCCCAAGTGGGAAGTAACCAACAACACTAATTAAATCAAAATACTAAGACTATGGGGATAGTCCATACTAAATAATAGTTCTATAAATGCACTAAATAAACATTTAAGAATAGATAAAATAGGGAAGGGTAGAGTTATAACATTAAAACATAGAATTTTCATATATTAAATTAACCTAAAATACTATAACTTGTTTATAATGCATAAAATTATACATCTACAGCTGTTCACAAGACTCACAAAAAACATCAATCCATAAATTAATAGCTTGGGTTGACCATTCAAAACAGAAAGAGCATTTAAACATAAATGGGTCCTTATGAGGTTATAAGCTGGTCCTTTTGGTTGGTCCATATGATTATCTATAATTTTTTAGATCTAAAACTATTAAATATATTGGTTTCTAAGATTATTTGATTACAGTTATTAGAAAATGTCAGCTTTACCCTCATTTTCTCCATTTGGATCCTTATTGGTTTTCCACACACAAGGAAATAATTAATAATCAATATCAGTAAGTGATAAACAATCCTAATCTCCACCATTTCATAATAAAAATTTAGGTAGACTATCTGAATCTCAGTGATTTCATAACATACAATGGTAAATAATTAATAAAAGGGTGAATTCAATACAAACAAATCACACATTTTATAAAAAGAAAAAATATATTAATTATATTTAAATATTAAATATCTAAAAATAAGTATCTGTAGAAATGATAGCAACAACTATGGTTTACACTTTAGACACTCTACAACTTGCTATGTTCTGATCTATCAGTGCTTTACAATGTATGCTCAAAAAAATTAGGAATATGTATCTAGTCAGACATGTTCTATAGTTTTTTTTACTCTTAAAAATGTGTTTAAATTATACAGACCCCATTTTGTAAAGTAAATTTCAATTTCAATTTTTTTGGGGACTCCTACCTATTTATGAATGCAAATGCACCTCAGGAGTAGTCAATTACAATTGAAGTCAAGTGATATATTTAATATATTAAAATGATATATATATATATATTAAACATATAATATATATATACTAAAAATATATTATATTTTGTAATATAATATTATAATATTATATATTATATAATATAAACTTAAGTACATTATACTCAAATATATAATTAATATTTGATTTATAAACTATATTAACATATATATTATATAATATAATAATAATAATAACATAATATGTTATATAAAATATATAATATTAATTAGTTTAATATTAAAAAATATTATAATAATACACACACACACACCATGACATATTTGTTTATATATGTATTAGAACAGAGGTGTTATGTAAATCAAAACAATGTAAACTAACAGTTAAACCTAGTTATTCCAAACCCATGACAATGTCAAAATAAGTTCATCTAAGGTAAGTATGGGCATAAACTGATTAGGATCTGAATCACTATGCAATACTTTAGTCTATGATGGTTTGCATTCTTCGTGTAAAGAGATAGCCTCTTAGCATGTAATCTCTATGTCAAAACTGAAACTCCCTTGGTTTTGATCAGGGGGCATCTATATTCACTAGAAGGATCTCAATTATAGTTGATCACATTTTGTCTTGGTGATTATAATGGAGAAATTTCTTTTGTTACAATGACACTCAAAAATTAAAAGTGACAAGAGAAATTTTGGGTTTAAAAATTGGATAAAAAATTGAAGTGGACATATATGTTCCAAATACACCAACTATTCTATGTATTCCTACCATGCCTAATGATTATGCATTCTCAAGAACATCACCACCACTTGTTTCTCCTAAAGATACTAGTAAAGTTACATCTTCAAAAAATGTGGATGAAACTCCATTTAATACTATGCATTACCATCGATTCATGATGATAATTTTACATCTATTTTCATATTTTAACTTTTGTAATTTTCATTGTACTATGATCTTGTAGCAGATTATTAAATATTTTCTAATTCTTATGATCCTCTATATGTGATCCAAAATCAATGGTAGGAGAGCCATGAAGTGTAATTTGTTAGGACTCCTATAAGTCCTGAAGCTTATATCTCAAGGAAAAGCATGTATTAGTAGAATGCCTATGTATTTGGTGGATATCACAATATACATTCTCATCATATACCTATGGAAGAGGTTTATTCATATCAACCTCTATGTGTGTAAGGAGAGATATGAGTTTAAAATCATCTAGCTTCTTAATAAGAAGCACTAGAGGCTTTGTGAATCTAGTATTTTTTTTGCATGGTGCATTCTATAATATGACTCATTTTAGTGATACCATGTTCATTATTTGATTGGCATCACATTTTGGTTCACTTTAATTAACTTTGTAAGATGTCTTGATCTTAAATTTTTTATTGGATGAGGCCAATGTAGTGGTCCCATACTTTATCTTGTTTAATGCAAGGAGTTTCATTTCTCAGTAATGTTCAAGGTCACCCTTCATGTTTCTCATAAGTAGGAAATTTCATTTCCACAAAGTGTGGTGGAAAGGGTTGAAATGATACCTCTCATTTAAGAGGGTTATGTAAGCCATTTTGTGAATCAAGCACACTAGATGCCTTTTAGGTGTTCTTCTCAATGACAAATTTTTTTTCCTTCAATGCTTTAATCATTTATAATGAGGATTTCTAAAAATCCCCACCTTGGTTTAAAGTATTCATTAAAGTTGATATCAAGGGGGATGAATATGTATTCCCATTCAATGTACGCTCAATGTTTGATGTGAATAATGAACCTGAAAGAGGAGCATCCTTTGTATTGGTCTTTATCAAATTTGATATCTAACCATGTTAGATATCTATTTTGTTATAAGTGTTTAAATTAACTGATAGAGTCATAAGCATAAATTCTTGAAAACTGACTCATTATCACAAGTATTTGAATTAGTGAATTTTATCTCAAAGGTATTCTAGGGATTCTAAAATTGAGTTAAATCCCTATTAGATAATTTAATCATGTAAATTAACAAATATAAATAAACTTATTTAGTAAGAATAATTATAATAAATGATAAAAATTTATAATTATTTTTATATTTAAAAACTATGTTTATTATTTATTTTTATTTATGTTTAAATGTTTTTTCAAAGTGGTTAGTTTTTGCCTCATAAAATCAAACATTTTTGAATGGAATGTTATTTTACTAAATTATTTATTTGTATTCAAGTGGTGATAAATAGAATAAGTATATCCATACTAATAAAAATATTTAAACATAGTCATAATTCCATTGTAAATATTTTGACTATTTTCTACAAGTTTAAATCTCTCTGAATCAAGACAAGGTTGTATCCTCCAACCATAGGAATAACAAGAATACCTTTGGCATTTTCCAAAATGAACCATGCCAAAAAAAAATTACAAGTCCACCTCTAAATCAATTTTCATTACTTGGCATGCATGTTCAGAACTATTTGTATATTCCACTTGAACTACAATCAAATACTCAGAAATACAGTTAATACCTAATATAATTTTGACAACTTCATATGAACCTAATATTGAATTAAACAACCACACACCATTGTGGTAATTATCTAGGTTTCATCCAATAATTTATGAAAGTGTAGATCTCTAACTATGGTTTGTAAATATGAGTTGTTTCATTTGACTAAGACTCAAAATAACAACTACTAGATGGTCGTGTAACATTGACTAATTAATTTTTTTGTAAACCTCGTCCATATTCATATAATAAAATGAACTAATACATCACATAACATAATTATCATAGTGTCACTCCATGATGCATCCATCCAATTTCTAAATCTCTCCATAAATGTGAAAACAATAAATTAACACACCTTTATGTATATGAAGTACAATATCACTAGTTATTTAAAATTATGATAGGAAACCATTATTTGGGTATTAAAAACCTTACCATAGTTGCTCAGTACTACCAAAAGAAGATATTTTAGACATTTTTCCATAAAAAATATCCATAATCAACTAAATACCAACCATATTCTATATGATTAGTGACATAGTAAGATATAAATATTGAAGGATGTGATTAGATTCTTTTGATGACATGTACCTTTTGATCAAATAGTTTGAGGATACAATTATATCTTTGTCCAGAGTTTCAATAAAATAGTGAAATTTAAATAATAATAACATGTACAAAATAACTCAAGAAACTCTGATAATGATAGGACTAAATCATTTTTAAACCAATAAAAAATATGTATCAAATTTTCATTGGTTGCTCAGTTCCAACTATCACAAATCTATCATAAATCTATCAACAGTCTACATTGTAGCATAAAACACCACAAGGAGCTTGGGCAATAACATTCATTATTATGATGCCTAGTATGGGTAGGTCTAGGGCACTCTCGAGCATGCTCAGGTCCTATTTTATCGCCCACTATCTTGTGACAATTGTCATCTACAACTCCAAATTTAATGCTTCATGATACGTAATTTTAACCTCTACATTATACATATAATGTAAGTAGGAAATGAATTCCTTTTGTATCATCAAAGTGCTTACAATTAAAATAAATAAACAAACTGTCAAGTCAAAAAAAATTATACAATCTTAAAGGGTACACCTGGAGCACAACTTTATAATTATAATATCTTTTATGGCTATAATTTAATGAAACACTTGTCAAGTTAAATATTTTGTACTTGTAAATTTCATCTATTGATCTCGTCAGGTTAAAATTTACCCATTTTAAAAGGGAAAGTCACAAAGGGGAAAATAATTAAATATATTAAGAAGCAAAATAACATGCATTAATGCCTACCAAACATTAATTTTTGATAGATTTAGTCGTTGAAGTAATCCACCTCAATCCCTAAAATGACATGTTTTCTAAAGATAATATTATATATTTACAAAAATATATATATAATATATTTTACAGTATTATATATATTGAAAATAATATATAATATTATTGATAGATTTAGGATAGTATTTCAATATAGTAACTTAATATATAATATAAAACAATCTATAATAATAAGTTAATTGAAATAATATAGTATTATAGTACTATACTTTGAGATAATATAATTATTGTATTTTCAATATAATACAATAATCATATTTGTATATAATATTATTTATGTACTATTAAAAAATATATGTATGTATTGAAATGTCTTATACTAAAATATATAATATATAATATTGATTTATAAATTTTATTAACATATTTATTATTTGATGTAATAATATTTATTAATATTAAAATATATTGTATAAAATATATAATATTATATAATTAATTTTAATATATAAAAATATTATGATATAGATTATACAATATTTATATAATAACTAATATTGTGTGTGTGTGTTGGTAAGAGGGGTTATGTGAAGTGAAATAGTGTAAATCGACAGTTAAACCTAGTTACTCCAAATGCATGACAACATCAAAATAAACTCATCTAAAGCAATTATAGGTGCCAACATATCAGTATCTGAATCACCATGCAATGCTTTAGTCTATGATGGCTTGTATTCTTCATGTGAAGAGATAGCCTCTTAGCATAATCTCTATGTCAAAAATGCAACTCCTTTGGTTTCGATCAGGGGGCATCTTTATTTATTAGATAAGGAGCTCAAGTATGGGTGATCAAGTTTTATCTTAGTGATTACAATGGAGAAATTGCTTTTATTATAATAGTGCTAAGAAAATTATAAGTGACCAAGAAGAATTTTGGGTTTAGAAATATGATAAAAATATGAAGTGGACATATATGTTTAAAAGACACCATCTATTTCATGTATGCCTACTATTATACAACCACCACTTGTTTCTCCTAAATATACTATTAATTTTACATCTTTAAAAAATGTAGATAAGACTCCACTTATTATGCAAGAGCCTATTATTTCTAAATCATTACCATCAATTCCAAATTTTTATGATGATAATTTTACTTATATTTCCATATTTGAACTTATATAATTTTCATTGTATGTTCTTGTAGCAAATTATTGAACATTTTATAATTATGATGATCCCCTAAATGTGATCCAAAACTCATGGTAGGAGACCAATCAAGTGTAATTTATTAGGAATCATATAAGTCCTAAATCTCATATCTCAAGGAAAAGCATCTGTTAGTACAATGCCTATGGCCTTGGTGGAAATAACAATACGCATTCTCATCATATACCTATGGAAGAGGTTTATTCATATCAACCTCTATAGGTGTAGTGAGAGATATGAGTTGACACTTAGATAGCTTCATAATAAGAAACACCAGAGGCTTTGTGAATCTAGTAATTTTTGTGAATGGTGCATTCTATAATATAGCTCATTTGTGGGTGATCAGGGTTTATCTTGGTGATTGCAATGGATAAATCACTTTTGTTAAAATGGTGCTAAAAAAATTAGATGTGACCAAGAGGAATTTTGGGTTTATAAATATGATAAAAATTTGAAGTGGACATATATTCTCAAAAGACACCATCTATTTCATGTATGCCTACTATTATACCACCACCAATTTTTTCTACTAAATATACTATTAATGTTACATCTTCAAAAAATGTGGATGAAACTCCACTTATTATGCAAGAGCCTAATATTTTTAAATCATTACCATCAGTTCCAAAGTTTTATGATGATAATTTTACTTCTATTTTCATATTTTAACTTTTATAATTTTTATTATATGGTCTTAAAGTATATTATTGAACATTTTCTAATTCTGATGATCTCCTAGATGTGATCCAAAACCCATGATAGGATACCCATCATGTGTAATTTATTAGGACTCATATAAGTCCTGAAGCTTATATCTCAAAGAAAATCATATGTTAGTAGAATGCATATGGCCCTAGTATTAAATCATAATATGCATTCTCATCATATCCTCATAGAAGAGATATATTCATATCAACCTTTATAGGTGTAGGGAGAGATAAACACTCATATGTCTTCATGATAAGAAGAACTGGAGGCTTTATGAATCTTGTAATTTTTTTTCATGGTGCATTCTATAGTATAGCTCAGTTTTGGGTGATCGGATTTTATCTTGGTTATTACAATGGAGAAATTTATTTTATTACAATGGTGCTAAAAAATTAGCTATGATCATGAGGAATTTTGGGTTTAGAAATATGATAAAAACTTCAAATGGACATATATGTTTGAAAGACACCATCTATTCCATGTATACCTACTACTATACCACCACCACTTGTTTCTCCTAAATATACTATTAATGTTACATCTTTAAAAAATATGGATGATACTCCACTTATTATGCAAGAGCCTATTATTTCTAAATCATTACCATATTGGTTCCAAAGTTTCATGTTGATAATTTTAATTCTATTTACACATTTGAACTTATATAATTTTCATTGTATGGTCTTTTAGTGGATTATTAAACATTTTCTAATTTTGATAATCCTCTAGATGTGATCCAAATCCCATGCTAGGAGTCCCATCAAGTGTAATTTATTGGGGCTCATATAAGTCTTAAAGCTTATATCTAAAATAAAATCATCATTGGTAGAATGCCTATGGCCCTAGTGGAAATCACAATATGCATTATCATCATATTCCCATGGAATAAGTTTACGCATATTAACCTATACAAGTGCATGGAGAGATATGAGTTGACACTTAACCAGCTTCATAACAAAAAGCACTAGAGACTTTGTGAATCTAGAAAAAAAAATGCATGGTTCATTTTGTAATATAGCTCATTATGGAACCATCATGTTCATTATTTGATTGGTATCATATTTTGGTTCATTTGAATTAACTTTGTAATATGGTTTGATCTTAAATTTTGTATTGGATGAAGCTAATGTAGTGGCCTCAAACTTTAGCTTATTTAATGCAAAGAGTTTCATCTCTCAGTCATGCTCAGGGTCACCCTTGTTTCTCATAAGTATAAAATTTTAGTGCCACAAAGTGTGGTGGCAAGGGATGAAATGATACCTCTAATGCAATAGGGTTATGCAAGACATTGTGAATCAAGCACATAATTTGGATTCCCTTTAGGTGTTCTTCTCAATGAGAGAATTTTTTCCTCCAATGTTTCAATCATTTTTAATGAGGATTGTGAAAAAGGCCCACCTTGGTTCCTTTACAATGATTTACAAGATTTTTTTTCAAATAAAAATCTATATCTAAAGACATCTATAAAAGAAAAGTCTACATAATAATATATAGAAATTTGTTTATAGACATACTATATAAATCAAAAGTGTTCTTGTGATATCTGAAAATGATCTTGGTTATCATAAAATGGACCAATCAATCATTAGAATGCCTTAGAAATTCTTTCCAAATGAGTTTGTAGCTTAAAATGGAATTGATCATCTTGGGATGTATCATTTAATCATCAAAATGTCCTTGAAAAGCTTCCCAAATGAGTCTCTTTCTATTTTATTAGAATGAAATTCCCCAAATTATATAAATCTACATTTAGATATAATCTATAAATATTATATATAGTAAGTGTTTTGAGATAGCTAAAAATGGTGTTGATCATCCTGAGATGTACCAGTTAATTTTCAAAATTCCCTAGAAAAGCTTCCCAAGAGATATAATTAAATCTTGTGTTTCATCTATAATTTCTATAATCTTGATAAATGATGTTTTTGTGATTCTTGAATTGAAATATTTTTTTAAAGAGGAGTAAAGTTGTTAAAATTTAATTTATTTTACATGGATGTGATTTGGCCACATATTTTCAACCCCATTATTGGGTTTTGAAGTTAAATTACTTATTTGTTGGCTGAAATGTTTAACCCTAACTCTACATTGAGATATCACAGCTTGTTGTCATGAATGAAAAGTTAATGTTTATAGATTGGTATGTTGTAGACTGTTTATGACCTCACATAACCATAATTTATATAAGCACACAAAATCCTTTCCTAATAGGTCTTTGTTTTATTAGGTATAAATTTGTGTCACTCATTTTAATTACCATTTTAGGGTTGAATTCATCTCCAAATATTAGTTTGTAAATTCAAGAAAGGTGACTCGCTCTCATAGGTATTTAAATTGGTGAATTAAATTATATCAAAGGTATTCTAAGGGGGTTAAAAA
This sequence comes from Torreya grandis, assembly GCA_037957365.1. Lineage (NCBI taxonomy): Eukaryota > Viridiplantae > Streptophyta > Pinopsida > Cupressales > Taxaceae > Torreya > Torreya grandis. The sequence continues at coordinate 759,354 of JARHVA010005821.1, read as the reverse complement.
TTAAGGAATCAAATCCCTATTGGATAATTTTATCATGTAAACTAACAAATATAAATAAACTTTTTAATAAGAATAATTATAATAAATGATAAAATTTATAAATATTTTTATATTTAGAAACTATGTTTATTATTTAGTTTTATTTATGTTTAAATATTAAAATATTTTTATTAAATAATGTATGTTTAACTATATAAATATTTTTCTTAAATAATTTCATATGTAACTTTTAATATAAACTTTTAAATTATTATATAATTAAAATTTCTTGCATGCTTCAAAATTAGGTTTAAGTTTATCTTTTTTTTCTTTCCATTATTTTTTATTTTAGTATTTTCTTTCCTTTTAGAAGGCCAAAAAAAATTATTTTATGGACTATCAGGTTTACTATGGCGCTAGTGGTAGAATCATTGACCCCATTTTTTACTATCATTTTTGTAGGTCATTATCAGGTATTTAATCTATTTAATGTATTGTTTCACTATACCTAAAATGTGTGATTTATTTGGCTTGACATGGACCTTTTATTCATTATTTACCACTTTAAGTTATGAAATCACTAAGTTTCAAATAGACCTATATTTTTGTTATGAAATGGTAGAGATAATCAAATGGTCGAGATTAGGATTATTTAGTGCTTACTAGTATTCAATAGGGACCCAAATGGTGAATGTGAAGGGAAATCAGTCATTTTTATTAATTGTAAGAAATTAATATTAGTAAATAAGTGTTGTGATGTGAGAGGGTTTCAATGGTTCTACCCTCTCTCTATCTCCTTTCATCATTTGTCTATTGGCTCTATTCAATATACTGTAGTTTTTTCCATTTTAGACTAAGTTGAAAAGTCATTTTTTGGCATGTTACAAGTTATTATTATTTGGGGTGGTGAAATTTTCCCTCATTACACCTCATAAAATGTCATGAATAAATGATTGAATAACACTTATCATCATGATTAATGAATCATTGTTCATTATCTTGATATATAGAAAAAAAGGAGCATTACAATAATAATTTTAATAAACAGCTTTAAAAATATACATTAATCATGCATGCAATTCAAACATCTTCTTTAATATACTATGTTACTAATTAAAACTATATAAATGAAAGTTATAACACTATACTGAGAGTTATTAAAAAATATAGACTAAATATAATACTAAGCTACTCATAAAAATAAAATAATCTATTATATTTGCTCAGAAATGAGAGAACAACAATGACTCAAAAAAGACCTTTTTATTTAATGATTGAATCATTGTTCATTATCTTGATATATATAAAAAAAGGAGTGTTGTAATAATGAGTTTAACAAATAGCTATAAAAATATGCATTGATCATGCATGCAATTCAAACATCTTCAATTTTCTCTTCTACCAATTAAAATGATATAAATGAAATCTCTAACATTATACTAAGATCTATTCAAAAATATAGACTAAATATAATACTAAGTTGCTTAGTAAAATAAAATAATATATTATTTCTACTTAGAAATGAGTGAATAACAAATACTCAAATAAAGACCTTTTTATTCAATGATTTAATCATTATTAATTATCTTGATATATAGCAAAAAAGGAGTGCTCTAATAATGAGTTTAACAAATAGCCTTAAAAATATGCATTGACCATGCATGCAATTCGAACATCTTATTCAATCTCCCCTTAGATGATCAATGGGGATGATGCCCAACTAATGTTGTAAAGCAACAAAACTATCTATAGGAAGAGTTTTGGTAATAATATCAGCTACTTGGTGAGATGTATGATATAACTATAATTCCACTTTCCCATCTTGAACCAAATCATGAATGAAATTAGTTGGATCTCTATGTGTTTTGATCTAGCATGAAACACAAGATTTTTTATCATGGCAATAGTGTTACTATTATCACAATAAAGGTTAGTTGGATGTTCCTGAATCAAATGTAAATCCTCTACTATCCTTTTAATCCATATTTATTGACAACTTGTTGTTTATAAAATATACTCTAATTCTACTAAAGAGAGAGCCACAGTTGCCTATTTTTTACTACTCTAAGATACAACTCCAGAACCAAGTGAGAATACATAAATAGATGTATATTTTCTATCATCAATTGAACCAACCCAATTATAATATATGTAGACAACTAGCTCAAATTTTTGAACAATAATGAATTCCAAAATTTTATGTACCACTCACATAACATAGGAATCTTTTTACATAACACAAATGATATTCATGTGGATCATGCATGAATTGAGATATAAGAATCATAATAAACATAATGTTAGGTCTTATTATAGTAAGGTACATGAGGCTCCCAACCAAACTTTTGTATAAATTAGCATCCACTTTGGAACTTGCATCTTCCTTGGTTAATTTCTCATGAAGTGCTATAGGAGTTGTAACTGTATTGCATGTCATAATTTTAATTTTTTTCAATAAATCAGCTACATTTTTTTTGACAAATGAATATGCATGATTCTTGTTGTTTCACTTCCACACCAATAAAATAATGCATGAGTCCCATATCTGACACTTTAAATTACTATTTCATTTCTACCTAAAACTTCTCCATGAGAGTTTTATTGTTACATATATAAATAAGATCATAAACATAACTACAAATAATGATAATATCATTACCAATATGTTAGACATAGATGGTTAGATCTGAATGGCTTATACTAAATCACTTATTCAATAAATATCTATCAATCCTTGCATATCATGCACAAGGAGTTTGCTTCAACCCATAGAGTGATTTTTTGGAATTATAAACCAATTGTTCTTTACCTAGAATTTAATATCCCATGGGTTGTTCCACATGTACTTACTCATCTATATAACCCTTAAGGAAGGCTGATTTTATATCCATATGATATTCTAGCCACTTGTATTTTGCAACAATAGCCAAAAAAATCTTGATTGTATCACGTCTTGCAACTAGAGTGAAATTTTGTGAATAATCTACTCTAGGTGTTTGTGCAAATCCCTTGGCAACTAGTCTTTTCATGTGTCTTTTCATAGAACATTCACCTTGATATTTCACCTTATAAATCCATTTAACACCAATCACCTATTTGTCTTTTGGAAGTTAAACTAATTCCCATATATTATTTTTATCAATTGCTTGCATCTTATCATTCATAGCATCAATCCATACTATTTATTTCACTACATCTTCATTTACAGAGGGTTCAAAATGAATTATATTAAAAAAATCCAAATTATCAATTAGATTCACATTACTCCTATGATAAATTTCATTTAAACTCTATATATTCCTTGAAGAGCTTGGACTTGATGTTAGACTTGAACTATCACTTGAAGGTGTGCAAGTAGATCAACCTAGTGAATCTAAACTTGGAGAGCTCTTACTTGAGATACTATTGGGGCTTAAACTTCAATTTGAGCTTGTGGGGAGAGGAAGGACACTTACATCTTCTATGTCTACTATTACTGACATTTTTTTATTGTGTACCTTTCTTCCATTTCCATTATCCCCCTTCATCAAAAACCACATCTCAACTAACAATTCATTTCTTTGTGTTAACATTATAGAATATGTATCCTTTAGTTGCATCAGAATATCCCACAAATATACAATGTTGGGATTTTACATCAAACTTATTTCACATTTGAATAGGAATATAAACATATGTAGGATAACCAAATACAATGGAGATGAGCCACTGAAGGCTTGTGACCACTCCAAGCTTCCTTTAGAGTGATGTTGTGAACTAGTTTTGTGGGGATTTGCTTTAATATGTATAATTTTATTTCCACTACTTATCCCCAATAACAATTTATAAGATGTTTTGATTGCAACATACTTCATGCTATTTCCATAATGGTACACTTTTTTTATTTTTTCAATACCATTTTGATAGGGGGTATAGGTTGTAGTAAGCTATCTCTTGATGACATTTTTGTTACAAAAATCAAAAAACTCTTTAGAAGTGAATTCTCCCCCTCTATTTTTTATGAGTATTTTGAGATAATACCCTCTTTATTTTTTAGCCATAGTTTTAAATTTTTTGAAGCATTCAAAAGCTTCAGATTTATGTTTAAGAAAATAAATCCATGTGTCATGATATAAATCATTAATGAAATTCAAAAAATAAATATTCTTACCCAAATATTCCTCTTGCATAGAACCACAAATGTCATCATGCACAAGCTCTAGAGGATATTTTGCTCTCCAAGATTTGTTCACTGGAAAACTATCTCGATGTTTCTTTCAAAGTTCACACCCTAAACAAACTTCTTTTGCCTAAATTATTGGAAGTCCTCTCACCATATTCTTCTTGGGAAGTAAATTTAATCCTTGAAAATTTAAATTACCATAATGTTGATGTCATAACCATGAATCATTTATGGTTGCTTTGAAGGTATGCATAGTAAAAAAATTCAATGTGAGAGGAAATAACTTATTCTTTGTCATAGGAGCCTTTTCTACAAGATGATAATTATTTGATTTATCAAATATTTTTTATCATTGTCTTCAAACACAATTTTATAATTTTTTGTTACAAGATGACCAAAACATAAAGGTTATGTTGTAATTTGGGCACATGTAAAGTATCATGAATATAAGTAGTTTCTCCTTGATTAGTTTTTATAGCAAGGGTACCTTTTCCCATCACATCAACCTCTTTATCATCACCAAATTTTACTTGGCTTCTTAAAGATGCATCTAATTTGACAAAGAGATCATATTTACCTATTATATGATTAGAGAAACCACTATCCAAGAGCCACACATATTTTTAATTTTCTTTCACCACATAGCATGTGAATAAGGTGGAATGATTTGGATATTCAAAAGACTATTCATTATAGTTGGCTCTGGACTTGTTCAAGTTAGATTTCTTATTTATAAACTCAGATTCATAATGTTCACAATATTTGCACTAGAGACTTCTTTGATCCACAAAAATTCTACCTCTTCCTCTTCCTCTATTATTTATTCTTCTTCTTCCTCTTCCTTTCCAATTACAAATATAAAATTACATGGGATGAGAGAACTAATGATCATTTGAATAAAGTAAAATAATTAGGCCTATACATCAAGCCTCAATTCTATAGTGCCCAAAAGAATCTTAACTAGTTTAATAGTTATTTCTTTCAAAGGCCATAGGTTCATGATCATTACCTATATACCCTTCATGATAATATCATGACTTTTAACTTTTTCACTTATAATATTTGAAGAAGTAGTTACAATAAGCAGTCATAGATGGAGTCTATCATCTATTTCACTGAAAAGAAGAGAGGTCATCTCCCCTACAAACATTAGATGGACTCTCTGAAGGGTTGAGAATATCATTAGGATTATCACCAATGTAATCAATGTAGGAGGACAAATTTTTTGGTTATAATGAGATTTCATCCACCTCTCTTATTTACTCCTATGTCTCCTTGGTGGAATACAACACCATAGAGCCTCAAACCATAAGAATAGTGGATCTACTTTGTTAGGACATATATGGGTTTTAGAAACCCATTTGAAGTGGTTCTATAAGGACTCTACTATATTTATGATCTCAATCAAATGTTAGATCAGAGGATCCATAATGGTGAGGAGAGAATAAGATAGTTTGTAATGGGACTTACAAAAGTTAAGTTGTGGGGGAAATGATGATTCCAAAATATTACTCATTATAGCCACATATTATCTCCTTCTTATTGGCTAATCGACCATTTGGATTGAGCATTTCATGCATATTTAGGACTCATAACTAGTTTGAGGTAAAAGATAGGTACTTTTATGTCACTTACCTTATGTGAGTCTCAATCATTATTCTTGACAATTTGTTTTAACCATTTGCATTTTTTAGTCCTTTATTTTTGGATATAAAGGTATCATAAAATGATGCAATATTAAAATTAGATTTTTGTCAAGATTTCATGGGTTTAAAGTAATATTCTAGTTGAAAATCTACCATTTTGGCTAAGATACAAATTTTCATGGGTTGTGTCAAGAATGAAATGCTAACAGTAGAGTAATATATCGTAGTTTATTATGTAGGTCCTAGAATACCTTAGGGATTAATTTAATTTATCTAAAATTATTATATGACTACCACCTTTCACCTATAAGGAGACCCTACTATAGGGATAATGGTAACTTTGTAGTGTCACACTCTATTTGAGATTTATTTTCATAATTATGGTGAAAATTGATCTATATTTTGATAATTTATTTCCCAAACTCAAACAAGCAGATGAATGTTTATAGTGAGTAGTAAACTAAGGTGATTCATATGAAAAATTAAAAAATGGAAAGAATGGTTGAGCAAAAAAGAAGATTTGCTTTGCACTAACAAAGACCAAGAAATTTCCTTTAGTTCTTTCTACTGATAGTGTAAATAAAACTAACATTCATTAGATTCTAGTGTTGGAATCAAAATACCATAAATGCAGTGTTGATTATAAGGTAAATAAAATTCACATATATGATAATTATGTCTTAAAATGGTTACCAATAACAAATTTCCTTAAGCAAATTTATTTGTAGAATAGAATGGGAAATAGAGCATACATAAATGAATTTTATTTGAACATAAGAAAGCATGAACTAACAATATGCATTGGAAACACTGATATTAGATTTAGCCACTATAAAAATGAAACCATCTATCATTTTCAAAGCATGAAAAATAAGAAAATATGAAAGTATTGAAATAGTGAACAAATTCCTAGAATTCCTCTTTTTATTTGCATTAATTTCATAAAGTGTTAATCTGAAGGATAAATAAGGGGGAAACCCCTAGATATAGGCCTTTTTATGCCTAAGGTGGTAATATTTGTTATAAAAGAGATGAATACATGACAATTATCACTAAATAGAAGTTTCCCATGTTCAAAAGAACAAAAAAATATTCCTTATCCAAAGAGGGAATATTTTTACAATATATAGGTAGAAGTTAAACAATGAAATTCACCAAAGAAAAATATTGATAAATGTCTATCATGGTCTTAAGGTACCTAGATGGTATCCTAATATTGTTGATGATGATGAATCTCCCAATGTAGTAGAAGAGGAAAGTGAGACCATAGTGGCTGAAGAGGGACTAATTCTTAGTGTAGTTGAAGAAGAAGAAATTCGTAAAGGAGATGAAGAGGAAGAAGCTCCTATGGTGACCATTTGTGTTTTGTTCTTCACCTAATTCTCATCTTATATTTGTCCCTTCCATGCCTCATAGTATTTACTGTAATCACTACTAATCAGTTTCAGGTTTATGATGGGTTCCTTTAGTAGTTACAGCCTCATTTATGGCCACTACCTTCTCTATTATTTGATTAGCAGATGCTACCAATTCCATCATATCCTATCCAAAGGTAACCTTTGAGCTAGAGCTTGATTTTGGAAGTTGGTAATGAAATTATAGAGTTGTGCCCTAAAAACATCCATATTGATGATGGTACCATATCTATTTACAAGGTGTGTAATTTCACCCTCCTTGAGTAGTTTTATAAATTTTTCACTTACATGAGTAAGATATTGACCCAAGGATCTCATATACTCAATCCATTAATTTAAGGACTTCATTCTTCTAATAATATAGGATTGATCAATGCTCAAAACCTCTAAGGGTTTTAGGTTTAGTTCCTCAAATTTATTCATTCTAATCAACTTAACCAAGTTGATTACTTTACTATTAAATCCCATAGGTACTCTCAAAATTAATAATTTTTTTATTAAATTAATCTCCTTTTACCTTATACTGAGCTACAGTATTTAGATTATTAAACATAACTTCAACTACCTTGGTGATATTCTCCTCTGGTAATGTGACTTTATTTTGTTTTTATATCTCAATTTTTCTCTGTTGCATCCCTTTCACCAATTTTGTGGCCACATCACCATATGTCTTTAGATTTGAGATGGGTCCTCTGCATATTGATGTTGTTGGCTAGGCTTAGCTTTCTTCTTCTTGGTTAATTCAATCAAGGCTTTTTTTGACTCATTACAATTTATTGATCTGAATGAGTCACTTTTCTTTTGGTTATCCTTTTCATTTCTATAGACTCCTTATTAAATTTTAATGAGACCTACAAAGGGTCTACTATAACTAAATATTTCCTTTTTATTGTGGCCAACTACATTTATTTTATCCATGATTTATTTGACACATCACCTTAAGGATGAGTGGATGGTGACAATTAAAGAGCTAGTGTCAATCTTTAGAATGCATATGTTTGAGAATTAATCATGGATGTGACCAGGATGAAGGTAGAACTAGGGGATGAGGTGGGGGTGTTAATTCTAAGGATGATAGAGAACTAGTGATAGTTGAAGCACTCATTGGGATCAAAAGAACCTATGGTATGAAAATAGTAGGCTTCCCTTTTGGCAATTGAGAATCAGGCTTAGGCATGGTCCTAAGAAAAATTGGGGGTGATTTGGAAATTATAAAGACCTTTGAGGTGGATGACACAACAAAAGGATTAATAGTGGACAAGGGTATAGTCACGGGCCTAATTGCAGGACTAATAAAGGCCTCTAGAGAATTAGGTTTATGTCATCAAGTTTTGGAGACCCACTAGATCTACCCCAGGAGTAGCTATTTAGAAATAAGGGAGGCAAATAAACACACTCTTGATTAGTTATACCTGGTTCCTCCTTAATAAGAAGCAGCAAAGGTAGCTCTGATGTAAAAGCTTTTGGTGTCATAGTGGGTGGTGTCTCAACTAAAGATGAATGAGGTGTCATTGAAGTTTCTATATGAATTGAATTAACATTCTAAACATAGGATGGGGTGTTGTATGTGGCTTCTAAAATAGAGACTAGCTCAGTATCTTTTTTAGGCTCAACTCTTCCCTTCTCTAAAGTGGGAAATAATTCTTGAAAGATCCTCTAACTAATTTAAGGGTCATTTGGTCTCTTTTATTCAGTATTAAAAACCTAAATTATGGATGTGGATGCACTTATTTAAGTACTTTTGGGATTTAAAACCTCATACTAACTAGCATCTTTCAATCTACCCTTAACAAGTGGAACATTAGAATATTTCAATCTTTGCTTCACCTCTTGATCATTTTTTGCATTGATATAGAACATGTCCTCATCCTCAAGCTCATGGTGGTAGGTTATGCATAAGGTCAACCTATGTTTGATGCAATATTTTAAATCTAGGTGCTTTAGGTCCCACTACCTATTTTAATCCCTTTACAATTCAAAAGAAGCTCTTTACTTGGTAGCTTCAATGACATAATTCTAGTTTTTTTACCTAAAATTGGATAATGTTAGATAGTTGAGGATGAATTAATCCTCTCCTTTTGTTTTTGCATAACTCATCCAACCCTGTGTATAATTAATAATCAATTTCTTGCTCAGCTAGCTTATCTGGCATTGTGTTGGGTAACTTAATTAGAGATGTCTTGATTCCAACTATTCTATAACTATGTAATCTAGGTAATACCAAAATGCTCTTAGGCTACTTAGGGTTACTCTAATTTATTTTGAAAATATGGGCATGGTTTCAGGGATTGCCTTATATACTATAGGATAAAAATGTTTAAATATGGCCCTCATCTCTTTCTTATAATTTTTCACTCTCAGCTTCAAGAATTTATGAGGAATAGTCCATTTTAACTTGGGGTCCCAATTGTTTAAATACCTAATTTTTTTGGTGGTGTGAATGGCATACAATAGGTAGGACATCATGTAGAAATGATCCCCCTAGTTGGCCATAAATTTTATGGTTTGTGTTGCCAGGTTACAATATATAATTTCTCTAAAAGGGTATTCTTTCCATCATTTATTATCATAGATAAAAGTGGGATCCATTTCTCATCCACATGACCTATATATTCATCCCCATGCAACTGATTCATAATGGCCATTACCATTCTCGCTCCCCTTTTAAACTATGTAATGGGAATCTGACTAATTTTTGTTTTTCAAAAAAAATTATGTTTGTTCTCAACCCAGTCACTCAAAACATACATGATGTCATGGGTTTGAAGCCATTGAGTCATAATCTCTTGATTGTTTCTAATCTCTAGTTTGGGAAAATCATAGTAAGATTAAAATTTTAACCCAACTATGAAGGAAATATCTTGGTCCAAATTCAAATATTTAATCATATTATCAATGCATCTAGACTAAAGGAACATATGGTAGACTAAGTCTACATAAGGGAGTACCTTTGGGTTAGATGTTGCTTTGAGTGAAGCTATAGATTTGAGTGATAGAATGTCTAATCTATCATCTACCTCATTTGAGCCTTCTTCATTTTAATTATCTCAATTTACAATTTTATTTATGTGGTAGAACAATTCATTGTAATGTTTATCTTTAGTAGCCAATTTTCTAGAGTTAAAATTGGTATCTAAAAAGATGGAATATTTCTCATAAGAGTAGACAAATAGAACTTGTTTCTACTTGTTGACTATGGATGCTTCAACTTCAACCATAGTTTTAAATTCCATGATTGATGAGCTTATTACTTAATTTAGTGGTGAAGGAATACATAGAATTCTTTAGAAAACTCACATAATGCTTTGAGCAATAGTAGATAGCAACTAAATGTGAACCTATTATTTTGATATGGTGAGAATTAAACTCCAAATTTGGAATTTAAACTAAACAATGTGGGTCATAAATGGCAAGTGTTTTAATTTTCCTTGATTTAAAGCTAGGGTGACTCTTTGGTTTTAATCTAACATCTTTGAAGCTTTACTTTTAGAAATCAACCAATCACTACCTTTGTTTTGTCCATGTGTCTTATTATCATAGGCTTGATTTTTTTAGTGAAATGACCTAGCTTTATATCTACTAAAATTAGCCCCATTAGCATTTAATTTGTGCTTATAGTTGGTGATTTTTGAATATTTATATGCCACCTTGGTGATGTACTTGACATGTACTCAACATTTGGTGTTTTCTCAGGTACTTAAACCTTTAATTTCAAATATCGAACCATCTAGTTGGATTGTGAAATACTTTTCCAAGTGTCATATTTTAATTAGATTGATCATCTTTGATTGTTGCATGGACTAAACCCTTTCATCCTTTGGCTAACATGGACCCATATCTCATAGTAATAACATGATCAAATAAAACCATGAAATCCAATAACTACACGATCAAATCAAAATGTGACACTTGGCAAGGTGTCACAACATTTATGTCCATTAAAATTTGCATGTCATAAAGCCACATGATATTTCAATCTAATTTGAAATTTACACTTTAGTTACATCCTTCATTATATGAGCTACATACTTTATCAGGTGAGTTATGGACTTCATCAAGTGAGTTATGACAAGCTTGCTACAAACTTCAGTAGGATTGTTATAGAGATCATTCCTTGGGTGAATGTTATGGTATGGATGCCCCTTACTCATGGATTCTTAACCAAGATATCTCACTAATTTAGATGTATGATTAATCATCATTCTAATCCACTATATGTTTATTTCTAAAATATGGGTTGACATGCTAACATTTTATGTAGTTCAATGATTCTATGAGAATGATGCCCATTGTGTCCAACAAAAAAAACCTTGTTCCATACAAAATGATTCAATGAAGATCTACCTTGTTAAACTCTCTCTTGATGATCTTTTGAGGTCTACAATATTGATGGGTTCATACTAAATCTTGAAATTAAGACACCTTGACACCTCAATAAGATCTATAGGAGACCTTATACACAACTATCAATGTATTGATAACTACCTTATTTGATTGAAACACATATTTACTCATTGAATCCATTATACACTTTAATAAGGCTAAGAAATTTTAACCTTAAGGTATCTACTAATATATTCCTTCAAGGGCCTTGTAATACTTTCATGGGTAACTTGAAGGTATCTCCTAAGAGATACCTTAAAGGAGAAATC